>CAVNZL010000091.1:0-440829 GCA_963693355.1 Pontia daplidice | reverse complement strand
ACAGCTTTTATCTTCAGTCTACCATGACCACGCACACTGTAAAGCACGCGAAACGTCGGAAAAATTTAAAAAATATTAAAATTTTGCAAAAAACGCATAACTAAAATCCGTTAATAATTTTTATAAACGTTTAAATAATTTGAATCCAAATAGAAATTTAAACTTGAATATCTTTTAATTCCTTTAACATAAGTGAGCAAGATGTTCCACTTCTTCGTAAAATCTGTAGCGCCCGAGATTTTAACGCGACGACGTGAATCGTTCTTAAATATTTTAAATGTTCCTACAAAAGTTTCCGGATTCTCGGAGGGAATTATTAAACAGTTCCAAGATCCACACACGAGGTAATTACGATTCTGATCTGGGCGTGTGTCTTCGCTATTTGTGAGGACTCGTTTCAATTTGCGACATCGTTACCCTCAGTAAGTACATATCATTACTTTATACTAATAGCAATATATGCACTTCTCATTTGTAAATGTAGAAAATATTTATTAAAAACATTTGCTTGAATAGAGAATTTATAACGCGAGGAATGTGACATGTCTAAGAAAAAGCAAAGACAAGTGGAAAACGCGAAATAAACACAGAGATGTCTGTTTATGTTCTATTACATAAGTAGATACAGAAATGCATATATAAATTATAATAGAGTATATTATCCTTACAAGGCATAAGAGATATTTGTCTATTGAGACATTTTGCATAACGATATCAGAAAAATAAGCTCCTAACTAAATTACATAAACAAACAAAAATAGTACAGATCAGTATTAGAATTTACAGCTTCAATGTAAACTAGGCGACAAACAATTTAGTCAAAGTCAACATTTACATTCCAGCATTAACGACGGTGTTCATACAAAGTTCCATCTTGGAATATTCCGCAAAATGTCTGGAATATTAGTGGTCCGATTATTATCAGTACATTTTAATCAAGATTCGCCCGGGACCCAATTAAGATGCCATCTGCGACGCGGCTTATTGCCTAAATATTTGAAACGCTAGCTCATAATAATTGCATAGCTCTGCGTCTGTATATTATAAATTTAACAACGGCGATATTTAGTTATAGTATCGTTGGTTATTATTTTAATTACAATTATAATGGCAATAATTCAATAGCATTTCAGCTATTATTAGATATTATTTTTTATTCAATTTAAAAAAAAGTAAGTCTTGAAAAAGTAAACCTACACACAGTAAATAAAAACTGAGATTTATCACTTAAGCGATCTCTTCCAGTCAACCCGTGCAAAGGTAGATAGAAAGCTTGGGGTTAATGTTTAGATTATAAATTGGCGAAAAAATAAGATGAATTCAATATTATCATAACTAATATTGAAAATAGTACTATAAAGTTTTGAAATCATATTTGTTGAAATATCAATAGACCTTACGAAAGCAGAAATGTAAACAATATCTATAACAAGTCTAGTTAGAAATGTTTTACTTTGAACAACACAAAACTAAAAATTGAGCTACTTTCCGACATATTCAGCTGACATTTTTCTCTTTCAGCACACTTCCTTGACCACCTCGTTAGGACTAACAGCTGTCTACTGCAGTTCGGAATAATAAACAGATAAATACAAAGAAACTTCAACTTCGATGAAATAACGAGTGAAATCTTTTCTCACAAAAATACTAACATAAATACATTTTTACTGAAACACATTTATGAATAGCTTAATTGATGTTACGTTGATTGTATTTCGTTAATGATATAGACGTGGTAGTTTCCCCCAGAACGTCAGCGGAGAGTTAATAAAAAGCGCCGTAACTTTTCACTACGATTTCATTAATAAAATAAATATGGAATTCATTTTGATGAAAAGATCACTTTTCGTTCCATTTTCAAAAATTTAAATTTCTTTCTATTAAACATTACTTGGTCGAGTATTCATAATTTTTCTATTTTTGAATAAACACTCGTTTTTGTTGGCTCGTTGGAAACGTATCAGACGAAAAAAAATAAAGAATTAATTTTTCTATAAAGGTTTTAATAGTACAAGGATTTCCTAAATTTTTGTTCCATACCTCAGCACACCATACTACATCAGCAGTACCAAAATTGATGCCCCATACACAATTTTTGACATCAATAAATGTTTATGCAATCAAGAAAATTATAGGTTTCATTTAAAATTTATTTTTAATTACCCCCCTCTTAACTATCAAGTTGCCGCAATGTGGGGCGTTAGTTCCACTGTGGGAAATTTCTTTGAATCAGGAACTCAACAATGACGGACTTTGAGGGCAAGAGTAGTGAAATATACTTTTAATTTGAATCTCTTCAATCAAAAACATGTAGCACAAATTACCTGCACTAAATTATCAAAATGCGCAGTTCTCCGTAGTAGCAACTCATAGGTTCCAGGTATAAAATAAAAGACAGCGCTGAAACATATAACTTTCATCCGTTGATAAGCATCACAGTTCCGTGAGCACTCGGAAGGCATTACATTCCAACAAAATGCGGGAAATAAAATAATTCACCGTAAAAATATCTTCCTTCCAACGAATACATTTGCATTAGCGCGGCGGCATGTCATATCCATCGTAATTTAGATGAGAGAAAATGCGAAACACGCGTAAACCTCCCCTCGCAGTTTCCCTTTAGTTTCAAACTAGGTGTATTTACAGAAAAATATTACATTGAATGATCAGGTCTGGCGTAGTAGGTACTTTGAAATTATAGTTTAGTTTGTTGTAATTTTTTCTGTAGTAAGTATACGATTAAAAGCGTTGGTCGTCTAAATGTAAATTGTATGTATCATTTTATTTAAATTTAATGATTGTTTGCTAGATACAATGGCTGAGGTGTTCCAGACATAAAGAAAGAATGACTGAGGATAGACTGACAAAGCGAAAGCATAATGCGAGTGTGGATGGTGAGGGCGGTGCCCAAACTTTTTTGGATCAGACTCCGAATATTCTGACATAAGGGCAGATCAAAAGTACCCATAACCCACGAGTATGTATGATAATAATGAGAGAAGAGGAAGCAGGTAGCAGGAGAGAGATTCAAGGATCTGCTGTCTGGTCTGTTATTTCTGCCTAACCCAATGGGAAACGGGCGTGACTTGACATTTCATGAAAATTCACAAATTGTAATGTTTTAACCTTTATCAAAATTCATTGACGAAATCGTAAAATATTGATAGTGAAAAAACATTTTTTGTCAGACAACTATATACTCGTACGATATCTTTTTCATGCTTGTATACTGAATTAGAAAAAAAATAACTTTAATATCTTGCTTACCGCCTCAGTGTGGATAGGATGGACAGCAAATAGCAGAGCCGCTAGAGCTGCGAAGGGCCGTTGAAGGCGCGCAATAAGCACGCCAGTTCTGGCCACGAGCGCACAGCAAGCGGCGTGTAGGATGACGTTGAACAGGTGCCACCACCACGCAGACATGCCACATAGTGCAAAGTTCACTCTGAAAAACCAATTTTAAGCTCAGTATTTTTGTAACTGATTGCTTAAGTCTACTTATTGATGGATTATCTTTATCAATTTCGTTAAAGACGAAGTAATGGAGAGTTTTCTAGATATATATCTTCTGAAGCAAGAACTTTCAATAGTCAGCTATACGTTTACGAATATATGTTGAGTAGTAAGTATACGTATACGATAATGTCAGCTTTTGCCGAATAGATTTTCCATTCAAATGGTATTCTACAGGAATTCTATTAACGATACAAATGTACTTTCGTTTACATCAAAATATACACAGTGCTGTTCAAGTAATGCATAAAATGTTATATACTTAAATATTAGTAAAGTAAAATTTATTTAGTTATTATTTAACATTTGACACATTAAATTTCCAACTTACTAAGTTTGACTTTCGTCACGTCGATTTACAGTGTTTAAAATTCATGTTAACGTCAATTAAAATAACTCAATGACAAGCAACAGCTTTTCTATACAAAGTTCACGAACTTCTAAGGATCTTCTATCGGCTATCGCGACTGCATTTTTCCGTTGAACCATCACATGCTATAAATAAGAACGCGATAAACAGTCAGACACTTGAGGTATTCCCGTCCTACATACGAACGCTTAAGGCGTCTAAATGTGCTATTGTCTCATGTAATAGTTCTGTGCGGTTGCAACGAAATGAGAATTTTTGAGACGGAATTCCTAGCGGCGTAATTGTCCTAAATCTCGCGCAAAATGTTTGCGAGCTCCTTTTGAAGAATACCCGTACTCGACCTATATTTGTATGTACTTGTAATTATATGGAACGCATTTATGAATTGTAAATTTTTGTTGATTTTGGGACATTTGTCATTTTAGTTTTAGGTCATCTAAATGACTGTTGCTATATATAAATTTAAAAAGCACAACTTGTAATACTTTGCTTCTTTATGTGAGAATGTAACGAATGTAAAAAATTGTAATAACTTAGCGTTTATACCCCGTAAATTAGTTGTATGTAGTAAGGAAGTTTTTCTAAAATACAGCATAGTTATTTTTTATTTATTAAATTTAAATTTAAACATTGAATTATGCTGGCCTGATAAGTAATAAATACACTATTGATAAATAAGTAGAACGTTTTTTCATAGAGATATATCGGTTTCTTTCTGAAACATAAACATATAATTACAGGTATGTTATTAGCATTCTCATTAGAAAATTCCAAAGGCAAGATATAAATTGCTTACCTTATATGAAATATGAATGAATTTTCCATATTTTGTATATTTGCCGTCGGAATTTTTTGTTAGTGTGTTATATCATAGCCTTTATTTAAATAATTAGTTTAGCATATTTCATGTTTTCTATTGATTTGATATGAGGGAAACGGATTTAAGATACACGATAATTGTACTTTCAAATTTTATTCTAAATCATAATAAGTCCTACATTCCAAAGTTATGTAATAAATATTTAAGACATACATTGAGTCAAAACACTGCACGCGAGATATGCCCAACTCTGATTGTATAATTATAAAGGGATTTAGAGATTCTCGCCAAATAGCCTCGAGAAGACGATTGGCTTTCTCTTGTGTTTCTCGCTTTTCGGCTGAAGAAAAAACAAAGTCACTATTATAGATGTTTTGTTTTAAGGCATGACAGTTTCCTCACTATGTTTTCATCTTACCAAGGTGTGCGCCCAAAAAAATCGGTTTTTACGATTCCTTACACAACATACCTACAATAGACTTCTAGTCTAGAATCTTTAATATTATTTCGTACGTTTCACAATTATTTTAATATGACAGTCTAACGTTATAAGCGCGACGTCTTTACAGAAACGAGCCATGAAATATAGATTTTTCAAAGCAATATATCAAAGTCAAAGTGCCTTCACATGACACTTTACAGCGAGATAACGCGTACGGGTGAGATACGCTTGAGTTAATCAAAACCGCATTGGAGGCACCTCATCTGCTTATAAATTCCATGCGAGACAGGATAATACATTGAGACGTGTGCTTGATTGAGCAACTGCTAACCACGATGTCTGTACCTTAATGCGTCAAAAAACTAATTATTTTGAGAAACCTAAATTTAATACTATTTAAAGAAAAACACTTTAGTAACGGATTTAAGCTTAATTTTTGCAAAATCTAAATATATTTACATTATTTTAAATTTTTCCGACGTTTCGCGTACTTTACAGCGTGCGTGGTCACGGTAGACTGAAGACAAGGTGTTAATTGTCAAAATAAGAGTCACAGCTGCAGAGAGGTTGTGTGTTATCTTATTTATTTCGGAAACCTATTAAAGTATTGAATATACTTTAATATTTTAATAGGCTTGAAAGCACACTCTAAGACTTTCTGGTCTGATATGTACAAAAGTTTAAACATCAAGTCGCGTTTTTTCTGAAGCTATTTAATTGAAGCGATGCGAATACATTTAATACTGGTACTTCAATGTAATAATAACAATGACATTAAATTAAAATATTAAATTACAAAATTTTAAACAACATTAAACAAAATTGTTACTCTGAATTCTATTCTGTTAAAATCTAAATTAATTCTGAATCGAGTTCCGAGAATCGATACTCTAGCGGGTGAATTTAATACAGACTAGTTTTTGTTCTAAATGATGGAAGACAGATGAGAATTTTTTCTCCACCTGTTGATTTTCAAGAAACTAGAAACTATCCAAAGATTCTACGCGGCTTTTTTACTCCTAAACTGTACTTTAGTTTTACGCTTCTATATATTAAGGTCTTATGTTGTAATGGTTTATTAGCCTATCCTACCACAACCAAGGGGCTGCATATTTTAGTTTTCGGGTTTATTCCAGCGCAAATGGTGACCATTTTTAACTCAATTAGTTTAAAATATCACGTAACAATGAGTTTATTAAAACGTGGTTCAGGTATTCCACGATCACATATTATGAGCTAATAAAATAATAATAAAAGATAATAATTATTTTCGTAGTATTTTAGAAGTATTTATGTTTATACAGAGTTGGCAAACTCAAGTTTATTTCTATCGGTCCGGCAATATCACATGACCGAAGTATCGTAGGATCAGCAAGCAGCAACAACTTGCCAATCATCTGAAGGGAAAATTTACGAAGTCCAATCCAATATTTATTATGTCGTGAATTATTAAAAAACTCACATTAATTCAAATCAATTTGCTTGACACGATATGAAGCTGAGATAATATGGAAATGCCGTTTGCGAAACATCTTGACAGACGTAAGAAAATTTTCTCATAAATAAAGAGAACAATAAAATAAGGTAAATTCCAGGTAGAATATACAACAGTAGCAATTTTCATAGCAAAAAAAACAGAGGTGAATAAAATTCGGAAGAAATACGGTTAATAAAATTTTATTATACGCAAGGAATCCTCAATTTGTGAAATGGCGCGTCAGTTCCAAAGTTGTGTGGTGTTATTATTTAGATTGTTTAAATCACACTTGATTTGTTATTAGTAGTTGGTAATTGTTTTTATACAAAAGGAATTCATAATTCTATTCAGCTTACTTCTTTGCCCTTCTATGTTCAAGTTCAGCAGAACCCTAGGCATACAACATAATACGCATAATGTAATGATATATTTAAACTATTTTTAAGAACTAAAAGCGTCGTCAAAAGAGAGTATATTATATTTAAATTTCCCGCTTTAAGCAATGCTATGTAGTTATAAATTTGCACATTATATTTATTTATAAAAAAATATTATACGGTGTTAGGAAATTAATCCCAAATGTGATGATTGCTACTATAGGGTTTCGACATATACTTTTTTATACTTTAAAATTATATTTTATTAGTTAGTATTCACGCACTCGTTTAAGTCACGTCTAGATATTCTATATCCAAGCATTAAAAAAAAAAGATTGTTCTACTATCAAATGATATAATTTGTGAAAAAAAGCTTATTTTTATAAAGTTACAAACATTTCTAAAAGCGTTCTATTATTTAAAGACGAGCGAGAAACAATGTCCGCCGAAAGTTAGTTAATTGTCGAGGTTCGTCGTTAGACAGGACGGTACAGCATGAGATCATCGATCTTAATATCACGAGATGTAATTAAAACTTTGCTTGCTCATTTAAGTTACTTAAATTAACTTTACAAACTACTGTACCTTAGAAAATTTGCCCACGCTGCAGTTTTGTTTGCTTTAGTCTGGACAAAAGTTAATTTGGATACATAGTCTTTATGTTATATAGGTGTTTTTTTGTAGTAGCTACTCTTTTTGAAACTTAATAAAAATAAATAATTGTGTGCAGTGTTGTCATGCTTTTTTTTAATAATATTTTGTGTGTTTTTTTATGCTTTACTTGTATCGTTGTTATTAGACCTAATTAGACTCTTATGAATTCACGTCAAATATCACAATTATCAGAAATATCACAATTAGATCCTATTAATCATTTCACAACTATTTCGAGACTACTGAGAAAAAAATAAGAAATCCATAAACTCACAGACCGTCTCATAAACGAAAACAGGTGTATTGTATTCATTAAGTTGGAACAATCGCGTTGTATTCTTTTTAACTCTCAGTCTATATAATTTGCTCAAACAAAGACCCCTTGATTTGTTAACGGCTGAATTGTATATACACTTTGCTCGACAATGTATGAAAACGACTCGAGCTTGAATTATTTCGAATAAATTTGTTTCTTTTGTTGTAATTTGTAAAGGAGTGCCCTTTTTACTGTTCATTATCTAGGCGTAACAAAATAAAATACTTGATTTTCACTATTCTATGTGAATAATGAGTTTTTAGCTACATATAGATATATGAAATCAATAGTGATAAGTCAAACACTCAATAAGTTTGTGTCACAGATAAATGAAAACAACACTACGACAAAGTAATACAATTAATTACAATTGTTAGTTTTCTATATTTATTTCTTTCTTAATAGCCAAGTAGGTGATTAGTCTTCTGCGTTTGACACATGCCGTAAATTTTTGGGTCGAAGGCAAGGCTTGGGATGCCATGCCGGTTCTCTCACATTTTTTTGCTTACCGTACCATTGAGTGTTCTAAACAATAGTATTGGTACACAGCTGTGGTTAGAATGTTTTTAGGGTCGTACACTAACGCTGAAGATTATATTATGTTAGTGATCTTAACTACAAGAGTCAAATATATACAATAAAATATATATCATAAGTTAAAATAATATGAAATAGGAATCTATCAATTTTTTTACTTAGAAATGTAACTTTATACCTTAAGGGAGGTTTTGTAAATGGAACTAAATAATACGCTTTTGTAGTAAATTAAAAAGTTTAATTACAACATCCAGGAAATTGCGCTACGTAGTAAAACCTAAGATAAAAACACTGGTTGTTCATTGTTTAAAAAAGATAAAAGTTTTCTTCCGCTTGAATCCTCAAGAGGAGAATAAAAAATGCCCGATAGATCAATTAGAGTTGGATAGGAAGGGTTAATTCCTTTGGTATCTCTTTGAGAATTAATTTAACTTATGAAAAGCAACTAACTTGGTTAGATTAAATTTTAGTGAGGTTAAATAATTATTATAGATATAGGCTCTCCCAAAGGCTATAAGTTAGTATTAGCCAACGGCTCATGGTATCGTAGCAAATTCATGATTATTCTTCTTAGCGTTGATACACAACACTCTAACTTTTATTCGTATATATTGGATATTTAATTCATTACTATCATAAAAATGTATAGCCGAAAAGGTATATTTATAAATGAAATTAGGTTTACGAAACACGGGAATTAGCCAAAACAGCTCGATTATTAAAGGACATAGGGACATTAATAGCTGGGGTCTAATTTAATCAGAGGTCGGGTCTCATGAAAATTAATGCGTCTCGCAAATACTCGTTTAACCCAATAGGAACGAGATTATTTCCTCAACAATTAGTGTGACGGCTTCTTTTTATTTTTGTATACCTTAAGGAAGAAAGAAATTTCGGCAAATTAAATCTCGGGAATACGAGATGTGTTAATGTTTTTGGGCCACCGTGTTAGTTTTGTAAAGGATAAATCATTTTGCTACTAGAACTTGTGAAACAAATTTTCTTACTATATAGTAAGAAAATTTTCTATGTAGTTTTAAAAATAGTAAAATTTATATTTTGAAGTGTGTATAGGTAGCAGTAAAGAAAAGGTGTTAATTGTCAAAATAAGTGTCACAGCTGCAGAGAGGATGTGTGGTATATTTTGTCTTCAGTCTACCGTGACCACGCACGCTGTAAAGTACGCGAAACGTCGGATTTTTTTTAAATAATGTAAATATTTTTAAATTGTGCATAAAATACATAAATTAAATTTGTAAATAAAGTGTTTTTCTTTAAATGAGTAACAGTTATGTTAATAAAAGACAATATTATGACTGAATATTTTTGGATAAAAAGGATAGAATATCAAACCAAATGACATAAATACAATTCATAAAAGAAGACCAAAGTTCGATTAAGGTGGAGCTAGTAAGCAAAGACTGCTTTGCTGTTTTGAACATCTGATAACGTGCTCCAACCTTCGGCTTATATTAAACAATTTCCTCTTAGAAAAGTCTTGTGATGTATGAGTTTATTATACGGCTTGCATATTACATTACGATGATGTAGTGCTTATGTGGAGTCATAGAGAATATTTAAGGTAAAATTTAAATTGAGAAACGCTCTAGTTTTAATAAATCTTGGGATATTTAATAAAGTGGAAGGATGCTGTTTTCTTCGCTCTAGTAGTCTAAATGGAATTTAGTTCGGTCTTAAATGAATAGATTGCAGACATGTCTTTTAAGCTTAGAAGTAATCAATTTACGGGTTGATAAGACAGAGATTAGTTGCTGTTATGATATGTAAGCAACCTGTGTTGACAATTATTTAATAAAAAGAATGATAATAATTATCTCATGTTATGTCAATTTCTTCCGCAACCTCTTACAATTGCTAAGTTTTTTCCAGCGAAAGTTTCAAAATGCCCACATTTCCTAACTATACATTGAAAAAGAATAACAAATAAAGTTGTATATTGTACTGTAAGGAGATAACAACGGAATATGGTGATTCCAGATACATAATTTTCAACCAATATGAGCGTGTTACAATATAATAGTGTTTGTGTTGTCTTTACAATTTTACAGTGAGATAGAAATAATATGAGGTTAATCTACGAAATACGGAAACATTTAAGTGGAAAATAAAACCTATTGGAATTATACGGCATTTAAAAACCCGGGCTCTATAGGGCGCACTCGCATTATAAAGGAGTCTATTCAAGTAATCTGGGTCATGAAGATTCTCAAGACAATGGTTCAGATGTGATAAATGACACCGTGATGAGTTGAAAAACGTTTGGGATACGTTAAAATAAAATGGTCAGATATAATTGCTCGGAGAGATAAGAGATTTCAGAACAAGTGAGATCATAGAATCAGTGACGCAATTAGCATTACATCGATTAATATGGTTTATTACAATTCAAAACCAGTTTTTGTGTTCAAAAAAAAGTTAAAAAATATTGCTGAATGATATATATTTAATTATTAAAAAACACTGTCATCCATTCTACTGTCTCGTACGTATGATTAGAGAGAAGTCTGAACTGAAAATGGAAGGGCCTTAAATATTATAAGACAAGCGCTATCTGACGCAGCACTAACAAATTAAATAGTGTTCCTGATAAATCGGCTATTTGTTATCCGTTTGCAGAACACGTAGATGCTTTATATCGCCTATCGATTCTCGTGCCCCCATATATTATATTGACTCATATTCCAATTATTTTTGGCTTTATAGAGGCATATAAGAATGGAACAGTTTCTCATAGAAATCTTACATAGTGTCATTTATTTATTTTAGTAAATAACTATCGATGACTTTGTGCACGAAGATTTTTTGCCGTAGAGACATTATGAGAATGAGGAAAATTTGAAATTGTTGTCATAATAACTTATATTTAGATGTGTTTTTAATTGTATGTAAATGTTGTAGCTCTTTTAATTTTACATAATGTGATGATTCCTTAAAAACTTAATTATGTGAGTTAATTTGTGCTTTACTAAATAAAAGCTATGATACTTGAAAAATAATATAATTTATTGCATTCTAACTCTTCTTGCACAAAGCTAACGTACCTATAACTCGAATACAATATGCAAAGAAAGCATAAATATTACTTTATCACCTTGACTACTATAAAATGAATTTGTAAGTAAACCGTATTTAATTAAGCTATGACTTATATATAGGTGTAGTCATTGTTTTAATATTTAAGTCAACTTATAAAGTTATTATCAAGATTTTCCAAGTATTTAGTCGAAAACAATTTTTATCATTGAACTGTTACTACGATAAAATTTGTTCATCTTATTACAATGATAAATAGGTGTTCTAAAAACTAAGATAGTCTTTATAGAACATGCTTATCTAATATCCATCTATTCTTATGGTTTTAAATATATCATCGACGTGAAGAGAAAACCGGCTCTTAGTTTTTATTCATAGCATATGTAGAGGACGTCAAGCTCTTTACAACTATGAGAATGTTGGGAAGTTTAGTACTAATGAGTTCGTAAAGCGCAATTATGGGGTAGTTGTAACGAAATTCGCAACGTTAGCGAATATTTCAGACGTGATTCATGGACAGCTATTTACAACAACAATCTCTTTTAATTTTGTCTTATATGTCTTTATTTTTAGACTTTTGTATTTGAAATCATTTTTATAGTAATTGAAATATTACTCTCATTATTACTCGCATTAACAACGTTAAAATTGTTCATTACGATACAGGTCAATTGTCATGTAGTTTCATTTCTATTTTATACTAAGGTGGCTTTATTCTATAGTCGAATTTGATGAGGGAAGTTTTTTAACGCTGTGGCAAGATACAATAAAATATAACCTTTTTCATTTTCAAACAAAGCTATTTCTCAAATAAAGACAAGTTTAGCTAGAGCTACCACAAGCACTAGGTTTTGCAGTACATACGTTTTGCCCTGATATATTTGCCACTGAATAAACTACTGAAATATTTTATATTAAGATTATTTGCCTAATAACTAACACATGACCGGAACAAGTTTGTTTTGGAAATTTTAACATTAAAACTTCCATACGGATGTTGGCTTAAAAGTTAATGAAACACTTGCAAGCCCTTTTGTAGTGTGAAGACGGAAATGTTGGTTCGTAATAAATACAATTTATATATGAAATAACGGATATATTTTGTAAAACTACAGGAATAAGGGTGAAGTTAGTGAACGAGATAGTTTAAAATATAGTTTAGTAAGAACAATTGTAAGGATGTGTAGCATGCATAAAGAAATGCAGCGCATTGCAGTAATCGCGTCACGCGAGTTCCCGATTGTGGATACGTTTTAATTATAAGCTTAAGTATAAGAAACATTATTTTTTTGTATAAGGGGCCTGTATGAAATACTGTTCAGTTATATATTTACTTTTTATGATATTTCTTAATGATATTATCTCTTATATAAAAATATCTTACGTAAGCTAACAAGCACTAATTTTGCTAATATTAATTTTAATATTAGTGGGTAACTTAAGTATTTATATTAAAAATTGGAATTGACTTCTCTTACCTGACATAGTGGTTGTATATTACGATAGTGAGGCTTCACTCTACTGAGACGTTAAAACCATATTTACTTGTAACAATTTTATAGCGTAATTGTAATTGCTACAAGTCATATAGGTATGTGAACAATCAGAATATTCCAAAGAAATTACGCCTCGGTACGGTTATACGGTGTTAGACCTTGTAATAGATAAAGTTACGGTTAGTAATCAGAAGTTTTGCAGACAAGATATAAAGAAAACACTAGAGGGCACTAATGTGGGCTCGTATAGTTGAGTTGTTCACATTAAATTCAGCGTAAACAGACGCTCACACGATATCTTAGCGCTTAATCTACTAAAGTGCTTTAAATTTGAGGTAAGCACTTACAAAGGAGGAAGGATTGAAAAAGGTTCTATTTCAAAGAGAACTAGAGCTCGTTTAAAAAGCCTTGAAAAGGGTCGAGTGGATCAAATAATCTGTTTTGGTGTTCGCATCAGATTAAAGGATTTTCACTGCATAATTTCTATATTTAGTTTGATCAATGTTTCAATTGAATTCAATTATATTTTATAGTAAAACTCTTTTATTAATATTTTAGATACCGTTTCGTAACAATGTAACTCATATATAAAATTGAATCAGCAGAAAAACTACAAACGTTGCCATAGCCATATCACCATTATATATGGCAGGTTATGTAAATATAAATCTCATGTAATCTATTAAACCCTCTCAATGATATAAAGAGGGCGAACAGCTCAAGTTGTCCGAGAGTTTTCAACTAGTTTCGGTCTTACGATAGAAAAGATTTTGCGGTCGTGTGGCTGCTAAACTTGCTTACAAAATTTTAAATTATCCACACAGCTTTATTTTGTGTTAACAATAAAACGAACTTTAACAACGAACTTTTTTGTCTCTTAAAACTATTTTTTTATCATGTCTCTACAATCATAATATTCACCCTCACTGCCATCGTGCAGTGTTCGTTGTAATGTTCCACAATATTCTGAACCAGAAAACTACGAAGTCCACCAGCACCAACCTGACCATCGGCAAATATAAATAAATTGTTTCATAGAAATATAAAATAATATTTTTCAACCCGAATATCTCGAGGCCAAACATTTTAAATCTCTTTGAGGATAGAAAACTATTTTATTTGAATGGCGCAGGCCTGCTATCGCTCGTTGAAAGTAGAATTTCGATTTTAACACTAAAAGTTTTCTGAAAAAAATATTTCAGATCTGTCTTGTAATTATTATTTCTGTTTTACAGATTATATTTTTAATCTGTAAAAATACATTATTCATCTTACTGCTTTTAGCGGAGCTTCAATTTTAACAAGAGACGTGTAATCGAAAGAAAGAAAGTTCTTGAATAATATTCACTAGGGTTCTTAGGTTTGTTACGTTGTTTTAAACTTAATTTAATTTAACGAAATTCATATTTATTTGATCTATGCGAGTATCGCAAAACCTTTCCATTTATGTAAGTAGGCTTTTTTTCAATTGATACCTCTTTTGATACATCTACTTTATCTCACTATAAGTAGTAAAACACAAAGCGATTTTCGAACGTGTTATTTTATATATAAGTCGATTATCACCTATCAAAGTGAACCTTTCTGTACAGTCCATCATCAGGTGTCCCATCGATCTTTGTCAACAAGTTTCTATTACACAATAATAGACCTAATGCGATTTGCATAAGTCATGAACTTCCGTGAACTTACTGCCTCATCGTACGACCTGATGTTGAGTGGTGTGCAATTTTTGATGCAACGTGTCGACATCCATCAGTGTCAGGACGAAATAGCCAATAAATTGTAGCATACTGTTGCTTTCCGTGGGCTGGGAATATCAAACGATGTATTGCTCTTTGTTTTTAAAACTGTTTTGGGTATGGCAGGATATTTTATTGCATTTTATGATTGCATCGCTAACTTTTACATGCAAATCTCATCACATTCGGCGGCGTTGTAAAATCAATATTTTGCGAACGAAATTAAATATATTATACCTTCCGCAAAATCATATATAAGATACACAGAGGAAAATAAACTTATTATACATTCACTTGCCTTTTTTTCTTGAAAAATCTCAGTTTAATAGTATATAACTACTAAACTGAGAAACTTATATTATTATTAACTATATATAGTTCTTATTAATCATTTCCATATTTTTATTATATCTATCTATAACATTGCATCTTATATACGTCTATATCGTACGTATATAAGATGTAATCTTCAGAATTCCTATTATAAATTAAATTCTAGTGGATTAAAAAAAAACAACTCTTTGTATTAATAAAACATGAAATTAATCATAAATTGGTACCTATAGTGCTGCGTCACCTAATTGAGGTACTCGTGCGGTTAGCGGTGAGCGGAGCGGGTCGCGGGGGGATTTGATTAATTTGTTTAATTAAAACGAGGATCGTATGCCCCTATAGCGGGATTAAAATTATTTTTATCCCGCGTTCCGGGTCGGCTGTCAATCTAATTAATGACCCCCGAAGGGTTATCGCCAATTGAGGTATCAAAATTTGACATTATTTCCAATATGGAAATAATCCTCACAAATTAGATTTTTAATTTGAATTGAACAGGTTGATCCAATTTAACAGGAAACAACCCTTTTCACCGGTGAGGCGTGGTTAAAAATTTTGCTATCTCAGGTTTTAGTATCGGTGAATGTATATAATGACAACATGAATTAATTTGATTGTATTTATAAAAACCATTTTCACATAATATTATTCGACTGTAAATCTGAATGTTTTTCAATTCCGAAAATAAATTTTCAGTCAATTGTCAGTTTGTTGTACCTTTAGGTTCGTTGTCGTTTCAAATATTATTTGCTAGAAATATAACAAATGACACTTAGTTATATTATTACATATTATGTTATGCTATTCTTTTATTCATTAAATCCAAATCATTATCTTTGTACCTATTCAATTAAAGTCTCTTTCTATAAATTATATAAGGCTAAGAAAGACGCACCCGTCTTAAAATTCTCAAGCCGTCTCAATGAAAATTGAGTATTGATGTTTATAGAATCGTTTCCCGAACCAAATTTGCGTTAATATCCGTTTATAAACATACGGCCTGAAGCTAAAAGATCCTTTAAATCCATCAATTATAAGGTGAAATTTTCAACATGGGGATTAATCTATCCTCTGTAATCGCCCAGTCTGCTCCAACGCGATGAGGGCGGTCATAATATCATTAACTCGCGAAAATTTCAATTCTGTACCGTCTATGTAAATGAAAATGTTCTGTTAATTAAAATATAGACATAAGTACATAAATACTCACAAATTAGTTATAAGGAGAGTAGTCAAAGAATGTTTTGGAACTTCTTATAAATTATAATGTGTCTAGCCGATTCAGTTTTTACTTTATCGGTATGATAGCTACGGTAGCTACGATATACGCTTGGCTACGCAACACTGCGTAGATGTACTACGCGATGACGCGTCGCGTTGTCCTGTGGTACAGTTCATTTAAAAACTATTTATTATACACTATACTAGCTGACCCGGCGAACTTCGTACCGCCTTAGCGTAGCTTTGATGCACTATTTTATTTTGTATTATACGTTTTTTATTACGTAATTTTATTTTAGCTTTTTATTGGCGTAGTAAATACACATATATCCGTTCGACGCTAGAGTGAGAACGGGCGAATGAACGGACATGACGAAGGGTTCCTTTACGTAGACTGCGGAATCCTAATAAAAATAGCCTAAGTGACTTACATCAGCTACCAATCAAAAAAAGTTCCGTCAAAATCGGTCCAGCCATTCCAGACATTAGCTGGAACAAACAGACAGACAGACAGACAGACAAAAATTAAAAAAATGTCTTTTTTGGTGTATGTATCGTATAAATATTCATATGCATGTAGTAAAAAACGGTTATTTCAATATTAAAAACAGACACTCCAATTTTATTTATTTTATTTATATTAGTATAGATGACATATGTGTTATTATATATCTTAATTACTTTATGTACTTTCTATTAACATTAGCCTTGCCTTAGAATTTTTACCCGAAGTACGCAAAGTGGCGCTACAATTTTTTTTTAAGGAAAAATAACTTTACGGCCAATTTTATCAACTTAACACGTCATTAATTTTTGGTTACATATTTCATTGAAGTTTTACATTATTATATTAGCATACATAAAATATATAATAAATAAATAAATAAAATATAAACCGTTTGGCCTCAGTTTTGGTTTTCACGTATTCATAGAATTGTATTACAAAAAGAAACGTAATAGACCGCTAATGCCTTTAAAATGCATGCAACAGCTTTATGAAAATAAAATCGTGACCGCGACCGCACAGTAATTAAGTACGAACTAGGACGGAATAACGTCAGACCGCATTGACGCATCACTCATGGGACAAACTATTTAAATAAAATTGTCACGGCGAAAATATTTGATATATAAAACTATTTTCCCAAAATTTCACCCGCGTATTTTAAAAGCAGAGACCTTATAAAAAGTTCATCCTCCATTCAAATCTAGGGGTCGATTTAAAAACATGCCTATTGCAAATAAAATCACTTCGAATACCATTTAAAGAAAAAAACTTTATTAACGAATTTAAGTTATGTACTTTTGCACAATTTAAATATATTTACAGTATTTAAACAAAATCCGACGTTTCGCGTACTTTAAAGCGTGCCTGGTCACGGTTGACTGAAGACAAAAGCTTAATTGTCAAAATAAGTGTCACAGCTGTAGAAAGGTTGTGTTTTTATTGCCCTGGAGTTGGTATCGACTAATTCCAATTAGAAGGAGACATACTTTCATATATACAATACATCATACATCGGTATTGATTTAAATTTACATGAAAGGTTATTACATAAGTTCTTGAAAAATATATGATTTTCCACGCGAAACAGTATGATAGCATTCCAAACGTTGGAATGTTCGTGACGTCAGTAATTCCATGGCTCGCTGCCTCATTACAATAGTTAATTGGTTTTGTTTATTATTGTTTACTTTTGCGCTAGCTGACTATGAATTCAGATATTAGTTATATATGATTATCGTTTAAATCGTTGAATTA
This sequence comes from Pontia daplidice, assembly GCA_963693355.1. NCBI lineage: Eukaryota > Metazoa > Arthropoda > Insecta > Lepidoptera > Pieridae > Pontia > Pontia daplidice. Next base: position 422,715 of record CAVNZL010000091.1, on the reverse strand, counting down.
CCGAATGATAACAATCACATTCTGTATAAGTCTAACGTGAGTAAATTTCTACTTAACTTTAAACTACATACTAAGGTCATTCCCAAAAAAAAAGAAATCATTTGGCATACAAAAATAATAAGCGAAAATATTAAACGTAACAAACATAAGTATTTTTACCTACTCTTGACTCTTATCTCGTAAATTTGTAATTTTAATATTATAATGTGACCTTTAATAGTTTTCTGTTATATCGAGATTATTTTTTCTGCAACATTGCGATATTAACTCCCTGTATCTCATATACCTATGTGTATTAGTAGAAATGTGTTGAAATTAAAAAAAATCAATACAATAATTTGAATACTCAATAATAAAATAAAAAGATTCATCCTATTTACAAAAATCTTTTCCAACGGTAACTTTTATGTTCAAAACCCTAAAAAGCAAGTCGTTTTTCACAGATTTTTCATCTTGTATTACGTTTGAGGCTTCTCGTCTCAGTTTACTTCCTTTATCATTGCTCGAGGAAAAATGTGTTCTGAGAAAATTTAATATAGCTGATATCCTTTATTAAAAAAATGACTGAGGAAAATAGACATTATTGAAGGACTGTCAAGGTCGTGTTGTAACTTCAATGACAAAAAATTCTTCATCCTAAATACATTTATAATTGATTAACTGAAAAAACATTTTTAGATCGGATAGTACATTTATCAAAGAAGAAAATAACATGTCACGAGTTTACGTTGGGTCTTTTAATTAACGCGAGAAACCGCAAGAAGCAATTACTAAGATAATAATAATTTCAATACATTTGGTATTAGTCTCTTGATAGTTATATATTACATATGAAAAATTTTCCTCTAAAATCGAATGACGTACCAACCACCGTTAAATCACAATAAGTCACTTATAATTTCCCTTTTTTATTTATAGAATTAGCCTTTTATAGCAGAGCTCACAACAATAGAATCTATAATATCGGTGAAACTCATCATACGGAAAATAGCTTGTAGTCTTTCTATACTTTATATTGGTAATGTTAAAATTTCTTTTATAGTTTTTAAACGGAAAAAGTAATGATTAATGGGTCTATTACAATTTGTGAGATATAGCTTTGACAAGTGTGGCATAGATCGCTATTTGATGCACATGGTTTTCATTGGACTTAGTATCTCTTTTTATTCCAATTGTCTAGTCTTGCTTATTCCAATTTATAAAAAAATACCTAAATTCTGTGAATGCGCAAACCACTTCCATTAGCGAAGGTACCTAAATTATTGATTAATAGAAAATTGTCTATTATAACTGTGTTATTCCTTTCCGATAAAAGAAATATTGTTATAAAGTAAATTTGCTAACCGAATCCTCTTAGACGAGGCCATAAAACATAACAAAAGTGTTATTTATTATCTGAAACTGTAATCCAGTGGCGCCATCTATCACCGAGGGCTTATTCCCTTAGCTATTATCGCAGAAAATGACGTCGCCGTTTGTTTAACACCAAGAAAACAAGTTCTGATTTGTGAGGCTCGAGGACAATACGGCTAAAATAAAAGTTCACCCGCCTACATACATACAATGGCTACGTGCGGTCATCCGTCGCAGCCGGGTTATATCGACCCAAGAAGTTACGGCAAATATTTGCATTTCGTTACTTTGAAATATTTAGTCCTATTTAGTTGTAACGCTTTCGTCCTTGCCCTAAAATGTGTTATATTTTTCATAGAGTTACATTATTTATTAAATTTTGAGAAACTTCCAATCTCTTTTGTGGTCATAAACACTATCCTACGACAGTGAATATTATTTATTTATTGCTTCCGTTGACCAGGTAAAGGAGCGTTGACTAAACTATTTATTCTCTGAGATTTCCCCGCGTAAATCTAGCTGCGTAAAAGGCTAAATTCTCCTAATTTTCAATAATGAATTTTGAAATTCGAATTAGTAGGTACTTCTTAGTACGTTGAACCAAACAAACTAATTCTTTAGATTCATAATATGAGAATAGAGTGGTTATTTGTAGATGTACAATAATATCGTAAGTACTAATAACAAAAATGAAATGTAAAAAAGATAACTCACCTAAATGTAATTGTAGTAAGTGGCCTATATGATTTATGGCTGTATGGGTCAGACATCGGCGTACCCCAGAAATCATCTTTGAAGATTCTTAGCACTGAGTTAGCTCCATTGACATCGCCGTTAGAGACGATAGCCGGGATGTCATCATGGACGAATTCGCCATTCAAACTGTTGGAGTAGGTTAATGCACCGACCGAAGCCACTAGTGCGTACGTAGTCCAGTCGCATTCACAAACACGCCTCCATGGTTTGGTACTTGCTTCCTCGCGCACAGATGGCAGCGGTCTCCGGCGCATTTTACTCGATTCACATATTTACACTCCAATAGTTTAACTCTACACAATAATAGCCTTATTTATATCACGTTTAGAGATCTCATATTCCGTTTATAAGCGGTGATGGATCACCGGGATATAAATCAACATAGTGGGTCAGCCGACCGCTAATGTCGTATTCATAAACCCTAAGCTCGGCTCCCAAAAGATTTTCCTTTCTATTCGGCTTCTCAACTTCACCCTCGAATTATCGATAATGCTGAAACAAAGAAATTGTGATTTATTACTGTAAACAATAAATAAGGAGGCTTTATGATTTGAATCATGAAGTGCGAGATGGTGTGACGGCAAATATCAAAGTTATGGAGATTGGGGCGCGGGTATAGTTCTTGTCTGATCATAGATTTATCATAGTATTTCGTAAGAGAGTACGAACCGCGAATAAAATAATGAATAAATATATTAAGTTACACCTCGACATCGGTACACCTATCCTCTGAATTTGTCAGATAAGTAAAGCAATATAAGGATGAGAAGGTAAAGGAAACAGCTGCAACTGGGGAAGGATGAACTAGGATCATAACAATAACCATGGTGAAAGATAAAAACGTATTGTTTTAATATTTAATGGGAATAAAATAAAGTTTCACAATAGTATAAATATATGTTTATGTTTGTATATATAAATAAATAATTGTTCTTTCTTTGTGTCGTCTACACAACTCTTAGAAGAAGAGTTTACCTTCATCTATTCAATACTAATAATGTATAATAAGATTAATAATTGGCTCCGAGATTTTTTTAAAGCGGGTTTTGAAGCGTTGGCTCAGCCGCATAGCTAACAAACTCCTCGAGAAAAAAGAATGTTATATAAAAATTGCTGACTCACTAAACATGGAGGAAATATAATTCTTAATAATCATTATGTTATAAGAAATGTATAAAAGAATCATAGAGTAAAGATTTTCAACAAATGTACGATTCAAGGCTAAAAAGCAACAGACGATTTATATGTAACTCCGTTATTCGTATTAAATTTTCTTGATATATCAATGAAGTTAAATAATAAGATTTTCTTCAAAGTTTAATCAAACGTGCAAAATTCTGGAGCCGTCAATGGAAGGCCTTCATTTCGCTTTTCGTTTGTAATGCTAATGTTCCGTCCTCCTAATCCTCTCAACTACTTCGCGAATTAAGACCCCGTCGTTTAATTAGGTTTGCCGAAGCTGATTTTAACGTAAAGCGATTTAAAAAACCTGATTTGCATAGCTAATTTTGCTCAAATACATAAGTCCTACGAAAAGGAAACATTAGGGGGCCGCATAATGCTAATTTGGTCTATACTAAAATTGAAAAATGTTCTTATTGTTCTCTTAAGGATTATTTGGACATGTATATCCATTATGGGATAATAAGTGTGTGATTATAGCATAAGCCTTCGAAGGTTAATAAAGACTTAGACTACTTACTAGATAAGGAGAGACCCTGGTTGAGATTATCTGCAAAACACTAATTGGTTTACACAAAAACAACATACAAACTTAACAGATGCGGACATGTGCTAGCGATGTAAGAGAATTAATATATTTACAGAAATTCGTTGAAAAAAATCTTTATAAAAATATATTTTACTACCAGTGAATTATTTAAATCATTTAAGATACTTCGCGTAACGATATATCTTGTTTAGAAGTGAGACTTAGATAGTTTGACATGTTTCACATTAGCGGCGGCGTTTTGACACATATCTTATTCGTATATTCACGATGCGGCCTCGCAAATAATTTATCATATCTTGTCACAATAAAACCTGTATTAAAGGAGTCTCCTAAATGTTTCTCGTAATAAAGCTATTTGTTGTTTAACGTAACTCAGGGTAGTCAATTAAAAGTTACTGTTTACTTTAACCGTTTTGTTTGAACCCTTTAGCGTTTTAGCCTTTTGTGGGGCGTTTGATGACCTCAGTTTCTTTAATTAATTTTTTTTTTTTAATTAAATAATTTATAGTACATGTGTGCTTCATGTTAATAAATTTTTTGGTTATAAGACGTACTTCACAATGTTTATCTTAACAGTTCGAGTTCATTTTGTAGCTACATCTGTTATTTGCACATAGAAAAACAAAAGGATTTGAACTCGTGACTAGAATCGAATCTCAGCTCTGAGGCAAAATTGCCACGCCGATAAGTACACATTTAAATGTACCATAGCTCCGGAGCAATCATATATATCAATCAATGCTTAGTAAATTAGTGGTAATTGATTCAGTCATGTGATAAATTACGTCAGCAAATCAGACAGAATGAAGTTGGTACAGATTTTACGATGCTTTCTTATACATTCAAATATATGTTAAAAAATTATTTAAAAAAGTATGTATGTCAATGTACTTTTATCAGTTGTGTTAGTACCCATCATACAAGCTACCTCACAACCGATACACGGTTACCCACAATATAAAATATGTACATACGTATTTATAATATAACAAATATTATAAATCAATTTCAAATAAATAATATCATTCATATTTAATCTTATAATTTTTATACAACTCTATTTTTGTGATTACAACTAGAAATCTACAGAAATGGTATAATCAATTTTAATTGTTCACGATCTGTTATATATGTTAACAAGATCAAACGAAGTGAGAATTTTTGCAGTTGATGAGAAAACTTTAAACCTCCTGGGAACCGGCTAAGCTTGATATATATTTACGGATTCACAAGATTTAATCCAGTGTAAGTTATTTTAAGTATATTTTCACTCGTATGCTCGCTGAAAATATGTCTAAAAATGTCAAATACTTCTTCGAGGTTCGATTTAATATATTACAAAAGCTCTAATTTAACACCATACATACTTCATCAGTAGATATACTTTCCTGTGAGTTTTGTTAATTTAGAACACTATGTACAATTTAAGGTACTTAATATACCAGTGCTAATTTAGTTAGCGACATTTACAACATGGCCCTTAGGATCGGTGGAAGCTTTCCTGGTGACAGCGGAGGGATCTGAATCGAATCTTTGTGATGAATGTTGGGATAAACTTTACAAACGCTAATACGAACGCTTATTAATAGGTACTTAATAAGGATGGGAAAACATCCTACATAGTAAGATTTATCTAACAAAATCAAATGAAAAATATAAATATGATTATTTTTAGCATTAGATTATTATGTGAAGAGTTGCATGTATAATAATTCGTATAGTTTAGTTAGTTACTAATGAAATATATAAGTCTGTGATAAATTTTTACTATAATCGTAGGTACAGATATAAAATAATCGACCATTAGGTACTAGGCTCTTACTAGAAAGACCAACCTATTCTGGTTCGCTGTACCGGGAGTCTTTTCATCTTTGACAGATTTAAATTCTACGAAAGTTCTATGCTCAACAGGAAAATCTGAGTTTAATAGATTTCTCGTTTAATATGCATATTTCAGACTTATTTCAAATATTTATACTTATGCAGACTTACATAGGTATCATTATGAAAACATAAACATTTATTTTAAGTTAAAATAAGATATATCTTCTTCATTTGACTGATGGATTTCACCAGTGACGCATAAAAGACATCAAATCTGCACCACCTGAGTGATAACAGCATTTAAAGGCCTTTACTACTGATTACTACTAACTATTGGTTTCAGGTAGCTCACTAAGTAACTACAATGTTGTAAGTAAGGGAATAATAATGATAATATCAACGTGTTTTGGTTAATAATTTCCATAAAGCTATATTAATAGTTTAAAGATAAGTTAAATAATATGAATTACACTTTTATCAAACGAGCAAAATGCAGTATAAATATCTATTTTCTTAAGGAAATAGTAAGATGAGTTTATGCTGTTTAAATAAATTAATATTCAAAATGCTACCTTAACTAAACCACTTTGTATATTCCTGCTTACATTAAAAACTTAACGCTTATCTTTTGGTTTTTAGTTTATGGTAGCTATCATAACCTTATTTAGTTTTAATAGCACATTCTAGCGCTGAAAGCCTGCGTTCTCTTATTGTTTCTATTAAAATAGATAATTTTAGTTTGTGGGTTATTTTGAAACGAATTCTGGGCCGTCTGAAGATGACCTAAATTTAATTTATCACTAGATGACCCAGTTCTCGGGTTCTGAACATGAAAGGTTCCGTCGTCGCTGCGATTATTTTTTAACTATTATTACAAATGACAATCAAATCTGCATTTGCACCAAAGATTTAACACTAAACAGAATTATATAGATTCATTCAAATGATATTAAAATCTTATCGCAAATTAATGAAAATGAATGAATTGGACTATTGGGATGTATGTGGTTTTGATTTTCGATGCCTTGGATTCAGGGCTCTAGGGAATATAGTTATCCTTTTATTATTTCCATACTTTTATATTTATAGTTTTTAAACAATCCATAGAAATTATCTTTAATGTAACCTTAATATTAAGACAAGACAAGATAAAACAGGTGACCTTTACACTGCCGAGGCAACTGTTGAGTTAGAAAAAAAAAAACAATTTAAAATATTTTAATTAATAGACAGCTTTATAAATACTATATTTTAGTCTAGATCGGTTGTATTATGGTGGTTCTCAACAACCACATCGCGATTCGATCTTGCGGCCCATAATTCAATTAAACTTCCACACTCGAGGGTCATTAACTTTTGTTTTGCCACGCGAAGGGTTTATTTAAATTTTGAATAATTTAAGGCCGAAAGATCTGCGATGTATGTTCATTATTATGTTCAAGTATTTAATGATTTCGTTTAATATCGACACAAATTTGTCTACAAACGTGTAAGTAAATGAAACTACTGACAATTATCACCTTTTGTCTTCAGTCTACCGTGACCACGCACGCTTTAAAACGAAACGTCGGAAAATTTTAAAATAATGTAATATACTTAAATTTTGTAAAATACATACTTTAATCCGTTAACAAAGTGTTTTTATTTAAATGAGTAATAGTTATGTTAATAAAAGACAATATTAACTTCTGAAAGTTTTATGAACAATGTCGTATGTGAATCTGTGTGTCTATCTTGAGAGTATCAGATGTTCCAGACTTCGCATTAAGTCGGCAGAGGAGTATAATGCGACAGTGACAAAGCTGCAGTGGATTAAACACAAAAACTATCAGTTATCGTGAGATCGATCCATTCTCCATGATTGATGATACTTACAGCGCCGGACATTGCTTCCAGGAATGACGTCATTATTTTATCATATTTGTTCAAAATGCACGTTTTTAGAAAACTAAATCAAATTGCAGGCGTAAAAAATCTCTTTCGTCATTTTTTTTTTCAAATTGTGTTAACGATACCCATGTGTCGCTATCTATCTCTATATAATTACTAGCTGACCTGCCAATCGTTGTTTTGCCATACATGTGATTTCAATTTTCAATAAATAAATAAATAAACTGTGACAGGAGAATTTTATATATAAGATACTAGTGAACGTTTTATGTTATATATAATACAATTTATAACGGGACGTTTCGGCTACATTCCAACTACTAACTAGTAAACTCTAGTAAAGTTAAATTTTTAAATTTTTTTAGAGCAAAAAAGGATTTTTAAGAATTGAGAAGTTTAAGCAAAACAAGCGTTAATTTTAATCAGCCAGAGATTTATTTAAACAGATGAAAATCTTGGACGTAACGCTACCAAACTTCCGACTATGTATAGCCTTACAGAAACCGAATAAAGCTACAAATACACTAAACAATTATTCATATCTACTTATAAAAGCATGTTGTATTTGTAGCTTTATTACATTTTTAACCCGTTGTCCTAAAACCAATCAAAGCTATGTAAGGTATATATGATTATGACGTGTGGTTAGTTAACAATGAGATTTGAAATGGAAAATGCGGTTACACAGTTCGGTGCTATGCGTATCACGAAACCACAGGACATGGTCACAGTCTTACTAAATAGTCCAATAGTTTGGGAAATAAAATTACATTATTTAACGGGCGTTTTACTGGCGATAGTTTTTTTGGGTAAGCATTATTATATTTATGAAGCCAGTCGGCACATAGGAATTGAAACTACGACTTACACGACAAATGTTATACATGTTTATTTACTATATTATTATAAGATTATGTAGAATTCCTGTATAGTGCATTTAAGTATCCAATAAAAATATAAAGCTAGTTACTTACTACTAAACTTGATACACATAAAATAAATAATATTATAAAATAAATATATTTGAAAGGAGTTTTATCTCATTTTGTACCTACGCTTAATACGGTATTTCGCTAGTAGTTTTTTATAATAAGATTTCGTTTTTATGTTACATTCGTTATCAATATAGATTCGGTAAATACTGTAATCCAACTCACTGAAGAAATTTGGGTATTTTAACGTTTGCACTCAGGGTATTGTTACATTTTTAAAGTGAATTAAATATTGAGGTGTGACGATATTGCAGTGATCAACAATCCACAATTCCCGAAATGATGTAACCACACGATCCGATTAATGGTGTAAGTGAAATGGCTGTGCTGGTAACTTTGCCACAATACATTTGTCACAGCTATGTTTGTAATTGTAATTAACCGTAGTTGCTGCAGTGTTGGTCCAGAGGTTAACCAACTCAACTCACAGGTTAAGGATTCGAAAGGCTGTACTTATAGCTTTTCTTTCTAGAAGCCTTACAAACATTTTTTCTCATACTACTAAATAATAAATGAAGTTGTTTACAAGACAAATAAGGAGTAAATGAAAAATTCATGCAATTTTATGAAATCTACCCATACTCTGTTTATCGTCGTTATAATTAATAATTAGACATTGATAACGAATTACATAAAAGCTCTTTAAGCCTTAAGCCGCTAACAGTATGTTAAAATATTATAATTCCCTATTTGTTGATGTTGAAACTCGATAAAAAACGAAACAACAGAGCATTTGAATAGATTAAAACAACAATAAAATTAAGCAAAGCCACTTAGGAATTGAGTAAAATCACGAGAAATCGTCGGAAGTTTGTAAAGTTGACGAATCAGCTTCTACCCAAGCGTTGCGCCGTCCAGGCTCCATTTAAAATGCTAATCCACTGGATCCCATTCCAGATTACGACGCTCAGTTCCTTCCCAGTTAACAACATTCGCCTGAATACCGACAATGGACTACAACGTGAATAAATAACCGCTTCCAACAGAAGGTGTTTTTGAATATAACCCGGGCTTGTGAATAAGCGAACGAATACCTGAGAGAATGGGGTTCTGTTTGTGTTTGCAACACTCAGCCGGTGTTGCTCTCGATCACATTATTTAGAATATAGTATTAGAGAAAATACGATTGTATTTGCTCTTTAAATAAACGTGCGTTGAAATTGACTTTTTGATAAATTCAAAATTGAAATCAAAATTTCATAATAATTGTTGTCTGCATTACATTAGCAATAAACAACAAAACTAAGCATACAAGTATGAAGGAGGTACCTTGATATGTAGTGCAACTTATTTGACACGTTTTACACATAGTCGGTTAACCCTAAGCTCAGCTATTTAAACCTTGTATGGGGGCTAACAGAACTAATAAATACATACATACTTTATATTTATATCACCCAGACCACAGCCATCAGTTATGCACATCACACAAATATTGACTGTACGAGAAATCGAAGCCGGGACCCTATGTTAGACAGTCTGGCATTCTGACCTTTGCGCCAACTCGGTCGTCGATAATACGATAAAATAATTACTGTTTATCAGTAGAGTCAAGGCTCGGCTATCAATCTATGTCTAAATATAATCCTTTCAAATTCCATAACTGTCTTACACTGTTACCTTATTCCGTACACGGTATGACGATATAAATGAATACAAAGATGAAAATATGTTAGTTTTTTATTTATTTAATATCAATGGTGAAAATTCTAAGCAAATGAACTACATTTGACCTCGATACCGGAGAGTTATCAGTTTCCAGGAAAATTCTTCAATTGATTCTAATTTCACCTTTCATGGCGAGTTCAAATAAATCTCGTCTTTATTTCTATTACATTAAAGGTTGTTTTGTATATATAAGGTGAAGTTATTGAGATAATTAATACAAATGATTCATTTCGCTGGCTCCATCGGATAGCTCTGAGATAAATGTTAACATTTCAATTGAGGCTTGATAAATAAGACTTGTACAAATAAGGTAGTAATTCATTTCAAGTACACAAAATATAGTAATTTATTCCACTTATATAAAGAAAATAATATATTTTAATATTCCTTTATACTGTTATAGAACTTGATAAATGTTATTCTTTACATCGTAAACTCTACAGTGGTATTGTAAAAATATATAAATTAAACAATTTAATTATTACCTTTAAATGCTTATTTATTTATATTTTCATATATTTGTATTACGTACCCTACACAAGGCATATCGAGCGCATCCTTGTTGTAAAAGAGTAAGGAAAATGCCCATTTAATTTCCTGTAAAGTAGTAAAGGTGACAAAACATTAAATAACTAACGATGGATTTGAGTAGATAGTAAGGCCTGTAAGCTTCAGGTCTCACCTCCCCTCATACCATTATTCGTTACTTGCCCCCTTATGGAGTTACGTGAATGGGCCTATAGTACATGACTATATAATGCGGTAATAGCTCTACGCTACGATTAAACAGAAAATGCGTTAGATTTTTCGTTCATAAATTTTATTTAAATTTGACAATGCTCCGAATGTAAAGAGACCAAGAAGTAGTAAACACGTCTTGTATCACGCGTTGTGGGTACAGATATCCACTTATCTTGAAATACACTTACACAAATGCAAAAGTCTTGTCCTTTCGAGAACGTAAACAAAACTTTTTGCTGTGAGTTTACGAGCACATATCTATTAAGGAATTAGGGTCACCTTTAAATAACGTTGGAATATTATTCTTAGCTTAGAATTGAATTCAATTTAGAGTAGGAGTCTGCATAAAGTGTCAATCGTTTTTTTATTATATTATTATTCATTATTTCATATTATATTTATTTGATATGCCTTTACTTATCCAATAAAACTATTTTTTATATCTGATATTTACAATTAGTAAATATTAGATATAACATACTTTATTGCGCATTTGCAATTCTAAAGCACAATCAGAATTTTATTTACCAGGCCAACCAAATTCCTATACGCTGACGACTACAAACGATACCTAATAAATTAAAGATTTTAAAATAATATCGCAATACCAGTTATTGAGCAATTATAAAGGGTTATACTTATTTGGAAGTTCGATAGGAGGCCACGTCTGTTTAAATACCAACCCTTTAAGCCTATACCCAAAACAATAACGTATCTAATCGAACAAAATATCTCCGAAATATGATACTTTAGGTTAATTTAACGACTATTATTTTGATTTTCTTATCACCTATAATCGTAAGAGGTTATTGTAACTTGTAATTAAATCATTCATTTATATATTAAGTTGATCGATAAATATTCATTTTTAACACGGATTTTTTTTACACACGGCTAAATATTACACGGCAAACTGTGATTATACAAAGATTCATTTAGTTTTTTTCAGCGTATTTTCCTTTAAAGCGACTTTAGAACGACAACATAATACAGCCTGGTTGAAAGCCTAACGAGTGTTTATAGGGCAAACAAGCCGAGATACGTAATGTTGAACCTGCTATACTGATCTATACAATTATTCGTGTACAACACTAACAAGTGATAGCAAGTAAGAGCAATAGATTTGTTAAATGAATTCGTAATTTAATTTTTGAAACAAATTTTAAACCTCATTATCATAAATTTGATGACAAATCTCAAAAAAGTTTTAAAAAGTACAACATTGGTTTGTACAGTGGAGGTAGAATTAGTAAAAAAAAGAGGCTCAACCATTGGTATCTTTTGTATTAAAACCCTATCGGCAAAGTAGTCCCTAGATAACGATACAACATAAAACCCCAACATCAAGACATACCATTATACATTTATTTACTACGTTTTTTTCTGTGTTTCAAATGTTTAAGCCGAAATAGTTTTAGGTTTTATTTCCAACATAATGTTTTATCACTTCTTGGCGTTTGTACGTAACAAACGATTGCAATGCAATTTATAAATACGTTGTGTAACGTATACTGAATGATATGGGCAGAACTACTTTAGTTAAAGTATTGAGGATAAATCATTAACCAATAAAAATATAAAATGTATGCAAAACAGAATTGAAAAGTGTAAAATAAACAACGATTCCCCGAGAGATCGATTCATCTTTAAAAATAGACGCGGCGAATGCAAGTGTTTCAGTAACGGTATTTTTCAGGATGTCGGCAAATATTCATGTTTGAAACCACTGTATCAGAAAGTCAGTCACTGTGTGGTACGAGGGAAGAGACGCTGCGAATAAATAATAGTTTTATATTAAATTTTCATATTTAAAAATAAGCATTCGTTTTTAAATTATATTGTACTATTTATTTTACAATAGTTCCCAAGTGTAATCAAGGCGTTGCTTTTAAATAACATAATAACACAATGGTTTATTTTCCTAGTAAAATATTATATGAGAGATATAGCGAATATAATATCAAGGGCAATTATAAAGGGTAAAAAAAATTAGGCGTGATTCGAAACCTGACATTTTGTGAAAAAAAAAAATTGATTTAATATGTGATACTAGTATATAGTAGATTGTATATCATTAATAAAATATTATTACGGAAATTGCATCGGCTTATTTATCACATACTTATAGGGGTAACAGAATAAATTCAATTACTAAAATGGGAAATAATAAACCAAAATACGATAAAGACATAGAATTAGGTAATACAATATCGCGAATGGCTCGTCTACCACAGCCCAAGCCATTCGTCCGAATAACAGATATGGAGCAAAGTTAGAATTGCAAAACTACCTCACGACTCGCTCAGGCGTCAATGATACTCACTTGAAATGTTATTTTTCTATACCAGCACTGGATCACTAGCTACGTGGTGGAAGTAATCATATTTGTTTAGATATTCAGGCAATTCATGTTGAGTTGCTTATTCATTATAAGGGTATTTTTTAATGACTTGATTAGCGAATGTTTTGTCACAAAGTATGTCGTGAGTGATAATTTTGTACAAGTTGGTTATAGAAGGACTTTAGTATAGAGAAGGTTCTACGTAAGAGCTACATTTGTCACAGCAGTTATAAGAAATTAAATAATGTACGTAAAATAATAATGTAATTAAATATTTGATTTCATTATAAAATGTAAATTGCTGCTGAATTCGTTTTGGTTATATTTACAACAATTTAAAAATTCGTGGTTTTATTTTAAATTTATCTACTCGACTCTTTATTCAATATTAAAGAAAACTTTTTCGTTTTACAGGATATTGAGGCGAGCACGTTATTTGAATAAAAAAATTCTCAACCCCATCGCTTTTTTTATGTTGACGATTACTTTTTTTTTTTTGAAAAGGAGATATATATAGTGATGGCACCATAAAGTATTTAATAACTTTGAAATTTTAAAACTAAAACAAAAACTTTTTTTACTTATACTCGTAGACCATTTGCATTGTAACTTTAAAAATACGATATTATTACGCAGTAATACCTGTTTGGGAAATTAAATACTAATAATATAACCTATTTATTAATTTACTTGGCACTTGCAATCACATCTTATTAGCTAAATTAAAATACTTAATACTTTGTGGTAAATTAATTTATTTACTTTTTAGTTGAAAGGTTGAAGTCATTTTGTTTTGTAAAAAATTTTTTTTAAATACTACACAAGATTATTTATTACTAGAATACTTACTAAAAACAATAAAATAATGTTACAGATACCGGAATATGAAGGCAAAATTAAAAGAGGTACGGCGGTGTGAATTTATAAGGTTCATGATTATATATACTTTCAAAATTACCTTTAAAACCGATATTGATACACGCGTTTTTATAACTCTTTGCCTGAAGCATTTTTGTTCGTCGGGCAAAGGCAGCCTCGTTAAACATTTCCGGGAAACTCGTTTCCTCGAGTCCGCTGTAAAAGTCTTATCTGAACTTTGAAAATCGAAATACATAAATCAATCAAAGATTAAATCAACGTCCAGAGATGGTTCACAGCGCAAGGTCACACGACAATTTAATCCGACAATTTATTGCGATTTCTCTGAGAGGTTTCGACCTTGTCTTTTATCAATAAACAGTATTTGTAGAGGATTTCAGGTCATGTCAAACATCCATTCATTAACGAGTAACGTTATTTGACTCTTGAATTAAAACTCCTTTAACGTACAAATAAAACAAAAGACGATAGAGGATTCAAAATTAGAATTTTGGTACCAAAATTCTAATTTTGAATTTCTATTCCTTTTTGAAATAGGCATAACAATCTGTGGGTGATTATTAGTGGAATAAAATTGTGACCAAGTTTCGAATTACAAACCTTTAAAGTCCAACTAATAGGTGCTTAATGTGGCTATTAAGATGGTCTGGCGCAGTAACATCGGCTCGGAATGTTCCCGACAGCCCAAACGACCAATTGAGATATCGTATCTACATCGAATGGTTCAGAATAAGGCTGTAACATTGCTACCACATTTTGGCAATTTGCTAAATTAATATCAATCTAATATGAGCGTGTATGGGCATGATTAGTGGCTTATTCCGCTATTATCAAATGGTCAAACTGAGGGCGGGATTTTATCTATATAATGTTACGAATGTTAGATTAGTTGAAGAACATTTTCATGCTAAAGGTTACAAAATATCCGATAAAAAAGAAATTTTACGCAGTTTTGTAGTGAAATCTGTGAAAGGGAATTATCATTCATTTTTAAGTAAGTATTTGAATCAATGGCATATTATTTTGCCTCTTACCTATGAAATGATTATAAACCTGATGAATTATTTCTGTAAGGCAAATATGAAGCCACACATATTCGTAAGTACGTTCCTGTGGGCGAAAAACCTTTATTGGATACTTTGAGTGGAATCTTTAGAATGTTATTTATATTTCTCTATTAAATCATTCTATGTTCATTTTATGTATGATGAATCATAATTAGACGTAAAGCAATATATTCCATAGTACGTAATCTTAATGCAATATAAGATTTTAGTTCGTTAGAACATCTATACTAATATATAAAGTTGGAGTGTCTGTTTTTAATCTTGAAATAACCGTTTTTTACTACATGCATATTAATATATAGATACATACACCAAAATGACATTTTTTTTAAATTTTGTCTGTCTGTCTGTCCGTCTGTCTGTCTGTTTGTTCCGCCTAATCTCTGGAATGGCTGGACCGATTTTCACGGGACTTTTTTTGATTGGTAGCTGATGTAATAAGGAGTCACTTAGGCTACTTTTATTAGGGTTCCGCAGTCTACGTAAAGAAACTCTTCGTCATGTCCGTTCGCCCATTCTCACTCTAGCGTCAAAACGGTTAGTGTTAGGAAGATGGAACTTTGCACGGATATATTTGTATTTACTACGCCGATAAAAAGCTAAAATATAATTACGTAATAAAAAACGTATAAAATTCTGTAGTCTAATTCAAAATATTGTGATTGATTTTTGCTGCTTTCCTTTTTTGTCTTCAATTAATAATTATAAATAAAGTACATGTGTGTTTATTTAGTTCGTGACGTAGATAGTACATGTTTTCTAAAATAAATATTTTTAAGTTGTTATACCTTATCCATGCGGACGAACGTCTTCGCTGGTACAGCTAGTATGTAATAAAATTATTTATTATCTCTATTAGTTCCCTGGCATCTCATACGCATGAGTAAATACACTCGCACAAATACCACGTGTGAATAACATTGATTATTGATAATAACGATATGATAAATACCCCATATAGATAAATTAACAATCCGACACAAAAATAATTCTGAATCAACACCAGTAGTTCCTAAAATTAGCGCATTCTGATAAAATCTCTTCAAAACCCTAATAGATCAATCTACAAACGTGCGTCGAGTTGTTGTGGGTTTTTTCGCGGAGTATTGTTTGTATATTGGTCTACTGGGGTTTTGTAATATGGACCGTAAAGCAACGCCTTATGCTATTAATTATAAAAGCTCTTCAGATTTATAATATTTGTATGGACAATGAAATAACTTATATAGTTTATGAAATCCAAATATACATAAACTTTACTTGTTTCTCGAGTGCATATTTACATAACGTTTGATATGATTAATCTCTGGTGCTTCAAAGATTTCATTACGATGTCGACACATTCACATCCTGCATTAACCAAAATTGATAGTTTATTAATAGATTTATCACGAGTAAAAAATTATGTAAGCACGGCTTAATTCGTTACCAGAGACATAATTTGTGACAAACCACTAAGCATCAGAAAGTTTGGACGAAGTTTGATCGCAAATGGTGCGTGAACACCCCTTAAACGATGACGTATGAATGCTCTTCTGTTGATAATTTGTAGCATTATATTCAAATAAATTTACTAATACTGTAGAACACATTAATATGAATCCCCAGCTGGATTATGAAGCCTAGAATGGAGTCTATACTAAATATAAATTTCTTAATCATATTTTTATATTAAAGTACAAATTAAAAAAGTGTCAGGCCCTTATTACAGACTATAAGAAGTGTTAATGGACACGATGTTATATATTCTTTAGCAATTTCAAGTTATATGTTAATTACTCATTGGTCTTTCTCTAGGCTAGATCGTAATCTTCTAAATGATTTGTCTCCGTGAAGGCAAGGAAGTGAAGGGTAAAAAAAAATATTTGCAATAAATATTCCATTACAAATTATAAAATATTCATTCAAATAATAAAAGTTTGGCTAAACATTTTCTTAATAAAAACCCCTTTTATACAGAATAGAATAAATATTCTGATTTGACTTTCAAATAATATAATACCAGTTTTCCAATATATTGTTTTACGTTAAAAAAGGTTTGTACTTGTAAAACAAATGGTATTCACGGTACAATGATTCTCTAAAACAACAGCCGTGTTTATTTTAATTAAAAAACGAGCAATCAACCGCTTAGATGCACTTTCCACGCGCGTCGCTTTGGATGGTTTCCGCTCATCTTTAAGAGTAGATAATAAATACATGATTCCTTATCCCACACCAAATTTGACGCACTTTATCACATGACATTTAAAATGATACTGCGACAATTTTTCCGAGTTAATTACATGTCTTAATATAGACACGTAATGTTTAAAATGGCGGAAAAATATAAAAACAGTTGACAGTCACATAAAGCAAACTTCATTTTTTAAGACTTTTCAAGTGTTATAATTACATTAATTTATTTAAATATTGTTTTTATAAGTGGTCAACTCATCTTTAATTATAGCTCGTTTTTCGTGTGATAGTAAATAAAGTAAATGTAACCTGCTCACTTGATGATGTATCCAACATTATACCAAAACACGACCCAAAAATCGAGGTTTGTCAGCAACTTCAACGCTGTCGCCTACTTGCATATTAAGAAGCATGATTTAGAGAACAATTTACAGAAATATGAGGCCAACATGAGGGGTAGAACACGTAAAAAAAATAATAATATTAATCATCTTATATACAATATAAACTAAAATATAGAAGCCATTTAAAGGGACATCATTACAGGAAAATATTTTCCGTTCGACAAGGAATGTTTGGAACGCCCACTCGATATTGATCGAAACACGTATTACATTCTTTGCGAATATATTTTTCTTTACAACTCTTTGTCGGTTCATTATCCCAAATAAACATCTCTAAAGATAATATTGCCTTCAGTTCGTGAGTACGTTTAAATCAAAGTTTATTATTACTAAATGTGAACTTTAGAACTGAATTTCATTATTACGTCACATAATATCATTCATAAAAATAAAACGGGTCAGTTATACCATTATATTATAAGTAGGAATGTCTTGTTACGTCATAGGATATATAGCTTTTTAAAAAGAGGTTTCTACTTTAGTTAAATGAGTCAATACGACTGATTTATTTCTGTATAATGCTTAGTTATTAAATTTTATGCTCGAGTATATTAGATTTATTCACTCTAAGGAATTTAAATATAAACCATCGTTTAAAAGAGTTAAAAATATGATTACAATAATAATAAATATTTATTTAGACAAGAACTGTATGTTGGAATCGTCATATAATAGATATTTGTTACTACATTCTACACTGAACAAGACAAATCATGACCATGATTTGAAATTATAAGCCGATGGCAGAGCTGCATAATTTGTTGATAATAATAACAAACTATTTTAGATATATCCATATAGGTAAATAACATTTGATAATTAATTATAAATTAACTGTATTTTTACATTTATAATCTCATAAAAACAATAGTTTAAAACACGCTTATATACAGCGCTTACAAGCGTATAAAGAACAAATATTAAAAGCAGACTCCAAACCAAAACAATAATAAAGTTAACGAACAAAAACAAATTCGTTTTACTAAAACATAGTGAAAATTCGTGTAATGCTTTATTTAGGAGGGCATCAGTCAAGCGAGGTCTCTCGGGGAGAGAGTTATTAAGAGAAAGGTTCCTCATAAATACGGCTTACAAAATTAAAGGTTGTTCGGGAGCAATATCAGAATAATGTTGCCATTATAAACGCGGTAAAAATTTCAATGTCATGCCATCGCCGCATGGTTATCGAATAGAAAGATTATGATGCACCGATATCTAAGTATATTTGGTATAAAGACGCATTACGTGAAAAATACCAATAGACCAATATACAAGCAGTACTCCGCGAAAAACCCACAACCGCTCGACGCACGTTTCGCTCCGACACCGGAGTCTCATCGAACGCTGTTCGTAGAGGCAACATCTCCTGATGATGCTCCGGTGTCGGAGCGAAACGTGCGTCGAGTGGTTATGGGTTTTTCGCGGAGTACTGCTTTCATACTGGTCTATTGGGATTTTGAACTATGGACTTCCGCAAAGTAACGCCTGATTCAATTAATTGCATTACGAGAAATTTTGTGCTGTCCGTCAGTATCTACTTATATATATACTTATATCTATATATATATCGCCTTTTTTGTTGAGTTAATTATGACACAAGGTAAATGTTCAGCGCGTGATGTGTATCTATTGAAGCATATAGAAATTATGATTTTGCTTACAGATAGTAGACAAACCATCCTTTTTGCCATAGACTAACACCGTAGCATTTACCGGACCGTGTCAAATATTGGTGGCCAAAAACTGTGTTTACGATGTTTGCAGGTGATCGAACAGGCTACGCCAAGCAGGCGTAGCCTTTGATACTGATACAAACTCAAAACAGGAATTTATACATATTTAATATCGCATTGTGTACTTTCAAATCAACTAAGGAGATAATAATGGTTATCCATTTGTGTTATAAAACATGATTGAGGCCTCAATCCATCAAGCGAAAAGTTATTTTCGACAGACCGCTAAATATTTGAAGAAAAGCGTGTATTATTCTCATATTTTATAAATAACGAAGCACATTTTATCTTCATTGTTATTTGTTCTTCGTGTATAAAATAGCATTTCTAAGTTACTAATCAAATAATGGTAGATATTTCAGAGAAATTTTGCTTTATAACTTTTCTTAGCTGTGATTTGGAGTGTAATAAATTTATTCTTTATACTGATTTTGAATTTCATAGAAATTGATTCTTAACGTAGCGAATGGTTTATTATCTTAGTGATAAACAGATATGTATATAGTTATATACATATCTGTTATATATACATATATATTATATACTCGTATTTGCTGTTAATTATAGATAATCTGTAGGAAAGGAAACAAATTATTGTATTTTTTATAATTATGAGTATTAACACATATCAACACAATGCTATTAGCCTATCTGAAGACAATGTAAAATATAAACTAATATATACTATCTGTTACTAAGGCGAGTCCCACAAATTCAATTAAAAACTTATTAGTCGACCCTTTGGGAACTTGTTTTAAGAAAAACCGCATGAAATAACATTTTCATTAAAGATTTGTCACTCATCTAGAATAATCCGATACAAGTGTAGCAGGCGCGTGTGTGGCACCGCCATTACTCTGGGAGATTGATGTGGAACGCCGCGTTACTGAACGACCCATCGGCTTATTGAGTCGGGTATGGATGGTCTACATAAACCTGTATAGGCTCAAATTTAAATGAATATAAAACGATCTTTCAAATAAAATACAAGAATACAATGGAAAATATGAATAAGTAATACAACAATGTAATAAAACGTGTAAAAAGAAAAAAAGTCCTTTGCGTACAATATATGCTCGCTAAAACCAGACGCAAATACGATACTTCATTACTTTCTCATAAAACGCCATCTTTAGTATATTTGCCGGCATTTAAAGTCAGATAATGAAACTGGAGACCGGTTATTTAAGGGATCGATGATTGCGTCACTAATGAGAGAACGCCTGTCATTATTACCAGCGTATATCGCAACTTCATCGTCTAGTTCACTAATTAATTACACAATTCGACGAAAGCTAAGGCAAATAAGTAAATCATTTTAAAATTTTAAAAAAATATTTGCGATATTACATTATTTGTTTGATTTATCTAAATATATTGAATTAACTGCTGTTCAAACAATAAACTGTTGTGAACAAATTCTAACATATCACTAAGTGAAGCGATATGCGGGTTATAAACCCGAAGAAAACAGAAGAAGAATCTTGGACACCGAAAACCAAGTGATTTCTTCTCCTCAGGTATGACATAACGCCAGAGACATAGTTTGTAAACCTATTCTGAAAAATGTCTAGGAACTGGGTACTCGATAGCATATAACAGAGGTCGATAGTCTCCTGTCCTGCTTTCAAGAGCCCTCATAAGTCAGGCTTTGTTAGTTGAGTTGCGCTCATATTGTTCTAAACTTGGTTCCTGCTCCTTGTAAAAGGAGATTGTTAAAACTAAAATAATATTGGTTACGGCCTTTTTGTGCATATTATGTACATGCAAGCAAGCTTGTCAAAGCTGCGATAATAATACATATTTATTTATTTTCTATGAGATGATCCTTGCGAGCTCTCGGATTCTTCTAGCGGCTGTGGCAGCGTTTACCCGAGTAGCTCGCAGATGGTAGTTGTTTTCCTACTTGTGTCCTGATGTATAAGCTATATAGATGTTTAATTATTACAATCAGGCGTTACTATGCACTAGTACAAAACGATAAAGATATAGATTTATTATTGTAAAGTTTCAAACAATTTGAAGTTGAATGAAACTTACAAATTGTTAGAAACTTTAAAAAATTTTTGCTTTTGTTTCTTTCGCTTTTATAATAGTAGAAGGAATTTTATAATATTAAAAATGCAAATCTTAAGATATAGATACGTTTTTTAAATTCGTTTCTTAATAAGTTTAATAGGAAAGTCAGGGCGGGGCGCGAACATAAACGCAAACATACAATATTGTATAAAAAAATACAATATAAATTGTTAAATAAATTTAAATTTACCGGGCCACGGTAGTTTTATTTTGTCTAATTTTTTATCAGAAATTTTATATAGATTTATATAGTTCGTCAGCAGGTGATCCTTTTGTTTATTTTTATCCTGATTTATAAAGAAATAGTTTATTCTTAGCGACGCAGTAAATCCACTTACAATCTAATAAAGTATTTCAAACTCGCTGGCTTCGTATGTAACTTAACACGGCTGTTTATTGGTTTAAATAGATTTCACATTCGCTGTTTTGCATCTTATTTATCTAATGCGTTTAACCTGCAGTTCATAGTCCCATTTTCAATAATTCCGATGATCGCATGACACGGGACTGAAAGTACATATTTTTTTGAAAACGTCGACACCCTCTGATATATGACATGGCATTTTAAATAACATACATTTGTTTCTATTAAGCAGTTCCAGTATTGTCTTTATATGCGTTTTATATTTTTAATATTATTGCCTATGAATACTTTGAGCTTTGGGTGTACAGACTGTGTATGCTTAAAATATCTTGGACACACTGCATACGAAATACAACCGTGCTTGATAGAATGCAAAAGAACAAAGAGGTGCTCATGACAGTAAAGAAAAGGAAGCTAGAATATTTCAGTCATGTCATGCATAACTCTAAAAAATACGAGCTCCTTCAGCTAATCATACAAGGGAAAGTGGCGGGTAGAAGGAGGCCTGGCCGCAGACGTACATCTTGGCTTAAGAATCTTCGGCAATGGTTTGGTCAAAGTACGAAGTCGTTATTCAGAAACGCGGCATCCAAAGTTAAATTAGCTGTAATGATCGCCAACCTTCAAAAGGAGACGGCACCATAAGAAGAAGATGAATACAATTCTACAATACTAATATGCCTATTTAACTCCCAAATACTTCATATAACATCAGGAAATTATTGGTGCTATATAGTTTAATGACGTTGTGTTTGGCTAAAATATCATTAACTAATGATAATGAGTTTCTAGTCGTTTTAGGCGTTTGTTTACAACGTACTTATTTTCTATCTAATTTAACAACTATTTGTTTTCAGACCACAAACCAAATATAATCATCGTTCCCTAAATTTATGTTTAAAAACGAGATATTAGTACTTGAATTCTACGTGGAATTACTAATGAGAGATTTCTAGTCAGAACTCGTGGCTACTTTACATGATTTAGACTTAAAGCTCGCTATATTTTCAAGTTTTACCTAATTAGAATATGTTTCGGTTTGGAGGGTTAAGCAGCACTTTAACCATACCTCTAACGGTTTTTACTTATTTTAAGTCGCTTAATTTTAAACATTTTAATGAATATATATACCCAAATGAATTAAATATAAGTATTAAGTATTTGAGTATATCCTTTTAGGTACTCAAATACATTCTATAATAAAGTTTTAAATATGAGTTTGTGCGTTAAAACCTTGGCTGTTTCAGTGGGTTGTTAGAGAAAAAAAACCGGCATGAACACCCAAAGATCGGCGGTGAGTGTTGCATACATTTTGAACAGAAAAACATCAAAGGCAGACAATATAGCCGGCTTACATGCGTTTTTCAATTTACATGATGAATAAAACAATTATTCATAGTAAAACCATCCCATAATATTTCACATAAAGGCTCCACAACGCTCCCTACACATGTCATAATATAAATTCATGTGGAAGGCGAGTTTTATCTGCCATTATAGTGAGTAAAATAACCTGCTTTTACGACGTATGTAAGTTGAATTCTTTGAATCGTCTGCATAATCGTCCAATGTATGGAAAAACAAAACATTAAGACTTAATGATAAACTTATCGAAGCATTTGGATTATATTTATTTATATCAAGTAAATTACGCAATTAGTGTATTTATTTCAAAACTCTATGCGAGGGCATAGTAGGCATAGAGATGAGGATCTCCAAGGGATCTAAGGTAAAATTCATTGTTAATTTATTGTTTAGTTTTAGATAAATTCAATTGTTAGTATACGCTTCTAAGGTCCGTATTACAAAATCTCAAGTCACAGTCGACAAGTATTAGAAATCTTATGCCGCGCTGCTAATAGGGTATTTTGGAACTTATACTAAAAAGACACCTTAAAGGCCGGCAACGCACACAAATTTCATATAGAAAAATGTTACAAACTAGATTGAAGTTGAGTGATGTTCTGGAAATATTCCAGATAATACGTAGGTCATACTAAATGTTTCCGGAATCGGCCACTTATATAACACCAAACATCATCATTTTAGTTCATCTGGCTGTCAATTTCGCCATTTTAAAAATTGCGTCTTTACTTTAACATTTATTTGCCTTGGGAAAATATTCATCGTGTAATTCGCTACGATTTTAAATGTAATTTGCTAAACAGACCATTACTAGGCTTCAATTTTATTTTGGAAGCACCATGCACAACGACTATTTATAGCTGGTTTGCAGAGTTCAAGCGCGGTCATGTCAATCTCAGTGACTAATGTCACGATTGTCGCCCGTCCACCGCTGTGAACAACAAAAATATCGATGCACGTATAATTGAAACAGACAGACATGTGATCTACGAGAGATTCACGCATCCTTATACGTCAGCATAATTTAAATACAATAAATCGAATACAAACAATTGGATGTCAGAATACTGTGCTCGCGTGGATCCTACACAATTTGACTGAGGCTCAAATATCGGACCGCGTCATTTGTTGCAGTGCCAAGCTTATCAGATTCAACAGTAATGAAACATGGGTAATTGCTATTATTTTTTTAATTGCTATGATCACAAAGCAGCAACCGGGTCTTACAAGATCATCCTAATCAGCACACGTGAAAAGAGTATTTAAGCGGATAAATGATTGCTTCTTTTTTTATAAAATTGGACACGTTGCAAATGTTGCTTTAGACAATCATCGTATCTTGAATACACGACTATGTTTGCCATTCACGCCTTCTTAATACGCCTTCGTAATGTAATGCTTGGTGCTGTATGTCCAGAGAGGCAAAAGAGTTTGAAAGTAGAAAACGTAGACTTATTAGCCTTCATAGTCCCGACCTTGAACTTATGACTGTGCCTTTATCTATTTGCAAAAATTACAAAAACCAGTAATGGTCAACGATTTTATTCACCAGAAGAGTAACACGATTCTGAGGATAGGAGGATAGTGATACAGAGGCACAACAATAGTTATCTCAATATATATCGTTGTTCGAAAGAAAAGCACTATATTTTTTAACATCTCACGTATAATAATAATAATAATATAATAGTATATATATAATAGTATATAGTAATAATATAATAGTCTTAATCGTCGATCGTATACATTTGTTTTATTGATTTAGAGATTACACTTACAGCGCCTATCTCGCGTTAAATTCATATCTCTAGTGTCATCACTTAGTCAACTTGGGGTGATTGGCTTTGGACATTGTTTGTACTAGAATCGCTTACAACTTCGAGATAGCGATTGCAAACTCAATTTGGATTGCTATTAGCCTTTAGGAAATATAGGAGTATGCTGAACTTGAAAAGGCAAAAAAAAGGATAAACGAATAGTGGAAAGCAAATGTGGTATTCTCTTTAAGGGTTTAATGCTGCCTACAGTTTCATTAAATCTAAAAATCTTGTCTTTGGGTTATGTTATGTTAAATGACAGAGATGATATTTAAAAATACGGAAGAATGTATACGTCTTACATATAATGTAAAATACTCTCTTTATGTAATTTACAAAGTAACTACCAAATCCTAGAAGACCGGACAATCTCATTTGAACGAATTAGAATGTTTTCATGGAAACGACGTTGTTGTAATATAAATTGAAATTCTTCGTTAAACTCGCGAGATTCGGGGGCATATTTCTAGCTCGGAATGCGGGCTCGCTACTTGCGTAATAAACTTTCTGAGTCCTCAGTCACTCATCAATTAAATCGTAAGGCGGATCTTCAACGTTGTTCCCCATTCTACTATACTCACTATGAATATGGGGGGATCATAATGTTTATATGTGTGTTCCCTTCAGTGAAATGCAAATACCAAGTTTAACCACAAGAAAATCTTTTATTATTTAATTTGTCATGGCAATAAAAAAATAAAAAAATAAATAACATCACCATGTTAAGAGAATTCACGATTATATCCGTGAATGTGCAAATAGCGATGATATCACGGATAAAGTACATATATTTAAAACTAATATTTCACACCAAAACACAAACAAAAATTATCCAGATAATTTTCTGTTCCGGGGGGTCCGATGACTATTACTGATTAGTTATTCGAACAATAAATTCACTTTTAAGGTTACAGAACTTAGGTAAACAACGAATCATATTATTATATTACTTGCTATAAAACAAGATATGGTTGTATAATGAACAGAGGCTGACTTTTTATTACTTAAAGCAACAGTGAAGAAACGCGCAAATTTACGTAGCGTAAGTATCCGTAAAATAATTAAAGCATACGGTAATTTTCTCAGCTCCTCCATCAATTTGAATTCGTTTACCTGATATAACATTCGCTATACTTATCTGGGTGAAGTACTTACTTTACGGTACATTTTTTATGGTCAAGACTATATTACTATTTGTCTATTATATAACTACCATAAAAAATACACTTTACGTCCGCAACCTTGCTCGCGTTAAAATATATATATTAATATATGTGTATAATTCAATTTCGACAGAATATTACTTTTATTGAAAGAGGGAGTAATTCAGTGATAATGGTAAAATAGGATATATAAATAGGATTGAAGCAGCTTTTTTAATAACGGAGTAAATAGTGTAATATAATTATTGTTTTGTTTGATTAATAAACTATTGAAAGGTGGATGGTGTTCCTCAGGCGGGATGAGACAATCAGGTGGACCCATGGCTCCTGCTAATGTCTTTCATAATACCATGAAAATACATTTAAAACTATTCATTTATCATGTTACATATACCCACGTATTATATAATCAATTTCAAATCAAAATCAAATGTTAATCAAATGATTATAATATTCTCAATTTAACAAAAATACAAAAAGAACAATATACAATTTCCTAAGTATCCCATCGAGTATTCACAAAAGGAGATAACGGACCGTGAGATCCAACCTTGGGAACTATTTAGGCTGCAGTGACCGCAAAATCCGCTGTGCTAAAGCTCTGTTTGAAACGAAAAACAGTTTTCTATGAAGGTGAACATCAGATGTGTGTTTATCGGCAGCTACGGCCTCTAATATTTTATTCATGACGGGTTCCTCGGTAATACTACACCATGATCAAAGATTTAAAACTATTTTATAAGAACGCGCCAATATACGTGATATTTGTGTTGATCGAAATACCCAAGACAAAAAGTTTTGGAAGTGTTTAGTCTATTACTTAAATAATGTTATTTAAAATATTCAAGGAATATAAAACACACACACACACACACACACACATTTTGTTGGTAGAAAACCCACATATTTATTTTTATTAAGAGGACCAGACAATTTAGGCTAACATACGCTACGCTAAACCTGTTTTATCAGTACAAGTTGTATTTTCATACTAATTATAAATCAATTGAGCCGTGTTGGTCTAGTGGCTTCAGCTTACAACTGTCAACCCTGAGGTCGTGTGTTCGATTCTCGCCTGTACACGAATCTTTTTTCTTTCTCATTTAACACTAGCTCGTAAGGTGAAGAAAAATACCATGAGCAGCATCACTTACTGTCAAAAATCTAAGGCATGAGTCATGAAGGCTGACCACATTGGCCTATTCAAACAAATACAGAAATCTTTTCATGCGGTTGTTACACACACAATTTATTCTTATTTATTTATATATTCATTAAATTACTAGCGAATTACGGACTTTCTACCACCTCAATGTAAACTTTCATATTTGAAAACCCTAATAGACCAATATGTAAGCAATACTCCCCGAAAAAACCCAAACCCAAACGTACGTTTCGCCCAGACACCGGAGCATCCTCAGAAACTTCCTAAGTTTTGTCCTATGGATTTCCTTAAGGTAACGCCTGATTCTGATAGTATAGTAATGATAGAGGTTTAAATGGAAATTCCCAATTATTGTAATTATGACAGCGAACTCAGGTTAAAAGATTTTAAGAGGTTGTTAAATTTGCGAGCGTTTATACATTTGAGCTCTAAAAATGTATTACTTTTATAGTCTGTTAATATTGTAGTAAAAACGTAATGATATAATCCCTTAAGAAAATGCATATTTATTATATTATTAGGACCTCATTTATGTTAGGTATAAATTAATCAGCTTCAAGAGGATAAGAGATTTTTATATACACTTATTGGTCAAAGAGGTAATAATGCCATTAATACATTTAGCGAAATAACCTGAAAACCAGGAGAGAATATTTCTGATGTATCAATATATTATTATAAATAATACATATATACATGCTATACATGCTATATAGTATTTTAGCCTGAAAAACTCCATACATCCATGCAAACTATCACGTTTGTAATAATAGAAGGATTAATAAACTAATCGAATCCGCTACAGCATCGATTTAGATTGTTGTATTGATTCAAGGAAGCGTACGTTTAGTTCAAAGTGAATTTAATAAATAACAGAAGAAACCGGTAGAATGAAACACTCGAAAATCAACAAACAAGCAAATACAAAATACTAGCTAGTACAGTAACTAAAAGAGAATTTTTTATTCAAACAGCGAATACCTTACATAAGTGTGACTCTGTGAAAAGATTTTAATGAAAAACAAACATATGAACTCATGTGTGAATTGAACGCGTGGACAGCTACGCAAAGCAAATTATGTTGTGGCAATGTACCCGAATACGACATTTCAACAAATGGCTTACCGGATTCGTGTTAAGAGTGGAATTTCATGTTAAAGCTGTGTATTTTATGGACAAAATACAGCACAAAATCCAGATAGATGCAAATATATATATATATATATATATATATATATATATATATATATAACTTTTTTTGTTTTTGGTTTCTACGTCCTATTTTTAGTTTGCTATACTAAATTAAGTAATATTAAACTTGTATTAGGCGTTACGTATTTAAATATGTATGAATAAACTGATGCAAATCAGTGGTCACGCTTAATTATAAACAAAAGATATAGAAAATCATATAAAGACAGAGACAGATAAGGTTAAGCGTCATACAGTTTCAGAGAACACAAAAACATAGTAAAGGGCAAACAATAACAAAAATGTATAGATCACCCTCTCTGTGCTCACAATGACCTACATAAGGTCAAGACTGACAAAGAAGTTTGCTGACATTTGTATAAAAGTTGCTTTTCTATTGTGCAGGCATTTTATTTTCATTGTACCTTTTTAAACCTTTGAAATACTTTATAAAGGTATTTTAAAGATTATTGTTGAAAATTTACTTAAAATACCTTATTTATATATTTAAATGTTCGTTAACGGACGAACGACTATATATATATTTTTTGTCTACTGTAAGCAGGTAACTGACAATCATGTCTTTGTGTTAATAATGTTTATTAAATCTCTTAATCCTTTTGAATACTTTTTCAGTAAGTTTATTTATAATGCTTCTTTAAAAAGC
The DNA here is from genome assembly GCA_963693355.1 of Pontia daplidice. Taxonomy (NCBI): domain Eukaryota; kingdom Metazoa; phylum Arthropoda; class Insecta; order Lepidoptera; family Pieridae; genus Pontia; species Pontia daplidice. Next base: position 393,346 of record CAVNZL010000091.1, on the reverse strand, counting down.
TTACAAACTTCAAAATCACATTGCGCTTTTTATTATTACGACTCCTGATAAGTTTATAATAAAATTATCGTACAAAGCTAGTTAAAAAGTAGGAGCAGTAGTAAAGTTCACAAATGCAAGGATTAAACTCCACAACGTGAACCGCCAAGACTTGCTTCATCCGGGCAATCACTTTAAACATTGTAATCGGATTGTCGCTCCCGCATTAAATGTTTAAGCACTTGTGAATTATTTAACTGTTCGAGCCGTTTAGTGAAATGCCCGTATTTCCTGTTAGAATACAACTTATTGAGCGTTAAATTGAATACGATACCATTAATTTTTTCAATAAATATTTTCCGAAATTATACTTTAAATAAAATAGATTTGTTGGGTGGATATTAATTACGTATAGACATATAAATTAAATCAACCATTATCGATTTGTTTCAGTTACATTTATATTAATAATAATAATAAAACTTCATTGCAGACCAGAGATCCATATATATAGATTTATAAGTTAGTAACAATTCGGTGTCGTTTTTTTAGGAGTATTAATTATAAAATAAATACTGTTCAATTCCTGATCTAAAGACAATATTTAGAATCGGTATAACATTACTATGTATACAAAATTTTAGGTTTTTTTAAATCATTCGTAGCTCAGCTAGATATTTGTATAAAGGTACTGAAGATATAAAGAATTCACATAGCTACTTTAAAACACATCCGATAATAGGGCCTTGGAACTTGTTAGCAAAGAGATAAAAATAATTGTCCTATAAAAGCCTAAATCCCTGAATACTCTTATCGGCTCTCGTATAGTTTACACAAATCAATTAAGCTTAACTTCGTTCCACATTGATCGAAATCGAATGACAGGAAAAACAGTACGAAATAGTCAATCACATTTTCTGTTTTTTATGTGTGAATTTCCGAAACTATTGAACGCAGTAATATAACTTAGTTCTAGCTTCGCTTATATATTGAAATAGCTGATCCGGTAAAGTTGTTTTGCCATAAATGTGATTTAAATGTTCAATTAATAAATAAACAATAAGAGTTGATCTTAGAAGTGTGAAAATTTAGGATTGTATGTATTTTTGTATGTTGTATCATATAAAAAGAGAAACTAAAAAATTTGTCTAAAAATAAAATAAGAAATTTAGGAGTGGACTACCCTTAACATTTAGGGGGATGAAAAATAGATGTTGGCCGATTGTTAGACCTACTCAATACGCTCACAAAGTTTCATGAGAATCAGTCAAGCCGTTTCAGATGAGTTCAAGTTCGAACCCCGTGACACGTAAATTTTATGAAAAAATTAAATAAATAAAAAGATTAGATGAAATGTAGTAATAGTAATAGTTTAAAATAAACATTATATTTAACTAAGACTTTCCGATATTATCTATCGCAACAATATTTGATTGTCGTCAACATAAAACAGCGCCCGCCCAACGACTTTACGACTGTACTCGTTAAACGATCGACATTACATTTAGTTTAGCAATCTTTACAGCCTATTTCCTTTAACATTTTTTCTCCAAAAAGGCACTCGAGATAACCATCAAATGATGATCATCATCATAATCAATCAAAACAAACCGTTCCGTATAAATATTATGAATATCTTTAATCGTACTAAGTCCACCATTTATTGTATGTATTTATTTAAAACATATTTTTAAAATAATTCATACGAGCTTAAAATATTTCAACAGGTAAAATTTACTATTTTTAAATAACTATTTAATTTACGAACATAGAAAACTTAAACAGCGAAATAAATGCATTTCGCTTTTTACTTCTTTAATTAATGATAATATTTGGAATATTACCACTTTCGTGAAACAACACGAAAAAAATTACATATAAATATAATCACGATAGTTTTTAAATTGTTATATTTAATGTATGCATATTGTTTATATAATTAATTGTGAAAAATAAAGGGTATTTTGTGTTTGTATTTGTAAAATAACACGACTTTATAAAAACAAACTTTAACTAACGTATATTAACGTTAAAAAATTTGGAATACCGTAGCAATTGTTTTAAAATTGTCCCGTACTTCAACAGTGTTGAAAAATACTCACCAACGAAAAAAGTCCACTGAAAACGTCACGTACAGAACAGAGACACGCGACACAAAGGCTACTCTCGCCCGTGATTGGAGTCCTACTGCAGAATATCCTAACTTTCATCCCGCATCAGCGGTTGAAGCTACGCGCATGCGCGGCTTCAAATGGGATTGTCAGCTGACGGGTGCCACTTAAGGTCACTGTGTCAGTATCTGTGATAAGGAAAAGGGATATCTTATGTAATTTCGTTTTATGTTTTACCCTTATTTTAACAATATTTTTTCAAGCGGGATTTCTTTGTATCAAAGTCAATCTTTATGACTATAAACAAATACTCCATTTGTCTATTGTATTTTTGTTCGTACTTATATTTTGATATACAAGAAACTTCTTTTAATTGGCTCTACGGCATTGTAATAAGAATAATAAAAGTGTTGTCAATTTACTTAAAATTAATTTATGAACACACAGACACTTTTTAACATGAAACAACTAATTATGAAGCTTTAAATACAAATAGAAGTTTCTTGCTTTTAATTTTGTACGTATAAGGCCATACTGAATTTATTATATGATTTAATAAGGTGCAGTGACGAGGCCTTGGCCAAACATTCGCTCACATGTATGTTAATTGCGCACACATTAATAATTAACTAGTTTGAAAGCTCAGGGTTGATAAACGCTACGTAGTTCTTCATATATCATATGAAATATATGTAATTTTTATTAATTTTCCAGAGACTATCCGGAATTCAAAAAATGAGCAATTAACTCTAGCAATAAGCAGTTACGAGCATGACCACAAGCCTAACGCGCTAATGAAAATTCTCACAATATTAAACTCAAAGAAAACCGCGTTAGTTGACATTTGGCTTAATGAAAAATTTCATAACAGTCTGGGATTGCGAACAACACTTGTGGACGATATGGCCAGCAATTTGGACTGGTTAGACGCATCCAGGGTAACCATGCTTTATCAAGATAGAGCCTATTTTTAAATAAAACAGAGATTTTTTTTATTAATAGATATAATGCACTATTAACTTTCTATATGATGAGTTTTTAAGACTTCTACAGATGATACAATAAAATATTTCAATCACTTTGTTCGTAGAAAACGAAAAAGTGGTAGGAAAGATTATATGTATATTATAATGACACTATTATTAAAAAGTTATCATCTCAAAACTGTTCACAAGACATAAGACATAAAACAAAATCTAAGTGTCTGAATTCAGGCAGTGTATAAAAAAATTATTTCAATCAAACTGTAAAAAAAATTGTCTAAAATTAACTCAAAGCAACGAAAACTATGGTGTCCATCATCAAATATAGTCGTATTCATAATTTTGTGGATTTGGAAGCGAGAATATAGCGAACTTACAGTGAGCTAAATATTATTTATTTATAAGTTTTGCTTAGACAACGCTGTTTTAATTACCCGTGGGCTCAGAGCCAAGGTTGGATTATTTTAAATATTACGTTTAAGAGTTGAGTCTGTAAAAAAAATCTCGTTAGCATTTTAAGTTATGAGTGATTAAAGGTTGGGTTTAGGTATGTTGGTAATTAAGTAAGGTCACTTCTAATTAGTGTAAGTTTAATGGACTATATTCATCAGAATGTCAAAGCAAAATGAATTAATAAATATTTAGTTTGATGTTTTTAAAAATTCGAATGAAAAATATGATCCTATTTAATAATCATGAAAAACCTAACATATTTCAATTTCATTTACAAATAAATAAAATCTAAGGGCAGCTTTCAAAACAATAAAATATGCCGTATGCAATACATATACTACAAGATTTATTCGTGACAAGAAAAGTTGTTCTAAGGAACCAACAAAATCTCCTAAGTAATTAAAGAATAAAGTTAGAACTTTTTACTTTAAACTTAAACGTATTATACATTTTCAATTCAAATTTTTAAGATAAATAAACAGTTATGCTTACGACACAACAAAATATTACGAAGGTATTTATTTAGTTCAATTATTATACAAAAGAATGTGACCGTGTTAAAATTTCAGCATGTAAATAATGGGGAATTAACATTTGCTTTTTATATTTCGTGGGGGGAAAAATATACAGTTTATCAATGATAACTGCAGGGCTATATACATTTCAATTTTGAAAAATACTTTAAAAAGTACACATATTTTATTATAAATTATAACTCTTAGCAATTTTGCCGTTGTTTGATATTTTGCAAATTCAGAAATATTAAGAAATATTGGGTATACAGTCATTTAGAATCTCATCAAATTCTTTCAGTAAAATTATTAACTTGATTATCAACACATAACAGAACATGAAGCGACAGGAGAAACGATCATGATGCTGTACCAACAGGGTCATCAAATCCGAATAAAGATGCACGACTACAAACGGCGCTCCATCTGGCCGCCGCACCGCAAGACGTGAAGACTAGGTTTGTTCCTACTACACTCTGTTTAGTCGCCAGTATTTCCAGATTTCATTGAACATTGAGCAACCGCTGAAACTGATGAAAAACTCACATAACAATCAATGTATATGTTTGTATATATTATATAAGTGTATGTTAAGTTAAATAAATCAGATATGAATATTAATTTTGCTTGTTCATTCCTCGCATCCTCTCAAAGTGCGAAGCCTATGTTCAAATCCTTTAATATCGTGGTGAGGTTGCCCGATAGCTTTGAGAAATTCTCACCTTACCTTGAGTCTCGCGGTACAGACATCCCGTACTTATCTATATATTTATATATTCACTATTTATATGTTGGATTACAACTGTAGGGCTTAGGGATCCGTAATGTTGTTAGGTTCTTAGGTTGTTGGGTTACCCCTCACATATTCAGTCATTTTAGTGCTGTTTGCCAAATTTATTACATAACATTAACTATACACAGACTCCTGACATTTTAACATATAAATTTAAATAGACTATACAGTCCACTAACTGGCAGACTGTAAAGATAATTAAATCAATTATTGAATTAATAATTAATACGAATATAAAAAATTAAGTTAAAGTGGATATTCTATACTTATATTTGTATATATTAGTTGGCCAGTGTCCAGACCAGTCCAAATAACTAAGCTCAAACGCAATAATATCAGAAAATGTATTATTAATCATTGAAAAAATAAGAAATAGGGCCTCCTTTTAAAAATACCAATCTTATAAATAGAAAGACCAATTTTATAAATTTAAAAAGACCAATCCCAGTTACATAGTTACATGAAAATTAATAAATATTATTCAGTAACAATGAATGTGCATTCATAAAATATCAAGAAAAAATAAACGGGGAAAATACGGCCCAAAAACGAAGTAGATGAAATGAAAGACTAAAATAACAATAGAGGAGAGTGCAAATTTTTTCCATTCCATTCGTGTTCTGTTACCGGGCCTTTGTTTCACGGCTTTTTTATTTGTAATTTGTATCCAGTCGGCCATCGGGGTTATTAGAAACAAGCTATCGATGCAGTCGACAAGAATTGTGCCATTGAGGTCAAATATGCGCAACTTACCGCCTCTCACGTTAGCTTTACTCGCAGTTTCGTTATTTAAAATTCGAAGTAAATTAAATAATTTCGAACAAGCAGAGGCTTGTCACTAATTCTGTAATCAATTTATCTTGTGAGGTTTTCATTAATACTTCCACACTCACAAACTCCATAAAAGTAAATGAACCTTAACGCATTCTTCTAACTGAAGCATCCTTTTGTGAGTATAGTATGAGTGACAATAGTTTGAAATTGAGGTACATTTATAATATGAAAAAAGGTGAAGTATTTTAATAAACACAAAATGTCAGTTCATTCTTTAAATATGATCATATCGATTTATTCAGCAATACTATATAAAAAGTTTCTATGTATTAAGTTATTAGAATGTATGAAGGTAAAAGGTATAAAGCAGTCGGTATGAGACAGCTGGTGTCCGTACCACATGCTGGCTTTGTATAGGCCTACACTGATTCAACACCCGCTTTTGTATGTTTTATAGGAAAAATAAGAAATATTTTCCTTATAACCATTGTTAAATATGTAATATGAGTAGAACTTTTTACCTGTCTACATCTTAGTTTAAGTTTTTACCATGTATATTGCGCGGAATTTTATAAAATATAAACTTGTTTTGACGTGAGTTTGATAGTTGAACCAATGAGTTCGAGTTCTTGAAATTTCCTACTGTTTAGGAAAAATTTCGCCTGGCCCAAAATAATAGGAAATAAAAAAATGTTCTATAAGTGACTAAAACACTATGTTGCCTCGCTGGATGAGTATTGCCCACTAGGTGGTTACCGCAGCGTGACAAAATGGGTAGGTTAAGCAAAATATAAACAGAACATTTATAACCAGAACTTGAAACCATCAATGCATTTCACAATGAAGTTTTGAAAATCAAAAAAAATCTACTCAATATAATATGTTAAATAAAAAGTACTTTAAACGTTACTAATACATATTATTTTATGAAACATCGTACCTATTATAATTAGAATGCCAGTTATGATAATATTATTACAGTATTATGTTAGTATTATGTCGATAGTTGTGCTATATAGTTATGCATTACTATCGACTTTTACCAAAACTTATTACAAATCTTATATTTATTTTACTAAATAGAAAAGAAAGAAAATATACTATCACTAAATTATATTATACTCAGTTGTTCCAGTAGACAATTTAAGATTTATATAATTCGAATGAATGTAATTTACATAAGATATTCGCGCTCAAAATGTAATTTAATGTAGTAGTAATAAAAATATACAAAAATATTGCTTATTTTAGTTGTTGTTTATTTAAAAGTGAATTCATTATTTGTTAGTATTGCAAACTGAAAATCTCCAATGTCTGTTTGTATCATGTCTTGCAAATGTAACTGAAAATTTTGATGACAAAATAATTAATTAATCTGACGCTTTTATTTCTGCCTTTTGACAATAACTTAAGACTTACAAGAATTGAAAAAACTGATAGACGATGATACTTGAACAGAAGAAAAAGAAGAGAAAGGATCAGTAATGTGCTCTAGAGCAAATTTCAACAGTTTTAACAATAACGAATTACTTAAGAAATTCGTTTTAACAATTATTTTCAAAAATATTGTGAACTGAAACAGAAACATGGAAGAGCAATCCAGGACAAAGGTGCAATTAGCCTTACGCCACAGGGTGCTCGCGACGAGAGCCATTACTCCCATAAGTACTCGGTCATTATATGGAAATCATGTAACGAGCACGCAGTCACGTGCCAACCCTATCGGGTTGGATTCTAATGATGAAGGGACGCAGTACTAAGGTATGCTATGGCATAACTCTGGGCTCGTTAACAAGATGCTTCTGGGGGAGTGCGAAAACTCCGATTTATTTGTTGCATAACAGTACAATGAAATTGAAAAAAGTGACTTTCTTTCGCTAAAACTCGAATACGGCTCGTTTTTATATAATAAAATGAAAAAAACGATCTGACACATATTTATAGATTATTTACTTTAAATATTAGTCTTTTTCTAAGATATGCGAGGAATTTAATAAATTCCTCGCAATAAATCATATCTGGCAGTATAACAACTAAAACGTTACTAAAAAGCGCAAGTTTTGTTTCGAAACAATTTAAATCAAGTTAACACAGTGTAAATCAAAGCAACAAACTCTATCAGAAGCGAGCAGGAGTTAGGGAGATTTATTAAAGTGCTTACATCCGAAAATCAAGAGGAATTTACATAGTAATTGCAGATGCAAATGAAGATAGCTGGATGTGCTGAGGCCGAGTGGCGAGAGCCGCAGACGGCGCAGCTCTAACAATTAGCTCCAATTGTCTCCTTATATTATGTTACGTGCATTGCGGCAATTTTCTTTTCAATTTGGAAATCTAATTGTCTATAAAACACCTTTCTATTTTCCTGAAAATACAATAATTATATGAAAATTATTTCAACAATGTATGTTCATTCAAAATTTCTTTTGGATTAGAGAATTATTGGTACGAATACGAGTTAAAAACGATTTTTCGTAATGCATGCATATCTTATCTGACTGTAAATATTCAGTGTGATTCTGTACTCTATCGTATCAATTGTGAGCTCCTACACGGTACATTGTGTTCATTGTAAATACAATCACATACCTTAGAAAAAGATTGAATCGCGGAAAAAGTGTAATGCTATCGATTTCTGTTTTTATTATTTCTTCTCACAAAAAATATTGCTCGTACGTTGTATTTACAAACTAAGGCCCTCCAGCAAATTGGCAAAATGATATTTCAATAATATCCCTAATCCGAAGCAGCCGGCTAATCATCGCGAAAATGCCGGCAGCATCACCGTTAGTTATCTCCCTCTGAGATTGAATAATTATATTATGTTGAATAATTAATTATCTTGAATATAAAGTCTAATCATTCTAACAAAAAATTAAATATCAATACGTAACTAATAACTATACGGAATAAAAACTGTCTTCATGATTAGTATAACTTGAATTATTTTAACATTAGCAAAAATTAAAGCCACTGAATGCTCCCAGTCACAAATTGCGGTACAATTCCCTAGCGTAAGGATTACCTAACTAAATCTTATAACGACTTGGCACCAACATCCAAAAATTGGATTCACAGGAACTTCATACGCTTTATTTACGAATAAAGGCTCAATAAATTGTCCTAGTAATAAAAAAACAATCAATACAATTACAGATTACTTTTCTGAAATAGTTGTACATTTTATGTATTTATATCTTCTGAATAGTCGAATAAATGGTTACGTCTATATTAAAAAGATATTACTTATTCCTTTATAGTTATATCATCTTTTTTAATTATAGGAAACGTAGTTTATGTAGCGTAGTAACGATTTTAACCGAAACGGTTTTATATAAATAAAATTTTAATTAAACCACTTCTAGTATGCGTAAGTCGGTCACCGAGGCTCGAAATTAATCCAGGCATCATCCCGAAATGTTGACATGACAAAATTAAAAAATAATTCTAAAAGGCGTCGTTTAGGGATGATATTAAATATTTTTATAACCGAGTACCGTAACTTTTGATAGAAAAAGTTGCTTCTCTGCCGTAAATACAATTATGTTGATATTTTTACCCGATTTACTTCAAACTTTTTAATTTTCCTGCTCTTTATAAGTGACCCTGGTATTAATCAGAAAGTCAATTGTTTTTTTTAATTTAACGTTTTTTGAAATTATTTTAATACTAATTAAATATGAAATGATTCACATCTTTAACAAACTTTACTAAAAAACTAAATTTATGAGATTACTATAAGATATGTTAGAGTTTGGATTATTAATATAAATAAATGTAATTTAAGTTACAATTATTACAATTAGTCAATTTATATTATAAAAATTATATTGTAACAAATTTAAATTGTATACTGGTTGTGACTTGGTGACATATAAAAAGTCAACATAATTAAATAATAAAAATAAAATTGACATAAACGCAATTCTGTCTCGTTAAGACTGTCACGTTACTACTATTGTAATCCCCAACTGTGATCCTTTTTCGTAGATCTTTGCAAGAGCAGAGTGGCGCAGTGGAAGCGTGCTGGGCCCATAACCCAGAGGTCCGTGGATCGAAACCACGCTCTGCTAGTTTTTTTTATTTTAATGGATTTATTATCGGGTTTTTAAATATTGCATTATCCTTTCAAAAGGATTTGTACTCTAATGACGACAAAGAAAAAACTCTCTTCATCCACGAAGTATAAGGTTCAAGACAAAAGACTGATTTCCTACTTTTTTAAAAATTTTCAGTTGCAGATTATCTAAAACGACCCTAACTCTCTGATGCACCGAAACATCAATCATATTGTTCTTGACATGAAGTCTTTCTTGCGCTGCAAGGAACGCTGTCTCTGAAGGTTGATACTGCCGTTATGTTATAGTTATTTAGTTTAATTTATAGGATTAATTTAAATAAATCTCTGTCTTTTCTGCTGTTTGGGCTCACCTATGGCAGGTTAATGAAAAAGCCTATATACACTGCTTTAACTAAACTAATCTAAATGCCTGAACCTATTTACCTGTACTGAATACTTCGCAAATGAAAGCCATTTCCTTATTTCGAGTAAATCGATTATCTCGAATGTTCCTAACATGTTACACATATATTGCTGCGCCAATTACACTCCAATTACAATTTCATAAAGTCTAAATTTCAATGATGGGAAAAAATGGGAGAAGAGTCGTGTATTTGTTTTTATGGTTGTTCGGTACCCATTATTTCGATCTATTGAAAGGAGTTTTCAAAACGGCCGATAAAAGCTAACGAATTTAAAACGTATATTCCTTTCACAAAAATATCTATATTCATATTATCATATTCAGATAAGTAATATTTTTCTTCACTCTCATACAGTTCCCAAATATCCCATTGTCCTACAAATCACGCTCACCCTAATCAAACGGGATTTCTACAAAGGATCAAAGCCGGTCTAGATCATGTATCTATTCTATTTAGCGGCGGAATTAAAAAATTCCAACGTCGGCATTCGAAAAAGGTTTTATTATTTACTACGGAATTTCAATCAAATTATTAAAATTTCCTCATATACCAATAGCCGGAGCCGAGTTCATAATGTTTAACATTTAGTGGTTTGATTTAATTAATACTACAAATGGCGTCGCGTCCTAAATTTTATTATTGATGAATCAGATTTATTTACTTCGGATTAGACGTTATACAAAACTTAGAGCTTACTTCGTTAAAGAAAAATCTGATTTCTGAAATAGACTATATGTGTATAACTCTAGTATATTATATTATATGGGTTAATTATTAGAAATTCACAAGAATTGAGTAAACATTCTCGCTTTGTGTTTTTTGGATTTTCTGATACTTTTGAAATTAGTCAATATTGAAAATATATTTATTTATTACATATCAAAAATACGTTCACACCATTAGTTTCACAATTTTTAGTTTGGTCCTTTATGCAAAGTATATTACACATTTATCGTATAAATTACGTATAAGCAATTACGTAGTTTTACCAGCGATTAAAAACTGATACGCAATCACTTTATGTATGTATTGCCAATGCAACGATAATGCACCAAATAGATGCTTATAGAAATTCTATCCGCGTTGCAGCGCAGAATGGAGTCGAGGTAAAATTTTACAATTAGGGCACACAAAGGAATAATACAGATACTGGTTCCATGAATAGAAATTCAAGCGTCATTTTGTTGAATTCACGAGCTGTTTCGGAATTCCGAGTCGGAAATGGCAAAAATACACATTTACGCCATTCGTTGGCGATTTAAATGTTATGTCATTCATCTGTGTAAAATGCAGAGCATTATGTACTGTCGTAACAAAGGGATTGGACGCATTACGACTTGGTATTGGTTATTACTGAGTCTTAGATTTATCATTTATTTATATATTATGACCTATAAACGAAATGTACAATAATTAATTCTAATATAAACTTATCTTAAACAAAATGTATTTGTACATCTAACTTAAAGGTGGGCACTGAGTTGCTACAAAAGCTCAAAGACACAAAAAGAAAGCAAAGAATGTGTCCCCAAATGAAATGTTAAACGTGGAAGCTCTGACCATACTAAGAGTTTAGTCTAATCAGAGCTTAGAGAATTTAGTCTAATAATTTTCCTACATTTGTTGATATTGGTGCGAACTACATATATATCTCGATACTTTCTTCTCTCTTGACTAAAGAATTATATAATCTAAACATCAGTTGAAGTGGTGAATATCCTAATCCTAATCCTCTTGTTAATGAAAATTAAGCGATTGTTTGGACTTGAATTTATGTATGCGGTGTTTGTGAGTTTTTGCAACTATCATGTGCGAGTCAGTTGTTCATAACTGAGACTATGTGTGACCTTTTATAAATATCATATCAAAATGATTAAATTCTTTTACATATTTTAAGGATCATCGTGTCAAGGTCATGTAATGTTTGCAGCTCCTTACAAACATTTAATGAACAACTTTGCGATTAAAAAGTGTCTGAATTTTGTTGCCAATTCTTCTTTTTGATGCCCTGGATTTGATTATTACTTAACTATTAGTTGATTTGGCAGGGAACTTAGGCATGACTTATATAGTGCAGTATAACCTATGTTATGTAACTATACATATTTGCCCCAACATTTAAAAACAAATTTGAGAATTAAAAAGCTCAGAACTGTATCGAAACAGATGCAAACCGTGACTATTATTATATGGAACATTAGATGAAGTTCGCTATCTATTGTGAATAGGAAAAACATATCGAATGTACGCGCTTAAATGGACTTGCTCATATAAAAAGTATTGCAGTGATCTTTTCACTTCACGGACCCTTGTACCGTACTGAATGTAACCCTGGTTAACAGTTTAGATACTTTTCACCCCGCAAAATTATAGAGTTCCCTAGGAATAGTTAAGAAGTTATAACTTATAAAGTTAAGAACACAAATTATGCACGTCATTTAAGTCCCAAGAACAAACTCAATCTATTTTATAATTTATTATATTATATATATATATTATTATTCTATTGGTGTGATAGATAGACAAAGGTATGAATACCTATGTCTATCTATCACACCTATCTGTGTAGTTACTTTGAGAAGCCGCCATGTCTCGTGAGTTTTTGAGTGAGATTTCCTGTCGGCATCTCATTTTTGAGTCCCCTTGGGTGTGGCGAATAGAAAATTTTGTGACCGATGCCGTTGAAAGTTTATGTATGTTTCGGTAGATTGCGCTCTTCAACTGTTTTCCTTCTTATGTCTCTTCAGAAATGATACTGGGTAAGAATCGCTGCTTTTATTGTGAAGTTATCAAACAGACTTTAGGCTGATACATTTATAAATTAAGCATAGGTATATTTCCACACTCAGCCACGGAGAAACTATAAAATTCTATTTACCAATTTACTAGCAATAACCCGCTAAAATCCCTTAAACACTGGACGCACGTTAACGTAAACCTGCTGCGGTTCGTAGAGACAACTTGAGTTGGACTCTAAATTGTAACTATTAGAATTTTATACCATGGACTTCCGCAAAATAACGCCGATTCTTTAGTTACACGTATACACTCACAAGTTCAATTAAAATGGAGAGTACCCTTTGCCCTGAATAGTTCATACGAATTCATTTGTTCATTAAATATTGCTGGAAACTTTAAAATTGGTTTAAGTCGACGCAAAGTTTTTCTTTGAGTTCCGAGTTGGCAACTAATCTGCATGCGTAATGCTTGCGTCGGACTATTCGCGGCTCGGGCCTAACTTTAACTTGATTTACTTCAATTCTACATGTTCGATATATAGCTACATCACTTACTCGTATCGCCTCGATTTTCTTCACTCCAACTCAAAAAAATCATTTAGGTAACTTAACACATTTATGAACCTGAAATAAATTAAAACTAAACATTTACGGCCAGTTCCAACTCAACAGTGTGGACGAGAAGAACTATCAAGAAACTTTCCGTCGGCCATTCGTATCAATAGCCAATTATGTTTGTTTTAACATGAGATTTCCTCCACTTGACTTTTAAGGAAGGAAATTAAGACACTCACAAGTCAAATTTATAATCTTGAATCATCTTTTTTATAATCTTTAACCACCGACAGAGTGCGTCATGACGCTTACGATTAAAAGTATTGCGATGATGAAACGTGGGGAACGTAAATGTAAAGTTATGCGGTTTTGTGACAATATAAACTTTGCAATTCATAACCTGCGTCACTTTAAAATTAAATTTTGACTAATTATTAAAGTATGACTAATTCGATGATGATAGAATCAGCCACTAGATTTCTTCAATTGAGAATAACCCTTGTTTTGAAAAATCTTTATAGTTAAACTAGTATCGTTCGTGATGCATTTAATTAAAACCACACCCACAATTCCGAAAGGTTGACCACCAGCTTGCTTGTATATTCTGCCCATGAATTAATACCAAAGTAATAAAAAGCTCAACAATTAATGGTGAGTGCTACGTGTTATCGACGCGAGGTTAATCTCATGAATATGCAACTCACCGCGGCGTCACATCACAACATTGAAACTGCGAATAATAAGCTTTGATCCTTGAGACGATTGCAAATCTTTAAAGTATGGTTTGAGTGCAACGCCGGAAACTTTCAATCCTATACAATTAATAACCTAACCCGCAAAAGTTCGTTTGTGAACGTTCGTCACCTCTAAAAAGCTCTTTAATTTTTGGATATAAATAATTGAAAATAGAATTTATATCGTTATGGTACTTCACGTCCACAAAGCATCCAATTGTTTACATTTGAATGAATGTGTGTTTTTATTTATTTACATTTTATTTAACAACACATTACATGGTTTTCAATGTACATATACATAAGCTGCATATACATTACAGCTTGAGGTGTACGTAATGGCATCGATATTTCGTAAATGCTCAAATGTTTTAATCACACTACACTATTGAGCTTAATGTATACGCAGCCTCTCATGGTAATTGATATTATTTTACGTATTTCAGCCGATACAGCAATTAACATACAACAATAAAACAAGGTTTATTACATCACGTATTCTATAATTCACGAGCGACTAAAATCGATGATACAACAGGAGAAGGAAGTTTCAAAACAAAATAAAGAAACAATGTTGTAACTTTTAAAAACAAATTTGCGCTTGCAAGATATTTATGGATGTTTAAAAGTTACGCTGGCAATATTACGGCTAATACTAAACTTCTACCTTGACTTACTTAGCAACGCAAAAAATACATCGCGTCTTGTATTATTCCGTTGCTATAAATCATTAAACTCTTTTTATGTTTTCGTGCAATTCGAAGAAATTTTGCCTTTTCTGTTTTTGTTACCCTTAATAGAAAAAGATCAGATGTTGAAATATATTAAACTTAAATAAAAAAGTATACATATATACTCAAATTTTTTATTTATTTTAAATTCTAATTTCAATTTATGTCTAGCTCTACGACGTTTATTTCCTTATCAATGCCATCTAGCACACAATATTACTGATCATATAATGAATAGCCAGCTGTTCGCCATCGTTTCGATAAACTTTTCTTACAATATTCCTCACAGATGCTCCGCTGATACAGCTTAGAAGTGACTCGTTGATTACGATATCTTGTTACAGTAATCATTACCAAATAAAATCGCGGAGTCGTGCTGGTAGATAGGTCTGTTACAGTTTTGTACTGTAGACTTCCGCCAAGTGACGCCTGAAGTATAAATTTTTAAACATCGGTACACTTATATAATATACGCGTATAGTAAGAGCTGTAGAACGCCAGTTGACAGCAAAAACTTCATTTAAATAATCATATGATTCAACTACGTCCGATAGCAGAAACAAATGTTATTAGTTTGCTATCCCGCTGAGCACTCCATTACAAGGTATTCGCTCGCATTTACATAATTCATTTTCTAAACCACTGACTCTTGTTCTTCGGATTATCCTGTTGACTCGAATGTTCTAATACACCTTACTGTAGTCGATCGAGACCATGTTTAGTTTAAACTTTCAGAGATAATAATAATATCTCTGCTGAGATAATCTCTGCATTAAACTTGTTTATGGACAAGTTCTGTAGACATCATTAAATATGGATCAACGATTTGTATTGGACTATTTGCACTTTTTGATGTAAGACAATTTTCGGATGCCGTTGATGGCTTCGAATTGTAAGTTCTATATTTCTGTTTCCGAATACACACACAGAGATAACACATTCATAACCATTCTATGACAAAAAGTATTTGTTTTATGTCTGTGCTGTTATACTTATATAAGTGTATATACTAAATATGTACGGTTTACCTCATCAGGATATACTGTGGGTGGTCATGTTTCGCGGTAAGTTTATTTTGGGTGGCATCAAACAAATCATGTATGAAACATTACAGATAATTAGTGTAGGTATTAATAGGTACACTAATTATAACATTTCGTTTGAATTTTTTAAAACTGACTTTTGAATTTTTTTTTTTATTTTTTAGACAAAATTTTTAGTTTCTATTTTTTATGATACGAGTACAACATACAAAAATACATACACTCCTAAATTTCACCCTTCTAAGATCAACTCTTATTTTTTATTTATTAATTGAAAATTGAAATCACATGTATGGCAAAACAACGTTTGCTCGGTCAGCTAGTTTATTTATAAGAAAAAGTGGCGGTACAATCAATAAACCATCTAAAATTAGAGAAGCTAGGTGCTACGTCGTAAAAGCGAATGTTAGGAAATTAGCAAGTGACGATCATCGAAGTGCGATGAAAAGTCGATTAGACTCGACTCTCGCAGCGTTTTGCGAAAATTGCTGCGATCAGGAATCGTTAAGGAATACAGATCGTTTGTTGCTAATAATTGCTTTAAATTGGATTTTGGCATGGCATGTAATTAGACAATTTCTACCCTTAGTTATAATTTGTCAATATAATATTGTAAAGGCAAAGTATAATCGTACATACTTTTCGTATTGTTTATTTTCTTCATAGATATCTTTGAGTTTCTATAAATCCTTGTTTGATTTGATTTTCATTTGTCTGATGTCAATCTGACGCTATAAATAATTCACTATGCAGAATCCTTATAATAGCATTCTCATTCAAGACACAAACGACGCCAGCTAACTGGCACTACAGTAATCTCGTAGATTTGTATAATTAGACTCTTCTCCAAGATAATTGGACGATATTGCCACTTGCTCGTTAAATTGTAAAATCAAATGGGCAGCTATTAGCAACACAAACTTTGAACTGCTTATTTCTACTGTCTATCGATTCTTTAAAACCGAAAACCATTTACGAAGCTTCAGTCGTTCATTTTGCTTAATTAATAAATATTACATTTTATTTTGGTATCGGTACTGGTAATATACTTATACTAATAATACTTCCAGAATACGATTTTTTAAGCATTTGTGAGAAGTCTGTTATTTTCCTTTGATGAAATATCGTAAAATATACCAAATATGGTACCTTTTAAAGAAAAACACTTTATTAACGGATTTAAGTAATGTATTTTTGCAGAATTCATGAGATTTTAATTTTGATGTTATCAAACACCTGGGATCCAATAATATCATAATTAAAATCTCATGAAAAACAATCCGGGAAAATGGAGGACCCCGTGAGCCAGTTCTGTAAAAATCCTTCCGATTTTGGTCGATAAATACAAGGCAATAAATACAAATAACACACAACCTCTCTGCAGCTGTAACACTTATTTTGACAATTAACACCTTTTGTCATCAGTCTACCGTGACCACGCACGCTGCAAAGCACGCGAAACGTCGGAAAATTTTTAAATAATATAAATACATTTAAATTCTGCAAAAATACATCAATTAAATCCGTTAACAGAGTGTTTTTCTTTAAATGAGTAACAGTTATGTTAATAAAAGATAATATTACTTCCTAAGGTCCTTGTCTATGTAATATGAAATTAAAAAAACATTGTAAATTATATCTAGCATCTATTTCAAACAATCTTACATATGCATAGATAAAACATGTGCGTAGCTACGCCATACTTAGATAAAAGAGTATTTATAAACAAGTATGTATCAATGTCAATTACTACAGGCAGCCTACACGTGCCCTGACCCATCGCTTGTAATAAATTATTCTTGAGGGTAACAGATAGGCCGCACTTAGCCCTAACGGTCAGTGAAAACGTTCATCCCACAGACATACATTTCCCAAAAAACCTTATATGATCGCTGTCAATATGGGAACCATTCTAAATTCAAAAGTTTGTACGTACGAAAAATGAATTTATTCGCAGCTATAATAAATATTTAAAGTCAAAATGATTTTTATTTTAATTATTATTCATAAATTAAAATGTTTATAGAAATAGATATGTGAAGTTTTTCAGAGTAATATTTTTTCTTAAATGGCATACTAAATCTTAAATGTACAATGATATATTTTTCATTCCATACATATAAAATATTCAGAGTAGGAACAGATTAAACATCCGGTGGAGCCTTAGCCTTCAACTTGCATCAATGACTTTGATTATAATTATTTTTTGACATATACTTATTTCCTTCGTCACAAGGTTTTACGCCACACTGTTCCGTTATTATCGTTCCACCCCATTCGAATTCCTTAAAAACCTATTTTATTCTGGTGAATCAGTCTACTGGATATCCATAGATCTAGATTATTAGCACGACCAACTCGCTTAAACGGTCTCGTCTACAAACAGCCACAAACGTCCGCGGGGAAATCATACCAGCCCTAATTATTTGAATTTTTTACAACTTAATTCGAATAACACATATATGTGTTTTCAGTTTATGTTATTATGCTTTTATCGCATCGCCAACTATGGCGTTTTCTACCTACGCTCTGTGAAAAAAATCTTAATAAGGAGCCCGGAAACGTTAACTTTTCTAAACGTATAAAGTAGAATCAAGGAAATATATTTTATAATCTATCGCTATAGGGTATATTTAAACAATAAAATTAATATTTGATAAATTTTAATATATTCGGTAGATCCTGCATCGATGTTTACTGTTTCTTGTTTGTAGGTAGCAAATTGTTTATGAATAAATAATCATATAGTTAATCAGATTAGCAGTGAAAAGCTGAATAATTAATACGTGTATACTACATTAACATAAACTTTACCGAAAGAAATAATATCCAATTACTAAGACAACGATTTATCATAATAAAACTTGCAGCAATGGTCACAGGTAGTCTCATACTATAGAACAACTTAAGACACCTGCATAAAGACAAATGTTATCCAAACAGCGAGAAGCAACTTTCCGGACAATTAGAGAAACGACAAAGCGACTAATGGAATACGGAATTGCTGGACTTCGCTCACTCGCCAATGAAATTATTTATTTAACAATGCCGACTTTGTTCTCGTACAAATCCTTTGCTGTGTAACTATTGAACCGGGATTTGTTAAAGCTATTTGTCGTTTATTTGTTATGAATATGAAAAAAAGGTTTTATGTATTTGAGAAAGATATAAAGCCTGCAGCGATGGGATAGAAAGAAATAGGTCTTATCTTAATTTATACATAGCATTTGTCCACGTCTTCATACGCGTGATATAGTTACTTTATAGAATTCATACCAACATCAAACAAAACCAAATGTACTTTCATGCCCATTTGAACTCTTTCAACCTTTCTTTTCCAAAGTTCGCTCTGTCTAAGTAACCAAGTAGTTTCTGCGCGTTTTGGGTCTTGTCCTGAAAGCTACACACTGAGTTACTCTCGCATCACTACATAGTATAAAACAAAGTCGCTTTCTCTGTCCCCTTGTATGCTTAAATCTTTGAAACTACGCAACGGATTGTAATGCGTTTTTTTTAATAAATAGAGTGATTCAAAAGGAAGGTTTATATGTATAATAACATCCATTAAATTGTAGAGAAGTACTGTTGTATTTTTGAGGTTTCTAATGTGATGTCGTAAATAATTACATTTTTTTCCGCTTACATTGCAAATGCAGGCTGAACCCTACGAGTTTTATCAAAATAATGTACTAAGTATTGTACATATTGAAAAGGTCTACAGAAAAGTCCGTGATGGTATATGTCTATCTCTTATGGATAACCCACAATAACTTTTTTTGTCATTTACTTTTTACGACAAATAATGGCTAATTTTCGAAGCGATTGTAACCAATACAGCATTAATCCTTAGCCAATTAAATACCTTGAATACATTGTTCATTTAATATAAATCTATATGGCCCTTTACACTGTATGATTTAAGTGAATATTTTCGAAGATATTACAGATTTTACACACACTTTGAATTTAGCAGCGATCGTGCGAAGCCGGGGCGGGTCGTTATTTTATAATAATGGAAGGTTTTATTAAATTAAATATAAATATCTCAAGACTTTATTTATTGTGGGAACTAAACATAGTAAATTGTAATTAAAATTGAAGTAAATCTAATACAGTTCAGTGTTAAGTTTCCTACATACAAAGAAATATTTCACTGACTATCCTGATTCGATAAAAAATTTTTGTGTCCAATGCTTAATATAACTTAATCAAACATTTGTTTTCAAATAATAGGCTCATTAATAGAATTCATCTAAAACAATTATAATCCACCGAAAACTAAATTGATTATCCTCATGAATTTTGAAGATACTGTAAACTATTCACCATAAAACAAAGCGCAGTAGCACATAAAAGATACAGGTTCGTTGTAACGACTGAATAGGGTGCAGTTAAAATGGTATTGTAGCAATTTAACAATCACCACAACCCTGTAACAGCTACCGAGCATCTATGGCCCCGAAACGTTCCTAATATCTGCAATAACAGAACGCCGAACCAATAAGTGGCCGAGTCACGAATTAGCGTATGGTCCGAATCCTAGGTGGTAGCGATGACTAATTAAGCGTCCAGGTTATAGAATGCCACCGAATGTAGAGACGATGTAAACTAAGCGTTGCCATGATGATGTATATGAGATCCATAAATATATATTTTAATCTGTTTTTTAGTGTTTGGTATAGTGATACCAAAAATACATCTTCTGTTCTTTGGGTACGGACCCTAAATTCAAATCACTTTAGAGAATTAACATAAGTTTTATTCTAAGATGATGTGCCCGTGTGCATTCACCAAATACATTAAATATTTAGATAGTACATGTCAGCGTCACGCCGGGGATATCGGGTCCAGGTTCCATTAAAACACACACAATAACTTGATTTTAATTAAAGACGATTTCTCTTACAGAATGCATGGACGTAGGTTAGTTGCGATTCGTTTTATATAGACCAACCGCTATCCAACTTAACGTTTAAGAACTGCAACTTCCTTTACATGTAATTTTACAATTAATTAAACTCATCCATTAATTATAAAGTTAAATAATCAAAAATAATATTATTGTGAATTTTACATTATTCAACACCAAATAATTTCCTTTAAACAAATTGTACAAATTTATAATAACTTCAATAGCCTAACGCCACTTGACAAAGTTCGTGAACAGATGGCGCTAACAATAAGATGACAATAAAGAGAAGATATAATGTTTTAACAGGTAAGTTTCCACCAAACATATGAATATTTCATAAAATATATCAGGATAAAAATTAAATTGAATATTATGAAGATCGGACCACACATATTAGTTTGCACTAAATCATTAACGAAATAAATACCACACTATGCGCACACTTGTTACTTGCACCATCACACACTCCAATTAATTAATGATACATTTTGTGCAAATGTATTATTTATTACTCATTACAAACTGGTAAATTTATGTTACATTATATATGTATATAACAGTTTAATTCTTGAATAGCAATAATAATTGGAAATTTGTAAAATTTGATGTTACTTAAATGGGCTCCAGACACTGTTAAACTTATAGTTAAAACCAAGTTAATAATAAGAATATTTAGTTCCGACTTTCAATATTATTTATCTTTCGTCGCTATCGTTATCGTTTATATATACTATAACTCGTATATACTCATTCTAATTTTGTGTTTATAATATGTAATAGTAACTAAATTTAAGTTAGTTATGTAACTTTGGTGAGAGAAGAGCAGGTCTTTCCCAACACTTTCACAATTCTTTCGAAATAATTTTTATTTGATTCTGTTAAAAACGTAATTAGTATTATTTAATATCATCATATATACTCAAAAAATTATATTATGGTAAAACACCCTTGACATTGTGGACAACTTATTTTCAGAAATTATAAACAATACATAAATATTGTTGGACAACAAAAAACATGCAACTCAGACTTGTCTCATAGTATCTTAACCTCACGTCCGATAGACAATTTATAACGTACAACCACGGTGCTACTTTGTTTATTTCTCTTGAGAATACCTTATTATTCGACCAAAAATACTTTGAATATAAACAAATTTTTTTATTTCTGTATTATCATCACGTTCTCAACAGTAGTTTGAGCTAAAACTACCCTGCGGATGAAACCAATGAGTCATGTTGATTGGAAAACTGAAAATTTATAGAAGCAGGTCCCCTCCGAGCTTTTGTAATTGTAGCTGAAAGTTGTTCTTCCTCAAACAGTAATCCTTAATCTCTAACGTAAAGTCGTGTTTTTGAACCTCACCCAGATACACTAGATACGTTGATATACTAGATATGTAGATATATGAAAAGGAAAAGCGAAGTAGAGTAAGGAAAAGCGAAACTGAAATATAGACGGGAAAAAACGTCGCCTATCTCAATGATAAGTTTCGAATAACGGTCAGGTCAAATTAATTTCATAGAACACCTGATACATCTATAACAGTTCTCATTCTAATATGAAACTAATATATAATAATTTTTAATATGAAACAAAACGAATCAAAGAAAAATTGTTTCCATACATAATTTACCAGTGGCCGATGATTAACAACTATTCCGAACCATAAAACCGACGATGCGACCATAAACTCCGCCATAAATAATTCCGCTGACATTAAATTTATTGGTTTCAGTAAAAGGATATTATCGTTGTATCTAATTACTGTCACTTTGATAAATTACATGTATTTTACGAGTTATAATGATACTCAGTACGAATAGTCTGTTACTCACAATGGACTGGTTGAAGCTTTTGAGTAGAGCGCAGTTTCACGGCGCCGGAAGACTTGCGTCTTCAAGGCACAGGTACTGGGTATATTTGATATTAGAAATCTATTAATAATACTCATAGCAAAACCTTTTGTCCTTAATTTACATGATAAACACCCCAAAGGTCTTCAATAATTGAATTTACATTGTTCAGCACAGAAGGAAAAACACTTTCCTTAAACAAAGTACAATCAAAATACTCTCCTCGAGTGTAAATAGTTTATAGGTAATTCTAGAATAACATTTCTATTCTGTTAATGTTTAAATGCATAAAATCTTTACAGAATACAATGGTTAATTGCGCATCTCCTTTTTTTCATTTGCTCGGTTACCGTTGTTTTTGTAACCGTCACGAGATTCTACGATAACCCCACGTATATAGTAAAACTCGCCTCCATAATGCCGCTGAAGAACTTCCCCACGGTTGTAGTTTGCCCACAGATTCAATACTTGGATCATAAGATTGACGAGTTCCTCAGTAAAATGTAAGTAAAAGCAGAGTTTATTACTTCACGCTCCTATTAAGTAATATTCGATTTGATTGCCAATTAATGGTCAAAAGTAATCAAACTTACGATCACGACATGAATAACACCTTACAATTGATATTAATTTGTAAACACATTTTAAATGTGCAGCTGCAAAAACACGATTATGTTATATTGTACAAATAAACATGTTTATCGCAATCTACAGTTGTGGAAAAAACACATGTGTGAGTCAATCATACCTGACGCATCCCCTAAAGACAAGGCCGAATTAGACTTGCACATGGTATTTGTATTATACAAAAAATACCGAGCAAAAAAACCTCACTTGTATGGAAGCCCCCTAGAATATTTATTGTTATAGCAGCAACAGAAACATATTACTGTTAATTTTAACGGTGACAGATTTACAAATGGAAATCGAAGTCTTAGTGGTAGTATTTAGTATCGAATTTTCCAAATGTATCAAATGTTTTCAATTGCGACCAGATACTCTACGTAACTTTGTCATGAGTCACTTTTACCTCTTCATACATGGCAATTCATTATTTCAGAATATATCCCCCGTCAACAAACATTACTTATATAAGGCAAGCTCTACCACAGTTGGCAGCATTCTACTCCCGTGACGTAGTATACGAAGTAGAAGACTTGGAGATGATAATAAAACTATTGGAATACAACAAGTTAGACGTGGAAAGTGCTGGTCTACTATTGACAGCCACGTGTGATGAAACAATACTTAAGTACGTGTAAAATATATGTAATCCGGTATTTCATCACACCTTTCTTTAAAAATAAATCAGTATTGTTAAAAAGATAGGAACATATTTATAAATATATTCGAAAATACTCTGAAAACCGATTAGGTATGGAATATGGTGAGTATAGAAAGAATAGAATATAGAAGAAGAATAGAATAGAATATAGAATAGAAAGAGACGACAGAGTCTCTTTCTATTAAAATTCCTTTTACACAGCAATAGAAAGAAACGACTCAGACGACTAGATTCAATTTTTATCAAGTATTTAATTTCATACCGATGGATTATGAGCAATATTAAAAAATACAACATGAGCACTTATCGATATACAATTTTAAATTTTATTAAGACCCAGATACAGTAATCACCATATCGGACTGAGAACAGTGTCCCGGGTTCGATTCCGTTACGTAAATATTATTTATAGAAAGCATGTGTTAATCAGTTGTGTTAGCACACAGAACACTACTAACCGACCTTTGTCCTAATATGATAGTTATTATTTTAGATGTGGCTGGAGGGGCAAAGACACAAACTGCTCCTCATTATTTCACATGGAACTGACTAGCTTAGGGTTTTGCTGCGTCTTCAATGGAAGATCACTGAGGAGGTAAAAACATATAATAGTTGAAATAAACTTTATTAGATAAACATATTTATGAACCTATAAATTTGTGTTTAGAAACTTTATATATAAAGAATTTCAGCCAACGGTGTTACTTGAAACAGGAATAAAATTGTACAAAAATTAAAACTCGATCATTGACAGTAAATAAATATAGGCTTAATAAAAAAATATAAATATTTTGCAGAGAGTTCAAAGAATCAAAACTCCAAAAAAGGCCAGTTGAAAAAATGCACATAAAGAGAATGGGAATGTTGTATGGATTGAATATCGTGGTCGAACAGAATGTGTCAAAACCTCCAGTTAATTTAGATTTATCATACAAATTGGTAACTAAAAACCAAACTATAATTAATAGAATCAAGCGTTACTTTGCGGAAGTGCTAGTATACAATTTTAATAGACCAATTTATTAGCAATATTCCGCGAAGAAACCCTCAAACAGTCGACGCAGGTTTCGCCCCGACACCGGAGCATCCTCAGGATGTTGCCTCTATGAACAGAATTCATTGAGTAAAATAAAACTTTATATATAAGTTTTGATAGTTATATCTTAACGGCATAGTTCATAGATGTTTCCGTTACGTTGATATTTCTAGTGTTATTTTGACTTGCATAGAAAACTTGTGTTATTCCCTAAATAATTTCATTTATTTTATTTTATATACCCAAATATGCTTAAACGATAATAATAATGTTGGTAGAAAAAGTGTTAAACAAGTTATTCTTTTTTCTAAATTTATTTACAACTTACACATCATCACTGTTTCAATAGCTTTTTCTATCGAATCTATATTTTCATTGTTCATTGTGTATGAAAACAATTAATCAAACCAAGGCTTTAGTGGATGTAGTCAAGGCTTCAAAATGACATGTATATGATTTCTGTAACAGTTTGTACTTATGTAGGATCATTTGACTTTGAATTTCAGACATTGTTCCTATTAAAGATCTTGAACGAACTAAACCTTAACTACTCAAATGTGTATAGATACTTAAGTACTTTTTTTACTAGTTTCCAACTTAACAATTTTATATCTATAAATCAGAGTTTAGTTATTCTGAATATAGTAGCACACTCTAATCTATGTATAGAAATAACCATATTTTATTAAATATTTTATTTTAAAAGCGTATTTGGACACAACTGGCTAGTTATGTCCAAATACGCTTTTAAAATAAAATGGCGAGCAGTCTGTTCAAAGTAACAGTCGTCCACTAAACATAGATTTATAACTATTTTTAATCATTTTGTAAATGTTTACTAACAACCTAATTTCAGATAAGTCCGACGAATCCCGGAAATATGTACGTAGATGTTATATCAAACGGTTTACCAGTGCCCCCTGGTGTAGAGGTTTGGGCGGGTTTCACAACGAAGGCCATGCAGCTTTCCGAAGAAGCCCGCAGCCTCAGTCCCGCGATACGCCGATGCTATTTGAGTAATAAGCGGCTTAAATTCTTCCCAGAATATCACAGGTACCGAGTATTTTTAATAGACACACTTCTAAGTATTTAATAGTACAAAAGTTGACTGGCAGAAACGTGGAATGTTAAGTTTTTTTTTTTTTATTATACAAACGTGTAGGAATTACAAAACTTAGAAACTATGGTTTAGAAATAATTTTGTTGTAAATTGACATCTTATATTGTTAATTTTGTAATATTAAACTTTACAAAGGCTCATATCGTTTAATGTCTTGTTTTTCCCACTCACAAAAACATTCAAAACTTTTTGAAATAAACAGCCTGAATCAATACTATTTAAAATAATAAAATAAAGCGTATCACCACAGCAAACATCGCGGATGAATATCGCTTTGTGTTATGAATTTCGCAGAATTTGTTTCTGGACCCTTTTAAATTACATACGCCAACTATTATAAAAGAAACACAAAATAACGTTACATAAAAAGTTATATTAGGTTTATGAAAAGAACCGAATCCTTCTCAGAAACTACTGCATCTTAGAGTGTGAAATGGAGAGAGTGGCACTGCTATGTAAATGTGCTCTTATGAATTATCCGCCCGTGTTACAAGTACCGTTGTGCAGTTCAAGAGGGTTAGCATGCGCGAGGGCAGCTGCAGGTACTTAATAAATATATTTCTTAATATTCACCAGTATAAAGAAAAACACTTTATTAACGGATTTAAGTTATGTATTTTTGCAAAATTTAAATTTATATTATATTTAAATATATTAATGCCCTTCCAGTTTTAGTCTATACCAACTCCGGGGCAATAAATACAGATAACACACAACCTCTCTGCAGCTGTGACACTTATTTTGACAATTAACACCTTTTGTCTTCAGTCTACCGTTACCACGCACGCTGCAAAGCACGCGAAACGTCGGATAAATTAAACATAATGTAAATATATTTAAATTTTGCAATAATACATACCTTAAATCTATTAATAAAGTGTTTTTCTTTAAATGAGTGACAGTTATGTTAATAAAAGACAAAATTATTAATCAGTATATTTTGGATTAACATTTTGACACTTGTAAATAAAATGCTGTTGAAAATAACAAATAACTTTTTTTGATGGATTACAACAACGCTACGATATATACAAGACGAAAATATTTTTATAGGACGATTCGGTGCCAACGTTTGCTATTGCCCTTTGGCTTGCGATAGTGAGAAGACACTGATAAACCATTTTACATTTCCTTTAATACCGGACACACCTGGATATGATACGTTCTAGTAAGTTTAACAATATACGTCTAGTATAATGTTATATATACACAAATATTTTTTATATTAACTAGAAATTTCTAGCATAAATTATAAAGGTGACCCAAGTTTCATTTTGAGCGCGCTGTTCAAACATGACCGTTTATTAATCCAGTCGATAATGGAAGTTTTCACAGGAATGCAGCGTGCGTTCACTTTTCCGGAATTTTACAACAGACTCTGCTATATTACGAAAATTTTGCAATATGCAAGGTTTTAATGGTTTTAATGAAAACGGATCGAGCAACGTGGAACAATGTCTAACATGTATGGGCCCATATTTGCTGGAAAATTGAAATCCTGAGTCGAGAAACACTACACAAATCGCAGAAATTCTCCTTGCTCGCGCCGCGTTCTTTTGATTAATTAAAATAAAAACCACGCATAAATGTCACTTACAATACGTGTTAAGTAGTTATCAGATATTGTTTGCTAACATTTAAAACAGTGGCAGAAAAAGAACGGAACGGAATTGTATAAATACAATACATTTTACTATTTAAAAGGACTTTTGCATGTCCTTACATTTACAAATTTACTCTCAACATCTACTTAATCTCTCAACATCTACTATACTTCGTTATAAATTTTCAATGAAAACTTTTTCTAATAACTTCACATACAACTACTTTTCGTAATAGAATAAAGTATGTAACTATGTTTTTTTTACTTCGTCACAAATTTTAATTCGGTCCAGGCTAATTCGAGGTGGTCCAAAGTATATCAGTTACTAAGATACTTTATTAAATTAGAATAAATAAAACATTATGGATAATTCAAGTAATTAAAATGTATCAATGTACATAGAGAAGGTATATAAATATAATTTTATGATTGTAAAGCGATAATTAATCCCGGTGGAATCAGTTATCTATTTTCTTAATATAACTCCTATTTGTTTACAGCGAAAATGTGGATCTTAGCAAAGTGACAGTGATAAGGTTGTTTGTACACGACTACACAAAGACGGTTTACGCAAGACGATCCTATTTCTCGAAGATTAATTTATTTGGTAATGTGTGATTCTTTATTGCAAAAGACTTAAGAGAGAAAGATTTAAGTATACAAAAATGTAACTAATGACAGAGATTACAACAAAAATAGGTTGGAAAAACTATTTATATATTTTATGAAACAAACTAGCTGACCCGGCAAACGTTGTTTTGCCATACATCTGATTTCAATTTTCAATAAATAGGTAAAAAATAGGGGTTGATCGAAGAAGGGTAAAAATTAAGGGTTGTATGTATTTTTGTGTGTTGTATCATAAAAAATTAAAAAAATTTTGTCTAAAAAATAAAAATTTAAGGGAGGACTACCCCTAAGATTTTGAGGGATGAATAATAGATGTTAGCCGATTCTTAGACCTACTCAATACGCTCGCGAAGTGACATGAGAATCGGTCGAGCCGTTTCGGAGGAGTATGGGAACGAAAACGGTGACACGAGAATTTTATATACCTATAAGATAATATCTCACTCCTTTTTTTTCAGGACAACTAGGCGGAGTATTTAACATTTTTTTCGGATGTAGCATTCTGACTGTATTAGAGCTATTGTTTCTACTAAGACGTTATATTCGAGAGCGAAGGCTCGCCAGGAATGAAGTCGTGGAAACCTGGTTCTTTACCCGATAATTAATTATAAATACTCATGTAGTTTATTATAAGTTACAATTACAAAAGGTATAATATAATTTCATGATATCTAATTTTAATATAAATTAATTAATATATCCAACGTATTCTGATGTAAACAGTTTTTCTTTATTTATTCCAAAGTTTCGAATATATATTGAATTTAAAAAAAGATCAATTAATTAATTTCTCCTTTTCAACAAAAAGAAGAACCCATTTAAATTCAAAAGATATCGAGACAGCAACAAGACACTAAAATTAAGAAAGTACTCAAACTAAAGATAAGATATAACTTTATGATAATATTAAAATGAAATCAAGATCAAATAGACATCTTTATTGTTAAAATGATTCATATCGTACTGAAAATCTGGATTCCAATGATTGGATAGTTATTGGCAACGCGTGATTTAGCAAAAACGTAATTCATTTTGTACGTGAGTGTAATCACATTTCCCGAAGATTGATTCCACATCGCCACTCGTTACTGCCGCGTCTATCATATTTCTGTTTATTAGGAAAATATTTTATCCTAGTAATTATACAGATTTCAATATGGCTTAACGTCAAGTAATATAAAATATGTTTCTACGCACGGCAAATGAGTACGTTTTGTTATTATAACTTAATGTTTATTAAAATTTGGATAAAAATTATTATTCAAAAATAAATAAAAACGTCGCACCACATTTTTTATAACGTAGAAAAGGTAAAATAGATGCTGTCAGTTCGTTTTTTTATACTAAGAAGGAATAAACAAATAGGTAGAATTCATGACTGCAACGCAACAATCGGCATGTTCAATCATTTTTTGCACAGGAATGAATTATTTTTTCAGAACTTTAGTATATTTAAACAATTAACTGAAGCCAAATATATTTCTAATTATGTTTTGAAGGTTCGTCCGTGACACGTAAGGCTTTTGTTTTGTTTTGCCTAAATATTATATATCAGTATAGTTTTAGCAAGACATTTTGGGATTGTGATGTTCGCAAGTTGATCTAAGTTAAATTTAGACGTTATATGTAAGAGTTCCAACTTAGTTATTAATCTTTCATTTGAGCTAAGTAGAAATTGTTATTGCAATTCTAACGAGAAAAATAAAACTGGTATGATTCACTTTTGGGTTTAAACTAGCCTTAGATTAATTTTATTTATATTTATAGGAATATTTCTACTTCTGCTTTGTGAATATTTTTAATTCAATCTTATTTTCTTGCTAACTGAGATTTTATTGGGAATGACACCAATACTATCTCCGGATTAACCAAAACCCTATTTAATCTGGCTACAATATTATATAATATAATATATTATTATAATATAGTGTCCCTGTGTTGTCCAATAAAAATTTGAAATAAACAATAAAAATTAACAACAATTTCCTACTACTTTATAATATTTTACAATTCTCGGTGAACAGCTGTAATGAATAATCCTCCTTTATACGAAATCGCCCTAAAAGAAACAAGGCTATATTTTCATTACTTCCCTAATAAAATTGTATGAAAAAACTCGGTCAGCGCAAAACAACAGAGGTACAGTTACAGGATCAAACTGAGCGGAACTCGCAAATATTTTATTTCAATAAGGAAAAACACGAACAACACTGAACAATTTTGCTGGGGATGCGGAACATAACGTCTGAATTCGTATAAAAACTGTTTTATGTACAAGTGTCTGTGGCACAGTAGACTGAATGTCATGTTTTGATATAATTGTGGGGTGAAGTGTTCTATAGTTTCCTGTTTACAATATTTAAACAATATTATTATACGACTAATGGAAGAGATTATTGAAGAGTAGCCTTGACAATATTTCGATAAGACTACGCTTTAATAATTTTTATTATTTTCAATTTCATTGGGTAATCAGACGTGCTGGGTCGGTCTAAAGCATAGGATTAGGAATAGTGCGCGCTAACAAAAATCGTATCATACAAAAAAAATTGAATGAAACAATGTTTACAGTAACGTAATGATATAATTGTTTAAAATTATACGGTTGCATGTAGCACGCGATAAATATAATATGCGCGTACGCAGCGTTTTCTGTAACAAAGTAATATCGGAATGGATTTTTGTAGGTCAAATAGTTACGAACTGAGGTCAGACGTTGGATACCCTGGAAAAATATTTAAAAGTTAAGTATTTGAATTCGAATAAGATTAACTTCTTTTATTGTAATAAAAATGTAAAGTTCGACTTTGGGAGCACTTTGAATGACTCACAGATCTTAATGGTAACTTAATGTCAATATTTAGAAACCATCTAAACAAGGGCAGCCATTTTACATTTGATAATGTCAATACAAACACAACACCGCTGTATTAGCTCATAAATGTATCGTTGATTTGTTAACTATGACGTTCTAACGATTTGGTTTCGTTCATTTGTGAATGTTTCAGATTCTTTCAAATAAAATCTTTATTTACCTGTATGACTTTCTCGTATTTATGGTTTGTTTCTCGCATACGAATTAATAAAGAGATAGTGAAGTTCTAAGGAAAATAAACGAGGTAGTTTGATACATTTTTCACGTTACAATAAAATATCGGCGTTTTTGTAATTATAATTTTTGAGCCTTTAATATTTCCAATATTAAGATGAAAATATGAGATCATTATAACAATAGCCCATTAGTTTTGCTTTGTTAAATTGAAGCAAATTTAAATTATAAAGCAAAAATACAAAATATAATGAGGTTTTTTTATGTTAATGAATTCATAATGCTTCGATTCCAATTGCGAGGAAATAGCATTTTTTGTGAGATTTATCTATCCTCAGTTTCTATTGTATAGTTTTATTTGGAACTTTACTCACAGTATCTGCAATATTGAAAATGCGGCGTCCTCGGTTTACTCTAGAACTGGGTTCAACTGCCCTAGAAACGTTTCAAACTATCAGATAAGTAAAGGATACCATGATTAAAAATACTATGACGAACCAACTTGCTAATCTTGCTAGATTAGCAAGTTTAATTAATATACTTGAAATCATCTTGAAAAAAAAATACAAACTCATATCAATTTGCCCTTGTTTCTATGCCATGATATCTACTTTATATTATTTAAAAATAATATGTTGCTCAACATTCATATATACATACAACTATAAATCACATCCTACAATCGTTCTACTACTTCGTAATATTAATTGTTATATTTCCGTTAACAATTTGTGCGTACATTAATTTGAATTGTAATTATTTGTGCATTTTAGGTTTAGAACTATACACGATGGCGCGTAAAAATTTTATAGATATCGTGCTCGGTGAGTAAAATGAAAATAATATATATTTTGCATTTTTTATACCAAAAACATATTTTATTGATCATGTTATTTTTCAGGTTTGTTTATACTCCTTATCACTCAAGCAATTACAACTGAATCTACTAGGATTCCACGTCAATCCTGTATATGCACGGAGATTTATAAACCAATATGCGGTTCAGATGGGAAAACATATGGCAACGACTGTGAACTGAAATGTTTGAATGATAGAAACCTAAAAGGCCCTCCTATAACTACGAAATACGACGGAGAATGTAAGGACGAAGACAGTTGTGTGTGTACAAAAATCTACCAGCCAGTTTGTGGATCTGATGGAAAGACGTACAACAACGATTGTCTTTTAAAATGTAAGAACAATGAATCTAAAAACACTTCCCCAATAGAAATATCTTACGAAGGAGAATGTAAAAATGAAGAATCTTGTTTTTGCACAAAAATCTACCACCCAGTTTGTGGATCTGATGGAAAGACGTACAGCAACGATTGTCTTTTAAAATGTAAGAACAACGAATCTAAAAACGCTTCCCCAATAGAAATTTCTTATGAAGGAGAATGTAAAAATGAAGAATCTTGTGTTTGCACAAAAATCTACCAACCAGTTTGTGGATCTGATGGAAAGACGTACAGCAACGATTGTCTTTTAAAATGTAAGAACAATGAATCTAAAAACGATTCCCCAATAGAAATATCTTACGAAGGAGAATGTAAAAATGAAGAAGCTTGTGTTTGTACAAAAATCTACCAACCAGTTTGTGGATCTGATGGAAAGACGTACAGCAATGATTGTCTTTTAAAATGTAAGAACAATGAATCTAAAAACGATTCCCCAATAGAAATATCTTACGAAGGAGAATGTAAAAATGAAGAAGCTTGTGTTTGTACAAAAATCTACCAACCAGTTTGTGGATCTGATGGAAAGACGTACAGCAACGATTGTCTTTTAAAATGTAAGAACAATGAATCTAAAAACGATTCCCCAATAGAAATATCTTACGAAGGAGAATGTAAAAATGAAGAAGCTTGTGTTTGTACAAAAATCTACCAACCAGTTTGTGGATCTGATGGAAAGACGTACAGCAACGATTGTCTTTTAAAATGTAAGAACAATGAATCTAAAAACGATTCCCCAATAGAAATATCTTACGAAGGTGAATGTAAAAATGAAGAAGCTTGTGTTTGTACAAAAATCTACCAACCAGTTTGTGGATCTGATGGAAAGACGTACAGCAACGATTGTCTTTTAAAGTGTAAGAACAATGAATCTAAAAACGATTCTCCAATAGAAATATCTTACAAAGGCGAATGTAAAAATGAAGAAGCTTGTGTTTGCACAAAAATTTACTTACCGGTTTGTGGATCCAATGGAAAGACGTACAATAACGAGTGTATGCTTAAATGTTATAATGCAGAAAATAAAAAAGGTCCCCTCGTTTCTTTAGCACACGAAGGAGAGTGCCAAGAAAAAGGCTGTGTCTGTCCTCTAAACTATGATCCTGTATGTGGAACAGATGGTAAAACTTACAGTAATAAGTGTGCACTTACATGTTATAATACTGAAAATAAAAAAGGTCCCCTCGTTTCTTTAGCATACGAAGGAGAGTGCCAAGAAAAAGGATGTGTCTGTCCTCTAAACTATGATCCTGTGTGTGGATCAGATGGTAAAACTTACAGTAATAAGTGTGCACTTACATGTTATAATACTGATAATAAAATAGATACTCCGGTCACAATTGCCAGCCAAGGAGAATGCAAAAAGGAAGGAGACTGTTTGTGTTCTAAAATCTATCAACCAGTTTGTGGATCGGATGGAAAAACATATTCAAATGAATGTGAGCTAAAATGTTACAACATCGAAAATAAAAACTATAGAAATGTATTTATTAATTATGAAGGTGAATGTCAAGCAAACATTCGATGCTTTTGTCCCGAAATTTATGAACCTGTTTGCGGTAGTGATGGTGTAACATATGGTAATGAGTGCAACTTAAACTGCAAAAACAGGGAACTAGAAAAAAAAGGGGAAGAACCCGTTGAAGTTGTTAATTACGGAAAATGTTCGGATGATTGTATCTGTTCTGATATTTATGAACCAGTTTGTGGAACAGACGATAAAACATATCCGAATGAATGTGGACTTATGTGTGAAAACAGGAAAAATAAAAATCTGAAAACACTTATAACTATAGCTTATCCAGGTATATGCAAAGCTAAATGCGATTGTGAAGCTTCTAAAGATGAAGTGTGTGGAAGTGATGGCCAAACTTACACAAATGCATGCATTTTAGAGTGTGAGAGTAAAGCACTTGACGAAGCCGGGCTGACACCGATTAAAATTATTAAAAAAGGAGCATGTATGTACCCTTGTAAGTGTTTGGATATAGTTCAACCTGTTTGCGGAAGTGATCAAAAGTCATATAAAAACTACTGTTTACTAGACTGTGCAAACAAAAATTTAAGACCATCGTTTGAGACCACTGAATATAGTAAATATACTCAGAATATTGGTAATTATTATAAATACAATCAAATAACTGAGAATAGATATGGAAGCTGGCAAAACTATTATAGTCCTTATCAATTTCCTAACGAGGCCTATAGTCATGAAGATTATATACAACGAAGATACAAACGCGATAGTACCAAACCATCTGTTGCGGAAATAGTGGTTCCGGATAAAGATTCTGACAAAAACGATAAAATAATACAATTCCCTATAACTATTAAACATTTCGGCCTTTGCAAGGATTGCTATTGTTATAATATTTACGATCCAATCTGTGGTAGTGATGATAAGACATACGAAAACGAATGTCAGCTTGACTGTCAAAATAAGAAACTGAAAGACCAAGGTAAACCATTAATATCAATAGAGGCAAGAGGCCGTTGTGGACAATGCTTTTGTCCTGAAATCTTTGCGCCTGTGTGCGGGAGCGATGGTTATACATACTCAAATATATGCATATTTTACTGTCATCGAAGAAAAGAAGAAAAGGGAAATGAGAATATATTTGTAAAATACTTCGGTGAATGTTACCCATATTCAAAGTATTAAACTTAAGTACAATTTGGAAAAAACAGGGTTTCAAATTGGTTCCAAATCCGTCTACTAACAGCCACGAAAATAAATATTTACCACGATGTATATGAAATAATACTTTTGATTTAAAACAGTTTTGAAGCAAAGCCTTTTTATATATTGTAAATCACATTCTTAAATGCTTAATAGTATTTTATTGGCTATAGACCTACAATATTAAAGCAAAATAGTTTCAATATTGTTTTATTGCAAAAAATACAAGAAATCATATTTATTCAAAATTATTAATATTCTGATTTTAAATCAAATTTGCATACGTAGGACGCAGTATTTTGGAATCTGTAAGAAAAAAGTACTAATTAAAGTAAAAAATGAATTTATTCTTTTAATAAACCTTTTTCATTCGATTAACCGAATTCTGAACTTTTGTGCCACTCCATGACCTCAATAGCCTCATCTGGTGATGAAAACCATTGACCGCGTAAAGGGTTCCTAAATTTTGGTAACAGAACAAAGTATACATACAGTCCGTATGCTGGATGGTTTATGATTTTTTACAAAGCTCGCCAATTGACCAAGGTTTGTGTGAGATTTTAATTTACTCATGGCTATGTGCAAGGATGTACAGGTAGGTCCAGTGCCTATATGTGTAAATCACACGGCGCACAGTAAAGTTTTGTGAACATCAAAAATATCGATGATGTTTTTGTTGTTCACAGCCATCATGGTGCTTCATCGGCAATAGCAGATTGAAGCCGAGAAATGCTCTGTTAAACTGTCACATTACATATCACAATCATATAAAATCATGTTACGAAATTTTTCCTAAGTTAAATCCATGTTAATGTAAACACGCAACTTTTAATTTAAAAACAATTGACAGTCACATGAAACACACTATATTCCACAGCTAAAGAGTTCCTTTTTCAAATGTTTTAATTACTTTTTAAACATTGTTTATGTAAGTGGCCAATTCCGAAAACGTTTCATCCGACCTATATGGTAACAAATGTTTAATTTTGGAAGTACGTTTTTAGTGTTTTTGAACGAAGAGTACAAAATAAAAAGTTTTTATAATATGTGAGATAGATTAGGCTGTACTTCTGTAAACAAAAAACGTTTAATGGGCAGATTTTCACGCGACTTATTTAACTTTGCATTGTTCTATCACATAAAAAATACAATTAAAATTTAAACAGCTGAATGTTTTATTTGGTAATATGGATAATAATGACGCATATTGAAAAAAATGTTGTTGAAAGAAACTTGATTTGCTATATAAAATATATATTGTTTACTGAAATAATGGTAATGTGATGCAATCTAATCGAGAGCTAGCAAAAGGACCGGAATTTTAAGTATAAGTTCGAATTACATTTTAGGAAACAGTAATTATTCATGTTTAGTTTGGAAATTGTTTTTCACAAAGCCTGCTAAACCTCCACTTTTCCTTTGAAAGGGTTTGTTTAAGACTGGAAAAAAGTAAGGCCATCATCATCAGTTAATCACCGACAAAGATATGACAGCGCCGGTTTAGTCTCCAGATAAGCGAGTGCACAGGTGTCCACCGCAGTACAGCAGTAGTCCTACGTTTAGCTTTCCATTATCTAATATTTGAAATTCTCGTTCACAATGTTCGTTCCCATACTCCTTCGAAACGGCTTGACCGATTCTCATGAGATTTTATATACGTATTCAGTAGATGTGAGAATCGGCTAACATCTATTTCTCATCCCCCTACATGTTAAGGGTACATTTAACCCTACATTTTGTCAAAATTTCTTATTTTTTATTTTTCTATGACATCTAGGTTTTCTATGACTATCAACATTTAGGGTTGTATGTATTTGTATGTTGTACAAAAAT
Organism: Pontia daplidice; assembly: GCA_963693355.1. NCBI lineage: Eukaryota > Metazoa > Arthropoda > Insecta > Lepidoptera > Pieridae > Pontia > Pontia daplidice. Next base: position 356,216 of record CAVNZL010000091.1, on the reverse strand, counting down.
ACATACAAACCTAAATGTTTACCCCTCTACGATCAACCCTTATTTTTATTTATTAATAGAAAACTGTAATTCTATTTGCAAGAATTATTTTAACATGATTGAATAAAAAATCTGATATTGAAATTGAATTGAAAATTGTAATTCCTTTCGCAAGATTTTAATTTTTATTTTGTCATGAATTAATTTAAAATATCTGACACTCTCTAATTACTCTCAATTTTTACGCTTATACGATCAACCCCCACTTCAAATGATTGCTAGAAATCACATGTATGGCAAAACAACGTTAGCCGGATCAGCTAGTATATATCTAAAATATATGAGCAGGTAATAAATAAAAATTTAAATTAATCAAGAAATTTAAATGCGACATTTATGTATAAATAGAACTTGTAATATTTTTATTGTAAATAAAATAAATGTCCCAAGGTAATAATAACATATAAATAGTGCCATCAAAATATGGTCAGTACTACTCACTCACACTAACAATTCTGTTTATGTTTCGGCAAAAAATTGTCTGGAACGTCTTTGTCGTTTGTTCGAGCAGACTCTATCTATCTGAAAAAACACACTTCACAAAGATGCATCGTTTGCTATTTAGTGTATTTAAATTTGTATGTGAGAAAATATCAGGATATAAAAATCTGACATATATATAGTCAATGTTATGTAATAAATTTAGCAAACTGCACTAAGATGTATAAATATTTATAAAAGGATGAGACCTAAAAACCTAACACCCTACAGTTGTAACCCTTTATTAGTAGTAGTAATTCGGGATGTCTGCACCTAAGGTAACAGACGAAGCCCTACGGGTTGGATCAGAGGTTCAAGGTGGTGGAATATTTTATATATATAATATACTCACAACTACTTCTCTGGCTCACTAACTATTCTAAATCTTGGTCTTGCAAAATTATTACAAAGCTTTATTGAGTGCTACAAAGTTCCAGCGACCGCACGTCAATTTTCTCGGATTTTGATTATAAAAATAAGCAAGCGAAGCCAGAAATTCTTTATTGTTAGTTTAAATTAAATAATATTATATGTAAAAATGTATTGTGTATTATTTACCAGTTTAGCAAACAACAGATGGTATAAAACATTTGAGTTTTCCAGTTGCTAGTGCATAGTCAGCTTGGTGGCGAATTGTGACTTTATAAAATGAAGTCGATACTTTGTAAGTATAGTACTAAATTTTTTTTTAATTAAATTTAAAAAAATCAAATTATTCTACTATTTCAACAAATCGTTTTTCAGATATCTCCACATTATTTTTTATTTCTAAAACAACATGGAGTACAATCCTTCGTGACTCGTGTATTTGTACTCGAATTTATCAGCCAGTCTGTGGAAGTGATGGAAAGACGTATGGCAACGATTGCGAATTAGCATGTAAAAATTCAGAACACAATGGAAAATACAGTATTCATAAATTATACGAAGGTGAGTGCAAAAAACCACTACCAATACAATGCACTTGTCTAACAAACTATCAACCTGTGTGTGGAAGTGATGGTAACACATATAGCAATAAATGCGTCCTGGAGTGCAAAAACAAGCAAGAAAATCAGAATATAACAGTTGATTATGAAGGAGAATGTTCTGACTTATGTCCATGTCCTGCAATTTCGGCACCTGTATGTGGGGATGACGGTAACACTTACAGCAACCTATGTTTACTTGAATGCAGAAATAAAAAGCTCCAAAAAGAGCATAAAAAGCTTATCACCAAAGTTAGCGACGGTACGTGTTCACAGTGTTTCTGCACCACCGATTACATGCCAGTTTGTGGAAGTGATGGTAACACATATAGCAATAAATGCGTCCTGGAGTGCAAAAATAAGCAAGAAAACCAGAATATAACAGTTGATTATGAAGGAGAATGTTCTGACTTATGTCCATGTCCTGCAATTTCGGCACCTGTATGTGGGGATGACGGTAACACTTACAGCAACCTATGTTTACTTGAATGCAGAAATAAAAAGCTTCAAAAAGAGCATAAAAAGCTTATCACCAAAGTTAGCGACGGTACGTGTTCACAGTGTTTCTGCACCACCGATTACATGCCAGTTTGTGGAAGTGATGGTAACACATATAGCAATAAATGCGTCCTGGAGTGCAAAAATAAGCAAGAAAACCAGAATATAACAGTTGATTATGAAGGAGAATGTTCTGACTTATGTCCATGTCCTGCAATTTCGGCACCTGTATGTGGGGATGACGGTAACACTTACAGCAACCTATGTTTACTTGAATGCAGAAATAAAAAGCTCCAAAAAGAGCATAGAAAGCTTATCACCAAAGTTAGCGAAGGTACGTGTTCACAGTGTTTCTGCACCACCGATTACATGCCAGTTTGTGGAAGTGATGGTAACACATATAGCAATAAATGCGTCCTGGAGTGCAAAAATAAGCAAGAAAACCAGAATATAACAGTTGATTATGAAGGAGAATGTTCTGACTTATGTCCATGTCCTGCAATTTCGGCACCTGTATGTGGGGATGACGGTAACACTTACAGCAACCTATGTTTACTTGAATGCAGAAATAAAAAGCTCCAAAAAGAGCATAAAAAGCTTATCACCAAAGTTAGCGACGGTACGTGTTCACAGTGTTTCTGCACCACCGATTACATGCCAGTTTGTGGAAGTGATGGTAACACATATAGCAATAAATGCGACCTGGAGTGCAAAAACAAGCAAGAAAATCAGAATATAACAGTTGATTATGAAGGAGAATGTTCTGACTTATGTCCATGTCCTGCAATTTCGGCACCTGTATGTGGGGATGACGGTAACACTTACAGCAACCTATGTTTACTTGAATGCAGAAATAAAAAGCTCCAAAAAGAGCATAGAAAGCTTATCACCAAAGTTAGCGACGGTACGTGTTCACAGTGTTTCTGCACCACCGATTACATGCCAGTTTGTGGAAGTGATGGTAACACATATAGCAATAAATGCGTCCTGGAGTGCAAAAATAAGCAAGAAAACCAGAATATAACAGTTGATTATGAAGGAGAATGTTCTGACTTATGTCCATGTCCTGCAATTTCGGCACCTGTATGTGGGGATGACGGTAACACTTACAGCAACCTATGTTTACTTGAATGCAGAAATAAAAAGCTCCAAAAAGAGCATAAAAAGCTTATCACCAAAGTTAGCGACGGTACGTGTTCACAGTGTTTCTGCACCACCGATTACATGCCAGTTTGTGGAAGTGATGGTAACACATATAGCAATAAATGCGTCCTGGAGTGCAAAAATAAGCAAGAAAACCAGAATATAACAGTTGATTATGAAGGAGAATGTTCTGACTTATGTCCATGTCCTGCAATTTCGGCACCTGTATGTGGGGATGACGGTAACACTTACAGCAACCTATGTTTACTTGAATGCAGAAATAAAAAGCTCCAAAAAGAGCATAGAAAGCTTATCACCAAAGTTAGCGACGGTACGTGTTCACAGTGTTTCTGCACCACCGATTACATGCCAGTTTGTGGAAGTGATGGTAACACATATAGCAATAAATGCGACCTGGAGTGCAAAAACAAGCAAGAAAATCAGAATATAACAGTTGATTATGAAGGAGAATGTTCTGACTTATGTCCATGTCCTGCAATTTCGGCACCTGTATGTGGGGATGACGGTAACACTTACAGCAACCTATGTTTACTTGAATGCAGAAATAAAAAGCTCCAAAAAGAGCATAGAAAGCTTATCACCAAAGTTAGCGACGGTACGTGTTCACAGTGTTTCTGCACCACCGATTACATGCCAGTTTGTGGAAGTGATGGTAACACATATAGCAATAAATGCGTCCTGGAGTGCAAAAACAAGCAAGATAATCAGAATATAACAGTTGATTATGACGGAGAATGTTCTTCCTTATGTGCATGTCCATTTAATTATGAACCTATATGTGGAAGTGATGGTAAAACTTACTCTAATCAGTGTCATCTAAATTGTGAAAATGTAAAACGAGAAAGAATGAACCAAACGATTATTCACCAAACTTATGCAGGACAGTGCGAGGAAGGTTGTTTCTGTATAGAACTTTATCAACCAGTATGTGGCAGCGACGGCAAAACTTATGGTAATAGCTGTAAGCTAGGTTGCAGAAACAAAGAACTACAGAGACTCAATCAAACTACTATTCGCCAAGTTCAAGAGGGTGCATGTAAAGTTGGATGCATTTGCAATGCTGTAGTTCAACCGGTTTGTGGTAGTGATGGACAAACCTATGCAAATGAGTGTGAGTTGTCTTGTGAAAGTAGAAAGTTGCTTAATAATGGCTTATCTCCTTTGTCTGTTGTAACTAAAGACGTTTGTCAATGCCCGTGTAGTTGCTATAACACGATCATTCCTGTTTGTGGAACCGATAACAAATCATACAAAAATGTTTGCGTTCTAAAATGTGCTAGTCGTAACAACCAACTACTACATAACAACCCAATCGGTTTGCAATACACTGGAGCATGCCAGAGCTGTACTTGTCCAAAAATATATGAACCAGTTTGTGGCAGTGATGGAAACACATATGGCAACGAATGTAAACTGAACTGTGAAAGCAAAAGAGTTGGAAGATTGGGTCGACACCTATATGTTGCTTACAGAGGGGAATGTGAATGCTTTTATCCTGAAATCCATGACCCTATTTGTGCAAGCGACGGAAACACGTACGGTAATAAATACATTCTTGACTGTGAAAATAGAATACGTACTCATCAAAACAAACATCCTCTAAAAATATCGTATCAAGGACAATGCAGAGTATCCAATTATTTCAATTGCAAATCCTGTCCCCATCTTTATCGCCCTGTGTACGGAGACAACGGCAATACCTATTGGAATATTTGCTTTTTGTACTGTCATGCCGTTAATAATTTAACAAAGGATCGACCACCTGCAAAGTGATGCGACCTTGGCCCTTGTTAAAACTGCTACTGCGTAATGACGTAAAATAAGCAATTATGTATTATTGCTTAACTATCATTATACGAGTATTAACTCATTATAGTACACTAATGTTTTGAGTTTCAAATTGTATGTACACATAACAGCATAATGTTTAAGAAATAATATAAAAACAAATGTAGAGATAATTAAAATCTTTATTTTGTCTATTTTACTTATTTTCTATACTTATTATAATAAACCTTCAGATGTAATAGTTTTCTATTAAACTTCGTCTATAAAACGTTCTACTGATTAAACTTACTACTTAATGTAAATTAAAATTAAGTGCAAATAAACTATTAACATTGCATTACTGGATTATTTGACTTCTAGGACAAGGGCCATTCGTAAAATAAAGTAAATTTACATTTTGTTCGTTTGTTTACTGCTTTGCCCATTTCTGGGAAGTGTCTCGTTAACATTTCCTCAAAATAAGTCTTCTTTATTACTGGATTTGAAGAGATGAAAAAATATGATTTTCTTGTCAGCTTTAACCCGTTAACGACGACTTGAACAAATCAATCAACAAAATTAAATGCGATTTGGACATCGCAAATGAAAATAATTCGGCTTAAAGGTTATGCAACTTTGAATATAAAGAAATAATTAATAACTGGTCTATAAGTATTAATCTAAATATCGTCTACTAGTTGTTCTATATTGCAGGAATATTCCATATTCGTTACAAATTTTGGCAAAGTAAAGATGATCTAAAGTCCTTGGTGATACAAATTTTGTGGAAATGCTCTCTTAAATTAAATAAAATACGATATGGCACAACCTATGGATTATATTAAATTTCACATTCCTTCACTGAAAAAGGGTTTTACGAAATTATCTTTTAAATCAACGTACATTTTATACGTACGTTATTCGTCTAAAAATTATTTCTGATTTTAGTTTGCTGCACAATAATTCCAGTACACTACATTATTTCTTCGGGCTTCGGGACTCAACAGTAAATGCGTTTGGATAAAAAGTATTCGTTACAAATTAGACCCGTAAATAAATGTAAGCTAGTTTACAATTGACGCAATTGTCTCTATATGTATTTATAAAAATTATATATGTATGTAAGGTGTGCAGCTAACACTCAAGCTATTTGTACTTATTTGGGGCTAACCAACAGTGTGTGAAATATATTCCAGGTAATTTTATTGAAAGTATTATAGCATGATTCATTAAAAATAAATCAAATTGACCCTTTTTTAATGAAGCTCTCAATCAAAATATGCTGCATGAAAGACGTATTACAGAATCAACACAGCCAAAAGTTTTGACATTGGTCTAGACTGTACTAAACAAGATGGTACCAGTATATTGTAAAATATTGTCTTTTATTAACATAACTGTTACTCATTTAAAGAAAAACACTTTATTAACGGATTTAAGTTATGTATTTTTGAAAAATTTAAAACGACGGATTTTTAAAAAAAAATATGTAAATAAAATAAAATTTTGCAAAAATACATAACATATTTTTGAAAAATTTAAAACGACGGATTTAAAAAAAAAATATGTAAATAAAATAAAATTTTGCAAAAATACATAACTTAAATCTGTTAATAAAGTGTTTTTCTTTAAAATATAAAAATTTAAAAAAATATTATACAATACTCTTAAGCACTACGTTTTCATTCCGCCTGAGTCTGATTTTCCCTAAAAAGGTAAGTGATTCATTTAATTGAAGAATGTGAAAAACGAAAACTTAAAAATAAATACGTTTAATTGATGTACGAATTATGTCAAAATCCGGTTTAGCTTGTTGCGATTAACCAAAATGTTTTTAGTAAGATAAGGAAGCCAATGCAAATTATAAGATAATTCGTTTGACGGTTCACGCAGTACATTCAAAAATTTGTCCATCCGTATATAATAATGAATAGACATGATTCATAAAAAATTGGGTCCATTAAGAGTCTCTTTTTGTGTGATTTTTTCTGTCAGCGATAAATTTTTCAAAGCGAAAAATTAAGTAATAAGTGAAGTTCGATCTTTTCGAACAAAAACAATTAATTTAAACGAAGCAAGTGCAAAAATATAGCTATCAGTTTTATTGCCATCATTTATGGGCTACATTCAAATAATTAGACCATTTGTTTCGTATATATAAAAGAAAATTACGACAATTAATTGGAATTGAACGTCTTAATCGGAATACTATGAAACATGTCAAGACACTCGTCGTGTAAGTATAGAGTTTATTACGAATATATTATATAATATATTATATAATAATTATAATAATAATAATTATATAATAATATATTATATTTACTAACGGTACTGTTTTATTTTTATAAATGTTTCAGCTATTGTTTTAATGATATTAATGTACAGTGCATGTACTCTCGTCAATACACAGAAAGTGCAAGAGCCTTTATTTGTATGTCCTTGTGAATATAACTATAACCCTGTCTGCGGGTCGGATGGAATCACCTACATGAACGATTGTGTCCTAAATTGCACCAGCAACCGTAGTATACAAGAAAATCGAGGGATATATAAAGCAAATAATGGAGAATGTAAAAGTTGCATCTGTCAAAAAGTCAACCTCCCCGTCTGCACAATGGAAGGGCTCACCTTTCCGAATGAGTGTGAACTGGGGTGCGAAAACATTAAACGTATAGTTGCAGGCTTGTCCTTCTATAATCTAGCGTATAGAGGTAGCTGCACTGGCCCGTCAATAGGATGTACAGACCTTGTAGCTCCCGTCTGCGGTACCGATAACATTGTTTACAGAAACAAATGTGTTCTAGAAACTGCTAATGCTATAATCAAGAAACGAAATGGAGCCCCGATCGAAATCAAGAACAACGGAGCCTGTTTGGAAAGCTGTTTATGTCCACTGGCACATCAACCGGTGTGTGGGAGCAATGGACATTACTACGAAAACGTCTGTTACCTTACCTGTCAAAATAAACTCCATTACTGCACCAAGTACCCAGCAATTTCGGTAGCTCCCAAAACCGTATGCGAAGCGTGCTATTGTGATGATATTAATAATCCTGTATGTGGAAGCGATGGTAGAACTTACAAAAACATTTGCGAATTCAACTGTGCAGTGAAACGACAAGAGAACACATCTTTGACAATTACTATGTATGGGGCCTGTTCAGACTGCGGTTGTACTGAAAGTTATATTCCCGTTTGCGGTACAGATCAACTTACGTATACGAATGAGTGTCAGTTGAAGTGTAGAAACAGCAAGAGGCCGGATAACTACCGCATCAGTGTTTGGCACTCGGGTGAGTGCCAGCCAGCTGGCTGTACTTGTAACATAGTCTGTCCGCCCAAATATGAACCTGTTTGTGGAACAGATGAAGTCGTACTGGAACTTATGTTGGCTGAATTGCAACGCCGATTGCAAGGAGAGAAACGAAAATACGCGACACACATTGTTCGTACAAAAAACCGGTTCTTGCGTAATGTAAAACTTGTCTTATGAATATTGAAATATACATGAACAAAGCTTATTAAAATAAATTGGCAATTTAACATAACTTTTCATAATTGTTAATCAACTCTTCAACCTGAATTATATTTAAACGTATTTGATAAGATTCTATCGTTAGTGTAACAGGATATGAATATGAAATAGAAGCTAAGTTAAAAACAGGAGGTTAACCTGAGCTTCCAGGAAGCGTTACAAAGCGGGCTAAAGCTTAGAAGCCACTTGCGTTCCTAGTTAGCGCCTTTGTGACGAGCCGGGCAAAGAGCGACTCAAGGTAAAACGAGCTGCTAAGGCATATTTAATTTAAAACGATGTTAAAATATACCTGAATTTTAAATAATACGAAAATAAAAATATGCGGATTCTTTAACATTCAATGTCATTTAATTAATAGGATTTGTTATTGTTATTTTGCGGAAGTCCATATTTTACAATTTTAATAGACCAATTTATTAGCAACACTCTGCGACAAACCCCTCAAACACTCGACACACGTTTCGCACCGACCGCGACACCGGAACATCCTCAGGACGTTGCCTCTACAACCAGCCTTCATTGAGTAGTCCAATTAGAATTAGTATTCCATGTTCCTTTGCATATATACCATATTTTTAATATATTTTTCAAAGATAAGTAATTTTTTGTATATAAAACAATCGCTGTAAGCGCTGACAGATATTTGACATACTACATAGATAATACGAGACTAATTAAAATTTTAGGTACAGAACTCTAATAGACCAATATGTAAGCGAAAAAACCCACAACTTCTTGACGTACGATTCGCCCCGACACCGAAGCATCCTCAGGTAGGTAAGTTTTTGTTTTGTACTATGGACATCCGCAAGGTAACGCCTGGTTTTATCAATTATAAAATCCTAGATATAAAGGTTTTTAAAATAATTCATATGAATTCGTAATACAGATATAAAACAATAACTCTTACAAATTAAAATTCTAACAAAAGTAATCATTACAAAGGTTCGTCTTTGACAGATAAACAAAGGCGCTTTCAATAACTGTAACACAATAAAATTTCAAAGTGAATAACACAAATTTCAACGAAAGTTATAGACAAACTCGCCTTGGCTATTTCAAACCGAGCTTGGTTTCAAAACTTACTCGAATGAAACAAATTTAATTACAGATTGGCGCGTGAATTCTCTAGTACCTGAAAACTTGTTAATTAGATTTAAAAGCGGATCTTCTAAGTTTAAAAATGTCCGAAACAACTCCTGAGGCGATAGAAAACTTCGCACCCTTTCCATTCCCACGATTAGAATTAGTATCAAGTAAATTCAAATAAATAAAAAAATATATACCTTTTGTTAGCGCCTTGTTAAAAAGAGCAAAATTCACCGATTGCTTTTAACTCTCTGCAGGCGTTTGTGATTGGATATTTGTAAGTATTCTATAAAACACAAATTGATATTAAAGAAACACAATTTCACGGCTATTTCATTTTATGTTCGGAACGGACGTAAATGTGCAAAACACGTGCCGCGAATCACGTTTACAAAGGACAATGAAATCTTACGACAATTTCATTGGTATCCAGTTTTTATAGGGCCCCATATCAAATTATTCGTGCGCTGTAACATGGAGTGTTTAAAACAATGAAAAAAATTGTATTAGTCTTAGTTGTGTTTGTGATAGCAAGCAGAGGAGCTGTATCCCATCAAACGATAGAAGTGGATTATACAGAACTGGCAGAGGAGGCCGAAATGAATAAAAAAAATCTCTTAGAATTTCTCAATAAGACTAGAGTACGACAACTGTATAGAATGAAGTATAACAGTTTATTAGATAAATTAGGTTAGTATCTTTAATATTTACAATGACAAGTTTACTATATAAATCCTACCTTCCTCTCACACGGTCTGTAAGCTCCAATAAATAAAGGAACCACTTACATACTTTTTATATTACGTAGACCGTTACTAGCAACATAATATATATCGGCAACGCATTTGCGAGCCCTCCTACATTGTGAGTACCGATGGGCATTAATTATCTCTCTAGCCCGCATATCTGAATCGTCGTTTTCATGTCGGCATTGAGCGATGTTAAATTACGCACCCAACGAAAAATCCATTGGAAAAGCTGATATTGTTCAGTTTAAGCATTATAAAAATATTATATTAGACACTTCATTTAAACAAATTTAAAAACAGAACATTTCCAAAAAAAAAAAAACATTTGAAAAACTATCGAAATTTGCTCTGAAATGAAACTTCACTGCGGAGAAATGTAAATTCAGTTTTTAAGCCAACATAGATTACCAAAACGGCACGATTTTCAGGCTCCACCCGCCGAATTGTGTTCGGACGGAACACGTCAATCACAGCATTGCCGTGGCAGGCTTCGGTCCGGGAAAAAACTCGGAGTATTTGTGGTGGATCAGTCGTTACCGATATTTGGATACTGACAGCGGCACATTGCTTAGTACGAAATAGGTTGGTACGAAAACACATAAATATATACGCAAAATTAACATATAAATTATTAACGGCTGTGAAATTTCCACTGATATAAAAGCGATGTCTATAAACAATTGGTATTCAAACGGCAATTTCATTCGACTAAACACTCCTCTAGAGGCTAATATGTTTCTAACAATATAATATGTTAAATATAATACCCTAATTTACTAGAGTATTTCTCGTATAAAAGAATCTTACTCAGAAAAACTTCATGTTGTTGCAGCTGTGACCTTCACAAGAAATAGCTTTTGTTATCTTTTATAACAGCTATTTCTTCACAACTGATAAATAAATAACCAATTGTTTTAATATACTAGCAATACTTATTGAGAAAATCGTAATCCTGCACAAACGCAACTATATGTGATTCATGATGCTTCCATTAAAATAAACATATCGCGTTGAACCTTTTAGAGGGATTTTCTTACAATACGGTAGTTCAACGATCTCCCGAGGGATATCAAGAATATCGCCTATATCTCCGCATAAAGGAATAGCGTATTTGTCAGTTTACACTGCGAGGAATCCCTACAGTAAACTCGCGAAAATAAAACACGACGTATCTGTATTTTGCAACTTGTTTCGCTTTCCACATATTGGGTAACGGTTATGGTCTCCTATGAATTCGCGAATTTATGTTGTGGTTTTACGCTGAAAAAATATTCACGTTCAACGTATTGAGAATAAAAGAAGTGTATTATTACTGAGGTTTCTTGTATTTTTTGCAGTTAAAAGGAAAAGTTAAATAATTAAGTTTCTTTGTTGTGACGTCGTCCGTGTTATAATGCACACACCTGAAGGTTCTAGGTTCGATTTCCAAAACTAAACGCTGCAACGTAGTGTTTAAGAAAGTTGCGCTATCCTGCTAGTCTGTCTATAAAAGTTACTAGTCTTTTTGAAAATACTTCACAATTTCTGGAAAATTTAGTAATTTAATAAGTTATTTCTCATAAAAAAGACAAGTGAAGATAGAAAAGACAATGCAAGCAACAAAATTCTTTACAAGCTACAAGACCAGTAACTAAAACTCGCTTTTACGTCGCGCATCGAGAATTGCTTCCACGATTTCAATTTATCCTTTCTCGGCCGATGTATTTTTTCCGATGCAGAACAGCCATCACCGTCACAGTGTTTCTCTAACTGTATTGGCTTTAAACTTTACAATAAAAAGGTAATATTTATGAATTTGGAACACTGACTTCATTGAACGAAAAAATTACAATAAAAATATGTGAAGTCTGCGTTGCCGGTGTTAGAAATGTAATGGATCTACCATTCAAAATCGCATTTCGATCGATACAAAAAATAGAACTGTATAAGTATACATAATCAGTAATATATAAGTATACATAAATCAGCCTATATACACTTTATTACCCTTACTTGCTTTATCTATCTGTCATATTTTTTTTACGTTGCGTTGAAAATTATACGTACGAGTACGGTAGGAGAAACGGCTCACTTACTTGTTTCTTAAGAATAACAAGCTATGTATATATTCCTATGAGGGAACACTGTAAACTTTTGAATATCGCTGACCAAACAAAACAAGATGTATATTTCTATTGAACGTAGGCGGCTCTTTACGAGGGCGTCCCAGAAATTTATAGTCAAATACTTTGGAAACGATACAGCCGTATTGAAGCTCGGGCCTCGATAGGACATATTTCCTGTATTACAAACCAATACCCCTCACTTCACCAACCTTCAAATTGATAGAGATTTTATTTACTTTATTTTGTTCTTCCTCTTTTTGGCATCTCTAATAGCCGTGAAATAACTCAGTAGCTTATACCTGAATCAGATATATAAGTATACATAGTATATATTAAAATAAGGGAAACTACATATTAGAAATTTTTTACCTCTCTTAAATTAAAACAAATATTGCCTAAAAAGTTTTTATAATCTTTAGTAACTACAAAATTAATCTTAATTTCACCTTGACAAAATAAACTTCCGAGACAAATCAATTATTGGAATAAAAAAATAACCTTGACCCGTTGTGATTTCATTTATTATCGATTAATTAAAATTTAACAAAGGAAATGTTAGTATGGTTCAGAGCCTGTAATGGGTTTTAGAGAAAATAGAGACTACACAGATAGTTTTTTACTTCGATGTGTCATAGTTTGTAACATGTCTTCTTGCCCAAGGCACATGTTACCAGCAGAGTTTGAATCCGACGAAAACTATTATTCATTCGAACCGAATCACGAACGACCGTTTTCAATAATCTGATTTAATTTAATGGCTTGATGAAGAAGCGGTATACAAGTAATAACTTTTGTATCGGTGCGACAGTTAGTAAGATTTTTGCTAGGTGAGAACACCTAACGCATTATTAATTTATGCTCATGCGTTTGTTTTTCAGTATTTATTTAACTTTTATTTATTTTTTCCTGTTTAGTATACTAAGAGTCAAAGCCAAAGACCTCTCCGTACGACTGGGCTCATCGTGGAGAGCTCACGGCGGTGAAATATATGACATTAAGAAATTATATGTTCATCCACATTACAATCATACAGAAAACGATGCTGGCCTACTGAGGCTATACTCAAGTCTTAGATTCTCGTCGAGGGTGCTCCCAATCATGATCATTGGGAGGGCTAGCAGACTTCCAGCCAATCAGATGGCAATTGTGTCTGGATGGGGCAATTTAAGAGTAATTTTTTTTATATTAATTTTCTCTAATTTATATAAATGTATATGACTCTGGACGCCTTGGATTTTGATATTCCATGCATATGTGTGTCAATTCATTAAAATAATCTAGTTGAGGCATCCAATGAATCACAGTCGATCGACTAAAGGGTTTAATAAATCACATTGAGAATTAATGACTAACTTATATTTACTAAAGGAACTCAAGAATATAACGCCAACCACATTAAATTTCCTTTTAAATTTCCATTTAAGTTTCATTTATGGAACGTATTTTGCTTTCGACATGGTTAGCGACAGTTTGTTCAGATGATTCATTTTTATCCGATTCCTTTAGACTCATAAGCAATAAAATCAGAAAATGAATTCTCTCAGTTATCATCCTTTATTGAGACCTAATGACGATGAGACTGACCACAATTATCATTATTTTTAAAAAAATAACAATCTGGCCCTATTTTATCCATAACATCGTGATTCCAACTGTATTTCCTGTACGAAATAAATAGATTCAGGAGGCAATAGATCTAGTTGACCTCGTAACATGTGTAAAAATATATCAGCATAGCACTTTTTAGACTCTATTTAAAAATTATATGTCGACTGATTGATAAACTGCTCAGTGGGATACCAAAAAATCAAATCCTTACGATCACTACGAAAAGTAAAATCGAATCCAACCAAAATTGATGACGCCTATTATATACAGCAAAAATTATAGTTAATGCCTCCTTATCCAATTGCGATCAAAATGTTTGAAATAAATGAACATTTAGAATAACATTTGATCGGGCGCATTCTTTTTGTTGACGAGTTGAGACACAACTTAATATTTACTCACTCCCTTTTCCCTTGCTCCATCCTTTACTCCACAACTACTTAGTATTCAATAAATTATATAAATTTTTTATAATACTACTTTTAACATTACAGAATTTTCCATAAAAACCTTAACTAAACTTCTCAAATGAAATAAATTGTAAACTATTGTTAACGCTCCAGGGTTGGTTTAGTTGTTCGACTACAAGTGCTCGTCAACAAATCTCTAAGCTCGATGCTTCGCATCTTGGGGCCGAGTAAAATCCGCAACGTTCACCTGTGGAATTTGTGCTAACTTTACTTAATGGAACAAAAAGTTTAACTTTGTAAAAAAATGATCACGTGGGGACACAATTATATAATAAGCTACCTAAATCTCTAAAAAATGAAAGTTCCCTGTCTGCGTTCAAAAGGGAACTAGTACATTTACCTTTTGAACGCAGGCTGTGAGCGGGTGAGCAACAAAAATGATATTGTTAATTCATTTCTCTTGTAAACCTTAAAAGTCGCCTTACGAAAATGGAGATTAGCCACATGACTTTCTTCTTATGTTTATATTTTCTACGTCTCAAATTTTCATATTCCTGATACAAAATGGTCGCGAAGATTATTCTCCAATATGTCACGAAAGTTTTCGACAAATGTTTTAAACTTTGCAAATTATCACAGACACTTTCTCCCTTCAATTGTTTCCGCTGCCGAAACATATGCCGTACGATCTTTGAAAGTCGTAATGATGTCTTATAATTCTTCAAATACGTTATACAAAATTTTTTACTAAAAATCACATATATGGCACAACGTTTGCCGGGTCAACTAATATGTTTATAAATATAAAAACACTGAGAGCACAGCCACCAAATATGCTTATCTCACAAATGTAGACCGTACTAGGAATGTAACCCGTCTGTTTGTTATTCCATCAATTGTGCTAACAGAGGCGTAATTACAGGAAGAAGGAGAGTCTGCTGCGTTCTTGCAGTCAACAAGCATAAGAACAATGGCGATGAAGCTGTGCCGGCAGTCAGGCTTACACAAGCACGCTATTAGTCCAGCAAGCATGTTCTGCGCTGGCTCTTTTTCACAACCATTTCAACCGGATTCTTGTCAGGTATAATCCTTTACCTAAATAAAAAGTTTAAGTACACGAGCCGAACAAGTTCAAAGCCAGTGCAAAATTTCCGTACAAAATTGAATCGTACTAATTAGTTAGCATTTTGTTTCTTTATGTCTTTCTACATAAGTTGTAATCATTGTCATTCAGAGTTAATGGTTCTTTAATTATAATGAAATTAAATAAATAAATAATTGAATTGTTAACAGCCTTTAGTAATAAAGTGGCACCACAAGAAGAGAAAATCATAATTGTCTTTATGCCAATGCCCAATTCTTCTTTATCGCATTACATGTGGGTTATAAAAGAATTTTGGTTTCAGGGCGACAGCGGTGGCCCCATAGTATCGGATGGGTTGCAAATCGGAATAGTGTCATGGGGTTTGGGGTGTGCTCGGGGTAACTTCCCAGGAGTATACACGAGATTGTCTCATCCTGTCATCTGGGACTGGATCTATGGCTATATAACTACCAGGCCTGACACCAATACTACAATTTGATTAAAAGTGACATACGTTTAAATAGATATGTAAGTTAGCAGTATTTTCGGTAATTGTAGTAGATTTATTATTATATACCCCTCAACCGCGATAGTATTTTTGAAACCGATCGCGATTCCAATATCTATTTATAGAAACGAACATCGTTACGTGATGTCAAAATTATTGCAGCCGGCTCTTATAAGCCTTGCTTGTCATGATTTTGAGAAATAAGTAGTATTTATATTAAGACTAATAAAATATGTGTTTTTGATCCGTAAGGTCCAAATAAAATTAACGAGTAATAAATCATTGTTTTATTCATCTAGGTGCATTACGACATACATTTTAAATGAAAAACAAAATTGTGCGTAACAATTTTAACAATAACTATAGTAAAAACATAAACAAAATTTTGTTTAAAATATGATTACAGGTAACTTTTGTTTTGGCAAAATGGAACCTAAAATTAGCACCTTCAAAAACTAATTTATTTCTAATGAAGTTCCATCACAATACAATCTATTATTATCTATAGTAATATAAGAGGAAATCAGTTTTATGTATAATTATAATATCGGAAACGTTGAAATCCCTTTTGATATAACAAAATAATTAATAACAATTTAACAAATACATAATGGGACACGTATTTATCTACAAATTCAAATATCTATATATATAACGTAGTTGGAGGCTTAATTCGCATCCCTGCTCCTTTGTCCAAAGCATAGAAACGATTCACATGTGAAGTCATATATGGCAGTCAAGATTCAAAAGAATTCATACGTCAAAAACTACGTTTAAATACTATAATTAAATAAATAGTTTTAATAGCATGAAATATAGTTTGAAACACCTTACTGTGCTTGTGTTTACATAGTAAATGTGCTTACAGCTTCACTCAAAAATGCCCATAGAAAAAATCTTTTCTGCTATATTTTATCACTTTTAGAAATTGAAAATTTATATTTTATCAACACAGACTATTTTGTTAAAACATTCGTGGGAAACTGATTAGCATCGAGTACAGATATCAAAATTTAAAAAATATGATTTGCCTAAGGAAAATAAACTTAAAAAATATACGTTGCCTGTACCGTCGTTTCGAAGTATGAGTGACAAATTCCTATTAATTTACAAAATTACAATTATAAGCTCTAAATTTTTTATATTTAACATCTTCACCTAATATTTGAGTTATTGGAACAAAAACAATACAACGATATTTCAACAATTACTTACATTACAGTAAACATTTTCTTTTTTATCATATAGAGAGCAAATTATAACAACAAACTATTTCTTACTCTTTTAATTATAACAACTTAATAATTGTATATTTGCGTTTATGTTTTGCAAGACAATATTACGTCCCAGTATTTACAATAAACATATTAAATAAAATCATGACATATAGAGGTCGGTGTAAAATCTTTATAATCATACTATGATATTAGTTACATCACTTATACTTACATTTAAGGCAGATTTTCTATTTTTCCAACGCCTTTTAAAACAATAAGCCGATTCCATTATGTCCATCTAAAATTGTAATAAAGACAGAACTAAACTACACCAATTGTAGAACCTTGTTTACGCCTCTAGCTATATTCCGCACTAAATTCACTTGTCACTGGTCATATAAATGTTAACAGCACTGATATAGTCCAAATAAGGCCGGCAACACACGCGCGGCCTTGCGAGGCCTATGTCTTTTTCGCCTGCACACTTTTCCTTAATAAATGTAGAGGATCCTTTCTATATCTAGCGAAAAGTTCCCTTTTGAAGGACTCAAAGTGTTTTCTGTTTTTCTCATTTTGTTTTTCCCGCCATAGGGGACGGTTGCGCCGCAGCTGAAGGCCCCAGTGTATTGTGAAAATAGGGGATAGCACTTTGAATTGGTATCCGATGAGGAACATTTCGTACACCTGGAAAAACAACTTGTATTAATGTCCTTAATCTTATTGTATGTTTCTTACGAGATCTGAAAAGAGAGAAAATCCCTATTTCTGTGCCACTTTATATCAACCTAATCATTTGTCGAACAGAAACGTAAACACGTATTTCTAATACGAATACATATTGAAATATTATATATATTACATAATTAATATAATAAATTATTATTATATAATTATAAGCTATAATTATAGCTTATAATCACGTCACAGGTCACAATTAATATATTATTATTATACAGGACGTTGTATATAAAAACTCCTTCGGTTTATTGAGTAAAAAAGTAGTATTTTTATTTAATTATTAAAATTAAAATATTATATTATTAAAATCAATTTACTAAAGCATTGTTATTAAACTGTTAAAAAGTAACATGCGACGTAGATATAAAGAGGATATAATAACTCAAAATAAAACTTCATAAAAATCAACGAAATGTATTTAAAAATAGAAAATATACATTAGCCGTCGGTGTGACGGGCGCAAACTCGCTATTTACATCACAGACATCATGTTTAACATTACCTGAAGGCGGGTGGAAAAATACGCTAATCTCTTTCCGGTCATTTACAACATTACCTTTACTGTGAAGGTTTGAAACACTTTATTTAAATAAAAATATTATTTTTTTGGTTGAACACGTTAAATAATCACAGTTTATAGTTTATATGAATAAATAAAATACACAATTCATTCGTGTTAACAATTAACACAGAAGGCTGTAAAAATATTCCTTTATTAGAAAATCTATTAAAACTAAATAACAATATCTAAACTCCAGTGTTTTGCGTAACCCAGTCTCTCAATGAAGCAATATTTGTGAACACAGTGGGCGACAGAGGAAGGGCGCATCCTCTTGCAAAGGAAACTACCCCGAACGCAATCCCTCTGAATACGGCTGGACCACCTGAATCACCCTAAAACAATATTTTAAATTAAAGGATTTCAGAGTTTAATAAGGTTATATAGATAGCGAAGTTTAAATAAAAAC
Source organism: Pontia daplidice (assembly GCA_963693355.1). NCBI lineage: Eukaryota > Metazoa > Arthropoda > Insecta > Lepidoptera > Pieridae > Pontia > Pontia daplidice. The sequence continues at coordinate 337,286 of CAVNZL010000091.1, read as the reverse complement.
ACTTTTACGGATTAAGTTCTGTATTTTTACAAAATTTAAGTATATTACATTAATTTTTTTCAATTAATGAAAAAAGGGAAGGATTTAAATTAAGGAAAATTTAAAATAATGTAATATACTTAAATTTTGTAAAAATAGATAACTTAACGCGTTCATAAAGTGTTTTTCTTTAAATGAGTAATAATTATGTTAATAAAAGACAATATCAGATAAGTTTACTCAAAATACTATTACAGAAGGCACAAAAAATAGGTTTTGGATTAGATTATCCTAATAGGGACGGCTAGTGTTAATTATTTATAAGGAACGAAATTGCATGAGGAAAACATTATACAATAACCATATACCTGACATGATGAGACTCCACCAATAAGGAAGTGTCCACCACAGAACATGTTGTTAGTGAGAGCATCACCATACGACAAACGACACAGCCAATGTGGTACCACAGGCACATTCGCTTCCATCATTACCCGCGGGATGCGCCGGCCACGAGGCTACAAAATACATAGTCAAATAATTGACAGCAATTTTGCATAAATCATTTGAATTGTCAAGAAAAGAAAACGTCTAAATCACATCTGTTTTGTGACAGTCTTGAACTTGTAGCTTGAAGATTTAAGAATTAAGGTTAAAAATTTTCACTGATTTTTAATATTATGTGCAACATTACGGACTGGAAATAGCAAACAAAATTAGACGACTGGAATTCAAGAAAACAAAGGCGTCTCCTAGCATGCGTAAATTTTCTCAAAATATGCAGAGACCACAACATCATTCCCAACTGAATACATAACTTAATCCGTTAATAAAGTTTTTTTTTTCACTGATTTTTTTAATGTCAATCGTCATCTAATAAACAGGTAATCTTGGTAGATACTAACAGCAGTTAATCCCCATCCAGTAACAGTCAGCCTAACCAGCGGTACCGCCTGGCCCGGTTGAGGAAGCCGGATAGCCTGGACCGCATTATTGAAGGTCAATGGCCGGGCCAACTGCAACGCAGCTATATCGTGATCAAATTGCGGCGTCCCGTACAGAGGATGAACTGTAACGTTGGCTACGGGGACGATTCTTCCGCCCGAATCCCGTCTCGTACTCCCAACGCGTAGACGGATGGCGGACGGTTGCACGCTACAAATCATAGGTTTGCTCTAGACTTTAATGAATAATAGCCGTCGTCATTTCAGTTAGGTCAGCTGACTTCTGAACAGACTCTCTGTTCTGTACCGGCATCAATGATGGAAGTTTTCGAGCAAAATATTCAAGGAAGGTCACTTATGTTAGGTTCACTCATCGGACCGAAAGAGATAATTAGCGATAAAATTAGCCTTAACTATCTTAATTTATTGACTACCTTAATTTATTTTTTACTATTATATTATTATTATTAGTTACTATTAGATATGTAATCTACAAACACCATCAATATCACTTAGTTTTTTAGAATTAGTAATTTTTATATTAATTTAGAATTAAAGGTTTTATGATTGATATTTTAAGAATCTTAAGAACCGTAATCATAATATTCATAGATAATTAAAACATCTCATAATTACGGTTTACACATTATTATTATTAATCAAAGCACTTAGTAGTATATGATCAGCCATTTGACGGTGCAACTTCTTAAATAAACTGTTTCTTCGCATATTAAATGCATTAAGAAATTGCTATGACTTTCTAGAAAAATGCTTTTACGCCGGGCACTCTCGTAAAGTGCGAGTTTTATGAAAAAATAACGAAAGCCGCTAACTCGTTTTTTAGTTGTACGCTTTTTGTCCCCGATCTGGGTTAATGTGTCAAAGGCGTTGCCAACTACTTATAAATACATTTTAATGTTCTATCTAGAATATACATTCTATCTAGAATATTCGTGATTTAATATATCAAAAAAACTGAAGCAAACATAATCGTATTGCAGTAAGAGTTTGAGAATTTGGAGATTGGATCAGTCAATTAGGAGCAGTGTTATAAGATGCGCTGTCTTTACGTTCTAAAGCTCGTAATCCAATAAGTGTCTAATATTATAATCCAAGTCACAATCCCCAGTTGAGCTTTGTGTAAACTTCAAATAGAAAATAAATTGAGAGCTCTTGGAACTAGATTAATTGTAAGTGGCGTTCTGGAATATGTGCCTATCATTAGTTATGCGGACAATGAAGCACAAAGACCTTTGTTATAAACATTGCAAATCGAATACTTAGTATTTTAACCATTTTTTCTGCTCTTATATTTATTTATTTAACGTATCAATAATAAATACCCTATTTGTCGCTTGATAAATAATATAAAAAAAATGTACAGTCACACACCTGCTTAGAAAATAACCAATAATACGGAAACAAAATTCCTATATACATAGAAAAGCCATTAAAATACTTCAAATAACCGGATTTGTTAACTATTAGTAGAGAGATTTTCTTGCCAAGACTCGTAAGCGCGGGAATATCTTTACTCCTACAGACCTTAATGTACGTCATAATTTCACAGATTATAAAGCTATGACTTCATTACACTGTACGGATGATATGAACATAATGTATATGACAAATATCAGGGTTTTCAAATTTCGAATCCGCAATGGAAATTTAATTCAAATAAAGAAACACATCATACAATCGATTATAATATAATTCAATCTTCACTTTTATTTTTTTTAACTTTATGAAATTTAATGTATTCTTCTCGACGTTAGGAGGTTTTATTTATTTATCATTTGTGCGATTTAAAACAAAAACCGGGCGATTACGACTCGCACACGAAGGGTTAGGGGAGTCCCTTAAATATACATATAATGTTCTTTGTTTTTATAGCGGCAACACAAATACATCATCTGTGAAAATTTCAACTTTCTATCACGGTTCATGAGATACCTGATGGCAGAAACCAACTGACCTTAGAAACAAATTCCGGTTTTTACACTTCGGATACAGAACGGAATGGGCTATAATGGTTAGACTAAAAGAATTTAATGAATTAAATTAGTTAAAATATTGAATTAAGTTTGAGTTTTTTGATCCGATACTGAAAACAAACAATTCTATTTTCTCTATGGACGTAAAGATTCGGCTCGAATTGAATTTATGAATAAAATAAATAACAAAAGACTTACTTCTGAACGCAGTGAGCCGCAGTCAACACGTAATTTGGGCTAATTATAAATCCGCCGCAGAAGGAATTTCCATTCAGTATCATTGACACCTGTTGAAAACAAACTTATTACGTCATAGTGGAAATTGTAATTCTTAATTTAATTTTGAGAGAGAATTTGTTGGCATAAATTTCTTGACGTTTCCGATATCAATTTTCATTATAGTGTGACTTTTACCATAAATATTTAATTTGTTAATTTGTTAAATATTGTCATAATTTAGTATTTTTCTATTTCTTTTTTTATCAGAGAAACTGTCACGATGCCTTTATGTATTTGTTTTAACCTGGTAACGTTTTTTATGGGCAAAAGTATCTAAGTAAATAAAAAGAAGTTGAAATAAAAATTGACATGAATTAGTTTTCTGAAATTATCGTATATAATATACCTGGTAAGGATGTCTAACAATTGAGCTAGATCGTCCTCCAATAATCTGCCCATTTAGTTCTGGACAGGCTGCTTCTAGCTCCAGGTGTTGAGTTGTATCCACCTCTTGCTCCTCACAGCACTCACCCTCTGGCGCATCTTGAAGATCTAAAAATTACTAAACAATTATAGATATATTCAGGAAGTTTTCACCACTGAATTTTGATAACTGCGCCTATGAGACACTACAACACAAGAAAACAAGGTGGAAGCAATATTACCACTGTTCTCATAAACTAAACATTGTCAAGAAAACAGAAGCTAAGAATTTATATATTAAATAATATTCACGTGCGTGCATTATATTCTGATGGTAAGGCTTTATTTAATTATATAAAAATTTGGTATTTCTTCTGCTCGACGATAGTTTAATAAAAAGACGTACTCTTTCGTAAGTAACTTTATATATGAAATCCAGATATATACCATTATAAGTATACGAGTATTAAGTCTTGTAGGTCTGTTTATGTACTCTTTAACAATACTTCAAGGAGAAATAAAAGGACTTTAAAATTAAATTTTTAACTCTAAATTGAATATCCTAAAGTGGTAAAGAGTAGAAATAACGAGTAAAATAAATACTAAGTTGTACTACTGCAAGCTTTTATTTCCAATAAAAGCACTAACATCTACATACCAAAATTCAAAAGATTATCTTTTTTAAATTAGCTACAAAATTCGTACTCACCCACAACTGATATCAAACACATAATTAGCGGTAGGATCTTCATTATCACAAAACCTGTCTGTGTACAATCGGGCACAGTGGACAAGTGAACAGTCAGTGTCGGAACCTTGCACAATTCGCAATACTAACCATGGTCACGAAATTTTTCTTATCAATTTTCAGTTCAATGACCTTCATAGAACGGGTCAGCATAACTTTCATAAGTCTGAATAAATCAACTGCATTTAGATGTTTTTATCAGGACACATTTAACACACGGACGGTTAGCCCTAACGTAATGGAATACTATTATGAGTGCTAGCACAATTGATAAGCTACATATTTTATTAAATATTGTCCCCCATTCAAACGCAGAAAAATCCTCATCAAAAAATGGTACTACACTATATCTTATACATTTCGTTCCTTTCCCTACCCAAAAGGTATAAACGGGATGATGTCAAGCTGTACCTCATGAACCGTTAACCGATTAAAAAGTTTATTAGTAGAAATCACGAATTATGAATTTCTGTAGCCGATATAACAACAAATAAATATCAGAATAAAATACACATGTAAAAGGTTTCTTTTGGAATTATGTTAGGAAACCTTTTTTTCCGCTCAGTTTTACTTTCTTTATGCATGTTCGATAAAAGCAAGTGTTATAAGCAAACAAAGACAAAAACTGGAACATCATTGGAACAAGCAAGCTCAATAATGAGAGCTTTAACTACGAGGCCATCCCTCGCTAATTTAAACTTGATATATCAGCGATGCTTACATTGCCCGTACGTCCCTCTCTATTCTATATGTGATTGTCTAAGCCGTGGTTGAACCGCGTTTCGTATGCTTGAAGTACAGTATGATTGTATAATTCCCGATCCAACGTATCGGGTTCTCACGGAATTTGCCAGAGAGATGCCATAAGAAAAATCAACTAAATAACTTCAGATTTTTACTAAGAAAATAACTTTGTTATTATAGAAGAAGAAGAAATATTTTAAGTCGTCTTCTAGATTATTATTTGCCAAAATTCAGTTTAACATACCAATTATTGACACTGTATACACTTACAGCATTTGAATGTGCAAATAAAAATATAACATATTATCGAGCGTGTTTTGTTTAATTTCAGAGGCATCATAGTTAAATCTAATTGGTCTTTGAATCCATTTTTTAATGTATACGATTGGCTTTCTAAGACTTATGTTCTATAAATTATACGATTGGAACATTAGTCATTTATGATACATGATAAAATACGTATTCATCACTAAGAAGCAGACTGTTCAAGTAGATTTCTTTATTAATTAATCAAATAATCCCATATTAAAGAATAAGTTTATAAAACTGGGCATAGAATTAATGTTAGTCTATACAGCCTTAGGGGTCGCCAAATTATGTTTTCTGCTCGATTATTTTAACAAGATCCCTAAAGACCTTATAAGAATTATTTTATTTGATCTTATAAGAATAATAGACAACATATTCTCAAGATATTTTCCGCTCAAATAAATTCACATCAAGAATGTTGAATTTGTTCAATATGAATTGTTGTTTTAATGCTAGCCAAACAAATCTGTTGTGTTCTCATGTTGTCGTCATACATCTTCGTATGAAATATATCAAAGGTTATCCCAAAAACCGAGGTAGTATATTAGCTCTTTACCCAATATAAGCTATAGTTAAATATAGGAAATGTTTCATTAAAATAGTATTTCCATCGAACACATTGTATTGGAACGATGAAAAATTCAATTTTTCATGAAAATTGCGACCGAAAAAGTGCAGTAATCGCTCCACGATTCCAGCAGGTGTCGATATTAAAATTGTCGAAAATTGATTGCTTGATATCGATTATTGATGGTGATGATTCATCGACCTTCACCCGCGCATTGCTACTGGCTGGTCGGGGCACAAGTTATAAGAGCATATAAAAAGAAAAAGTGATTTATTATAATTTGTCCAATACAACTTACAACAGTAGAGTTGTAAAAACTTGAAATCACATAACTTTAAATGATCGGCCTGCTCGAAGCGGTTGTATACTCGATAAATAAAAATTAATTCACAGTAAAGGATAATATGGTCTTTTATTAATATAACTGTTACTCATTTAAAGAAAAACACAGTGTTATCTGTATTTATTGCCCCGAAGTTGGTATCGTATATTGGTATAACCCACAACCTCTCTGCAGCTGTGACACTTATTTTGACAATCAACACCTTTTGTCTTCAGTCTACCGTGACCACGCACGCTGCAAAGTACGCGGAACGTCGGAAAAATTATTTTAAAAAATATATTTAAATTTTGCAAAAATACATAACTTAAATCCGCTCATAAAGTGTTTTTTTTTTACACTTTAAAGGATACTAATTTATATTACTTATAACAATAATTACAAAAGTACTTGCTTTGGCTGCTATAGCCATAGTCCGAAGAAAATCTCTTAAACGCCTTACTTTCTCTCTCTCTATTCAAATTCAAAATAGTGCATAAATAGAAAATATGTAGAAAGAAGAGACTTTAGGTACATGTATTATAAATCTACCGCTAGCACTCGTGCCTTGTACATTTTCAATTTCAGTTATTGAGCAGAGATTTAGTTCGCAGTTGAAGGGGAATTGATCAGTTTTATTCCAATGATATTACTGTATTGCAATTATAAATTCAATTACTTACTTTAAGCCTTCTCATTTTGAAATTATAAAATATAAAAGAGTTCATATTACGGTCAAGGGTATGTATAACTCAACACTTTTTAGCTAGAAGCCGGTATCAAATATACGATTACATTATATTCACAAAATATTTGCATAAAGCACATCCTGCGTCATGTCTCGTTACTGATGTAGGTATGTTTGTTCATTTTAAATAGTCCTTTAGATAAAAGAAACAAAGCCTAATATGGTTAAATTTTGAACATTTCGTGGCGTCTAGTGGAAGTTCTATTCTCAAGCATTGTAATTTTCGTGGTATTCGAATTGCTAAGTATCAAGTTTCAGTAGCTACAGAAATATTCAGCGTCCGTCTATTTTTGTCGCAACGAGCGCACATTCACTTTTATCTCTACAACCCGACGGACGCTTCCTGGAATGCCGGGTTAACAAAATTAATAAACAAAATATCGACTTTGTAGCAGCTTGTAAAATAAATTTAGTCGATCACTTTGAAGCTTTAACTAGATTTAAAATGATTAAAAATATATTGGCAGTGTGAATACAAAAATTTGTTATTTTTAGTGTAACATTTAGCAGTTGTTAAAATCACGTTTGGCATGTCAATAAGTGTCTACGAGTGTAACACTGGGAAAAACTTTGCCACGCTGTACCTTGTAGAATTTTTTTAAATAAAATAGGGGGGCAAACGAGCTGGCCTAAGTGGCAACAGCAGCAGCCTATAAATATCCACTAGTGGTTGCGTTGCCGGCCCTTAAGGGATATTGTGTTACAACACAATAATGGAGAAGGTATTTGGACGTAGAAAAGACAACCTAATAACCTTAATTTTTTTACTGAGTTAACAAACGTAGTGACAATTGAAGTTTGTTGTTTTGCTTATAAGAATTTTTGGATTTTTGATTGTATCTCTGCCTAAATCTTTATTTTTATCGGTTGGACTGACAATCATTGAAGTAAATGTCAACTGTTTGTGGTGTATTTAAGTTAATACATTTAAAAACCCCTTCAGTATACAGTATTTTAAAAGTAATTCAATTTTCCATCATACATCACGTTCCACTTAGTTAAAAAATTGTCATCACATATTGAAATTGCCTCCATATTCATAAACGAATTTTAGTTTACCAGATGTACAACATTAGACACAACTAATCCTATGACATGATATACTTGGTGAGTTGGGGTCCTTTGTTAGGTGACGTCATAAGGTGACATTTAACAAATCAAGTAAACCGTGAAATCGGCAGTGGGAACTGAGCTACGAGCAATTCGTATGCCAACTGAGCCACAAGGTACCATAAATGCAATTCCAAAAAAATATTTCGTATTGAAGCTAGTATACTCGTCGAGCGATAGATATGTGCCAAATGGTACAGTTTGGCTCATCTCCATAGAGACAAGATGTTACTTGTATATATAGTCACAACAATTTACTATCATTACACTAATTATAGTGTTAGATTCATCGCTTTGGCATTTGAGGTGATGCCAATACGTCAAGTTTATACGATTGGATACTCGTACGTTGTAATTTATCTAATTCAACCTAGCAAACGTTGTTTTGTCATACATGTGATTTAAATTTTCAATTAATAAATAAAAATAGGGGTAGATCGTAGAGGAGTAAAAATTTAAGGTTGTATGTATTTTTTTTTAATAAGTATGTATGCTGCAGCATAGAAAAGTGAAAAATATGAAATGTTGTCCATAAAAAATAATATAAAAATTAGGGTTGGACCACCCTTAACATTTACGGGGATGTAAATAGATGCTGTCCAATTCTCAAACCTACCCAATAACCTCGCCCGTGGGTAGGCCACTGGGTTAAAAAAAAAACCTACCCAATATGTACACAAAATTTCATGAGTTTCACCACAAACACCGCGACACGAGAATTTTATATATTAGATTAATAATATACTTATTTTGATAAAAAAATATAAATATACTTTATTTTGATTAAAAAAAATACTGACACTCCATCTGAAGCTTCAAACAAATTCATTGTAATAAGCATTACCTAGTGGAATCATATTCGATTACTTTGCTATTAAGATAAAAAACTTTTCTTGGCTCATTGGAAACTATAGACGGTAGAAGAGCAAAATTAAAAAAAAACTTTAAACCCAGGAATGAAATGAATTACTATATTCGGTTACGGAAGTATCCTGTAATCTTGTAGTGCAGTAATCTGATTAACAAAAAACCAATTACCAACACTCGGAGAAACCTTCCACCATTAAAAAACCAATTAGAAAACCTCATTACCGCACAAAGGTTACGTACTTAGATGCAATATGCGAAATCTCATTAATCGGATTCAATAACGCACTAGCGCCATCTATAAATTTCGTTGTGACCAATTACCGGCCCGGGCTGGACAAAAAGCGGCAAATTTATTGCGATGATACGATCCCAATCTCTTTTTTGTTACACTAGCGGGCTGTAAATTTCCACGTTACAGTGCCAGTAATGAAATCGTGATAAAGCTGATAATAGCTTAATGCTGTGTAGAATCGCGCTTTTGTGTTTGAGAGTAACCATTGTTAAATATGATCGGCTCGAGATATGTATTTACGCATTAATTTGCCACGACGTATCATGAATATGGGACTTTTTTGTCTGTAAGTACGGCCGCGTGATTCTCATGCTAATTTGAAGTGTTTCTTTTTTTCGAAATTCTTTGCAATTTATTCACATTACAGATGATAGATACACTCATTTTGGCTTATTCGTTGTATTTAGATTTTTTTTTGCATCAAGGCTTGCCCACTTCAATCGTGTCCTCATTTTGTAGATTAAAGTGAGAAACGGCCAAAGTTCTTTCAGCTGCAAGTTATTATTAAAATGATGTTACATCATTAAAAGAATAATATTTAGGCTACGCAAATGAATCCGTCGGGATAACTAATTTACCATGACGTTAGTGTATAAGTAATACACTTATTAAACACAAAAATTGTATTAATTAAATAATTTGCTTCAAACAACATACTATAAATAACTATATTAAAAGAACTTTTGCGTAATATTGAAGAGTCATAATGTGTCGTAAATGTGTATTCTTCCAGTTGATCAGACATTAATACATTTAATCTAAATAACCACGCCTATGAATTAGGCCACACTAGGGTTGCTGAATTCATGAAATTACAAAATAAACTCGAAACTTTATTAAATAATACTCAAGATTTTGGAATGTATCGTGGGCTAAATAGCCTGGGTATGTAGTCAAAAACGAATTCAAGAAGTTCCATTTTCAAAAAAATTAAACGAATACAGAGTAGATTGAATAGAGAACAAATTAAACAAATAAAAAAAACAACAATGAGACATCGATCTATCACAGCACGCAAATCACAGAAGTTCCATTTTCAAAAAATTAAACGAATACAGAGTAGATTGGGTAGAGAACGAATTAAAGGAATAAAAAAAAGAAAATGAGACATTGATCTATTAGAGCACACAGAAGTTCCATTTTCAAATAATTAAACGAATACGCAGTAGATTAGAATATTATCGTTTGGAACAACTTTGCCTCGTAACATAGCGAAGCAATTTTACGTGAGCTTGTTAATTTTTCTTCCATTCACCAGCGAGCCAAACCAAAAGGGTCGCTGGTACTCTTCTTCAATACACTAACAATATCTGAGAAATTTTCTTATTAGGAGCATTTTCTTATTAGTTCTGACAGAAGCCGCCCATAAACTATTTGCTTTCTTTCAATAAGTCTCCACGTTCTTCTCTACTCGAAAACCTTGCTACACGTTAACCATAGAAAAACATAGACGTAAAACCCGATATATCTGTTGGTTTGTTATTGTTTTGTCTTGCCAGCCCTGGGCACGGTTAGTTAATGTTGGCCGGCCGCCAAAACGTCCCGGGCCATTTCATTGTTCCAGCAGTTCTCGCTACATCGACTAGCAACTGATACAAGCACTTGCATTCTGCCTCTGATTTCTGCACATAACTCAGCTTCAATGGATATCGAACTATTATGTCCCATTCAATTTTGTTTAATTGCTTACATTTGCTTACATTTGATTTAATTTAATTTAATATGGTATTAAAGGACATAATATAAGAATATATTATGCAGGCGTTCATTGATATGATAATAGTATTCCTACGATGTATGTTAATTTACGTGGTACGTTATGACGTAGATAATATTTTAAATTGCATGGTTTGTGATGACTACAAAATGTTTCAATTATGCATTTAATTCATTGAATGTACTTTTAAACAAAAAATATTATGTTTAAGACGTTTACGTAATACGTTATGTTTGTAATTATATCACTACATAGTATAAAACAAAGTTACTTTCTCTGTCCCTTTGTATGCTTAAATCTTTGAAACTACGTAATGGATTTTGATGCGGTTTTTTTTAATAGATAGAGTGATTCAAGAGGAAGGTTTATATGTATAATAACATCCATTAAATAGCAGAGAAGTACTGTTGTATTTTTGTGGTTTCTAATGTGATGTCGTAAATAATTACATTTTTCCGCTTTCATTGCAAACGCAGGCTGAACCCTACAAGTTTTATCAAAATAATGTACTAAGTATTGTACACATTGAAAAGGTCTACAGAAAAGTCCGTGATGGTATATGTCTCTCTCTTATGGATAACCCACAATAACTTTTTTTGTCATTTACTTTTTAAGACAAATAATGTCTAATTTTCGAAGCGATTTGAACCAATACAGCATTAATCCTTAACCAATTAAATACCTTGAATATATTGTTCATTTTGTATAGATCTATATAGCCCTTTACACCATATGATTTAAGTGAATATTTTCGAAAAAGTTATAGATTTAAAAATTGCGGGACGTAGTAGCGTTTGCGGCGGTTTTCCCTATAGTACTTTGAATTTAGCAGCGATCGGACGCGTTTACTGTTCTGTAGTGTATTTAGTATCAGCATTGCACCCGTGCGAAGCCGAGGCGGGTCGCTAGTATTTGTATATATTATTCCAATCCATCTAATTAATAATTAAACTTTTTAAGAACTCGGCATTCTATCTGTACTATGAGTCTCTATCAAGACACTAGACTTATTACGGAGTGTACCCTCATTTTATAAGAATTAATAATACATAAGTTACCCTCATAACTTAAATATTTCTCCTTCGATTTCTATGATTTAACTTTTTTCTAATATTCATTTGGAAATTCTAAATTTAAAATTTTAATTGAATATAACCAACCTGTGTATTCCTGGTAAAGCCATACCCAAGGAACCTCTCATCATGAGGCGGAACGGTGTCTGACGCCACATAGAATGGTTCATATAGCAACTCGAAGTTGGTGACATTGTGGCTGATATGAGTTTCTCGGCTTTCGTTGCCGCCGGTTGCTTCCCACCTACAACATAGTTGGTTCAGGAATGTGCCGACAGATGGCGTTGAAATAAATTTTCACGAAAGAGGTAAGTTGTTCCCAAAAATAAGTAAATGTTTGCAATTTATTTTTCTTATTTGAATTTCCCGTTTATATTTCGAACATTATTTCTGATATATGTGTGGTGTGTGAAAATATTTTCGATTTATAATTACCGTATATACGGACGCAAAGTCTAATAAGATTACGAAATAATCGTATATATTACTTACTTGGTAAAATTAGACGCGTACTGATTATAAATAAACACTTTTCTATGAAACGGTATAGCTAGTTTACTCCTCGATAGCCTCAGCAAATCCTTCTTACTGGGCGGAAATATCGCCACTCGCTTGTCAAGCTCATAGGTCGGCACGACATACGCGCACAACTGACACTTTGGTGCCTTTGCTAGAAACCTATCAAGTTCTTCCGCCATGCCCTTCGATGGTACTATGTCGATATCAACCAGAAACGTGTACGGGGTATGACTGTTCTTCCTAGCCAAATTCCGAAGATGGTTCTGAGGATACGGATTCCTGGACCTCCAGGCAACGGTATCAGCTCGTCTCTCACCAACGGGCAAAGGTTCCGCATTGCAGTTCCTTGCCCAAACCGGTAGAGTCCCATGCATCCCAGGTCTCACCATCGGCATGGCTAAATGAAACGCCATGCGAGAATACAGCTCAGGCTGACAACGGAACAGCCATATTGCAAACGCCCTGAGGAGCCTCAACTCATCTCCAGCGACGAACACGGCTACGGAAATCGGGCCGGACCAATGCGCTGCAATTTGCAGCAACTCATGAAGTCTTTCTATTGAGCTCTGAGTCGCCAGGCAGACTTGTCGATTCGCTGATACATCGACATACAAATCTCCAACAGCAACATAGTCAAAGAGCTTGTACGTGCGACCGCTGTCCCATCTCCCCAGGTTTAGATCTATTTTGGATATAGGATCGTCGTCGATGATCGTGTTAGAAGCTGTGTCGAGGCAAGGCTCACATGTCGCTTCCAAAACTGCAGGTTGGGGTGTGCTGGGGACAGAGCACGTAGGTCGAAGTAGCCATAGATTTGCTACAGCGTTATAAATAATTAGGGCCAAGGCTGCTAGTGATACTAAACTCCATTGTATCCGCCATCGCCACTGAAATTTACGATAAGGTAGTTGTTAAAAACTTAATGCTTTAATAATTCATGGTTGCAAGAAACTATGGGATAAGAGAATTGATTAATTAATTTAGTACGCAACAAAAACATAAACGATTGATAATTACATTTATAGGTCTTATTTTTAAAAAGGTTTAGGAATATTAAATATCTCAATCTGGGTGTACTCACAATCGAATCTCTTCTCAATTTCGCCATCGTCCATGTGTCTCGAAAGTGTATATAGTGGATTTTATACCACTACAAAATGTAGAACATAAAATTACTTTGATATGAAAGCTTGATATATACTGAAAAAAAACAGGCGCATATTATTATCTTGCTAAATATGTACGTATTAATCTCTGAACGTTAATAAAATAAAATAATTTTAAGTAAATTAAAAGTTGCACTATTGTGTATTTAAATTAACCTATTGAACAAGCGAGATTATTGTGATTATCTTATTATTATTTTTATTTTAAAAAATCCATTTATTAAAAATTAAAAACTTACCTATTTTACTATCGCATTTCTTAAACACAAGAAGGTACTTAAATATTAATTCGTACCTATAACAATGGTGCACCACTACTTTATGTAAACGATAAAGTACATTATTACTCTAAGAACTAATTAATCACAAGTAAATGCTTATACATTGGTTAGTAAGAGAAAACATTTATTATGTTATTTTGTATAAAACAAGTGCTGTGCAAGCAGCTGTGCTGAGTTATTAGATTCTAAAGCGCATGTGCCGTAAATATGCATGCGCAGTCATTTACACTGTGCCTTTGTCGATTTATAACAAATAAGTTTGAAATTATATAAAATAGGTAATGGCGCCAAATCGCGAATATCATTACATTTTTACTTGTGCAATGTAGAGACTCACAGACAAACGTATGTTTTAATAACGAATTAAATTAATTATCTGTAATTATGACAAGTACGTGTCATTGTCAGGTTAATGTAATCAACTCAAGTTTTCAGGACATCATAGATTTTTATCCATAAACAATAGCAATATAAAATACAACATAAGTTGTATGTCGTTAACCATATTTTATTTGTTGTACAGCAGCGTATCTTTCAGCTCTCATTAATTTATAACCATAAACGAGACTCTATAACTGAGAGTTTTGAAGCGATGTGCACTTAAATATAAAGATGGAGCTAGCAGTAATAGAGTGCCCTATAGATAAAAGGATCTGAGTAATTTGCAACAGTAAATATCTGATCTGTGATGAAATTCTCAGTTCTCAAGTGTCATCTATATTCTGATGTGATGTAAATAGTAAAATTTTGAATTTGGTTTTCCAAAGGTCGATTTTTGCTGCTGTAATTAAATTATACCCGCCTACATTATGAATAATGAAAATAAGTAGAATTAAAAAAAATCGATTAGTATGAACCATAATCATAAGTACTTACTATGTTTGCCTTCAACACCAAAACGAAGAAGGCTTGGAAATAGCAAATTCGTACGTTTAAGTCAATCCCGCGCGAGCTTTAAACATAATATAAATACTTCTAAACATTTACAAATTAGAGAAAACTGTGAATCACCGCCGTTACCGTGTAATCAAGTAGAATATTTGTGCGATTCAGAGAGCAACAGTTCCGTTTGTAGTGATATTCCATGTTCACCCGGTGTTTTAGAAACCTGCAATATATTTGATGATATAGACAACTGGAAAAGTTTTTTAGATTCCAAACCTTCTAAAAGCGATAGTGTATCATTGAGCATAGCCGAAGATGTATTTAGAGAAAGTTTTCATACAAATATTAATTCAAATAATGAGTACAATCATGATAAAACAACAAAAGACTGCTACAAGGAAGATATAGAAAACAGTTTTAATGTTATCAATCAATCTATTTGTAATGAGAATGCCCATTTCGAAACAAAGGATTCTTTTTTATTAGATATAAGGGAGAGTGGAATTATAGATAAGTGTGCTATTAATGAAACTGAACCAAAGAATAATCAATGTAATAACTTTTATGGTCTGCCCCTTATAACGAAAGGACTTTTTAAGTCTTACAGAAACATAGAAAAGTTTTATGGTGAGTAATAAATAAAATTTCATTTAATATACTATAAAAGAATTTTGCATCACCTAAAATATATATAAAAGCCATTTCATATACAATAATGTGCAATCTAGCCATTGTTTGAATTTCTCATTTTATAGACCTTTGATTTTTAGATTGGCAGGAAGAATGTCTAAATTTAAATGCAATCAAGGAGCGGCGGAATTTGATATATGCCCTGCCCACAAGTGGGGGAAAGACTCTTGTTGCCGAGGTTCTAATGCTACGAGAGGTGTTAGTTTCCAAAAAGAATGCCTTGTTTATTCTGCCATTTGTAGCTATTGTACAGGAAAAGGTATTAGACAGAATATCATAAATCAATAGTTTGTCTCTTTTACCATACATAACCAATATTTTCAGTTACTTGCTTAATATAAATTTTCTTTTTTAAACTGCTAATCAACTTCTTTCAGATTTGGTCACTATCTCCATTTGCAATACAATTAGATTTCCTAGTAGAAGAATATGCTGGTGGTAAGGGTCACTTACCACCTAAGAAAAGAAGAAGAAAAAATAGTATATATATAGCAACTATTGAGAAAGGTCTTGCCTTAATTAGGAATCTTATTGAGTTAAATAGATTAGAGGAAATTGGTTTAATTGTTGTAAGTATGATTAAAATATACTTATCTTATCTTAAATTAAGTTTTAAAAAACTAATAAATAACATTTCAATAGTAAAAAAAAAATATATCGGCGCAAGAAGTTACATTACTTAATTAATTATTCTAAAAACCCTTTTATAAGTAATTGTTTCATTGTTTTGTTATTAATAATAATTATTTAATCATTTGATTATTTAGTTCTGTAAAAATAATCAACAAAAACATCGTAATTCAAATGATTCATCGTTATTTGCAAGCGATGCACCCTATAAATACGGTCGCATTCGTTGTGCGGGCGCATTCGCTCTTGAGCTCTCGGACAGTACGGATCTCTGTAAAAATCAGTATAAATAAATGAAGTGATTGAAGACAGTAGTGAAGTTTCCTTTCATCATGTGTGATCATAATGATAAAAATAGTGACGTCAGCCATGCTGACGGCGAACTTTAAAAAAACGGATTTGGGGATATTTCTCCGTCATCAGAAGTGGGAAGGCAAGGACCATTCACGCAGGCCACATCCTCACCAGCTCGTTTACCACCTAAAGAACAGGAACCACCAGTAGTACAGCAGCAAGAGCCTGTGTTGGTTAATACGCCATCGGAAGCTATACTACAGTCAAGACCTCAGATGTATCCGCGCCATGGGATACAGATGGATGGAGTACCATCACAATTCCTGATGCAAATGATGGATGTCATGCAGAAAATGTCGGAGCGGTTGTGTGCTCCTCCTACTGAATCGAAAATAAAGATCAAGGACGTATATCTACCATCCTTCGACCCGGACACACACATTGGTGTAAGAGAATGGTGTCAACATATAGACCAAGCTATATTAGCGTATAAACTAAACGATTTCGACGTACGTATGAAAGTCTGCAGCCTGTTGAAGGGGCGTGCAAAGATGTGGATCGATGATTGGATGGTGACCACTACTACATGGGAAGAGAATTTCTGGGAGAGTTTAAAGACTTTTGTGACCAAGTAGGCATAAACATCCATGCTATAGCTCCAGGAGTTAGCCGAGCGAATGGCCAAGTTGAAAGGGATGTTGCAACTGTCAAAAACGCTTTAGTAATAATTAAGAATTATGAAACGGAACAATGGTATATGATACTTGAGTAACTTCAATGGGCTATGAACTGTACAGCTCATCGTGTCACTGGAGTTGCTCCACTGACAATTATTACGAAACGGAAGCACTTCGTACCTCCTCAGCTTCTCAGCTTGGTAGATATTGATAACCAAAGTGTGGATATCGAAGCACTTACTCAATATGTACAACAGAATATGCTTCGCTCCAGCGAACAAGATAGACAACGCTTTAATTTGCGGAAGGCTAAAATCCATCCATTCCAGAGAGGAGAGTACGTGATGATTAAGAACAATCCCCGGAATCAAACCTCTTTAGATCTTAAATTCAGCGAACCATACGAGATTTGTAGAATTCTCGAAAATGACCGTTATTTGGTAAAGACAGTTGTAGGCAGTGGTGGACCACGCAAAGTTGCCCATGATCAGTTGCGCCGCGCTCCACAACCCGGTGAACAGTTGACCGTATCGGCGGAACATGATTCACCTACTCACAGAGACGAAGCTACAATATCAAATGAACCTGTTCCATCGACATCACAACAAGAACCACAACTACAATCAATAGACAACTCATCAAATTAAAGGCAAGCAAATTACTTTCAATTTTCTTAATAACTACAAATTATTTTCAACAGCCTTTAGCAGAAACTTCGAGAACTCTACGAGACCCTCCGAGAACTCTACGAGACCCTCCGAGAACCCTACGAGACCCTGCGAGAACCCTACGAGACCCTCCGAGAACCCTACGAGACCCTCCGAGAACCCTACGAGACACTCCGAGAACTCTACGAGACCCTCCGAGAACTCTACGAGACCCTCCGAGAACTCTACGAGACCCTCCGAGAACTCTACGAGAACCTTTGATATCTTTCGTTAGGAATCACCATAAAATTTCATTTAACCATGGTTTTTGAAAACACAAGTGCGCAATAAATGTGCGCTTATAAATAAAATGAAACAAAAAAAAAAACTACACTAGTGGCTTACAGATATCCGACTCATAGAAAATACTTTCTATGTTCAAAGATCAACGAGTCAACGAGTATCACAACAAATATCGACAAGAATGCTGGTCAAGAGCGCGCACCGCCTGTCAGTATGGCCGTATCGGCGCAAGAAGTTACATTACTTAATTAATTATTCTAAAAACCCTTTTATAAGTAATTGTTTCATTGTTTTGTTATTAATAATAATTATTTAATCATTTGATTATTTAGTTCTGTAAAAATAATCAACAAAAACATTGTAATTCAAATGATTCATCGTTATTTGCAAGCGATGCACCCTATAAATACGGTCGCATTAGTTGTGCGGGCGCATTCGCTCTTGAGCTCTCGGACAGTACGGATCTCTGTAAAAATCAGTATAAATAAATGAAGTGATTGAAGACAGTAGTGAAGTTTCCTTTCATCATGTGTGATCATAATGATAAAAATAGTGACGTCAGCCATGCTGACGTCGAACTTTAAAAAAACGGATTTGGGGATATTTCTCCGTCATATATAATATTTGATTAATTAATTTGGCAAGAACTTAATCTAAAAAAACTCTAATTTACAAACAATTAAAATATAGTGTTTTTTATTAATGATAATTAATTAATTTCAGGTAGATGAATTGCATTTAATTGGGGAACCAGGCAGAGGAGGTACTCTCGAAACCCTACTTTCTACTGTGATATTTGCTAAAAGTGAGCCATTATTCAAATTCTTCAAATAAATCGTTATAAATCTTGCAAATTCACCTATTTCCCTTAGTTAATAACAGTTGATAGAGGTTGCAATTGTACATGTGTAAATAATAACTAAACTATGACTTTACACATTTTCAGAAGGGATACAAATAGTAGGGATGAGTGCCACCATTGGAAATCTTCCTGATTTGGCCGCATTCCTCCAAGCAGATATCTTCCAAAGACAATTCCGTCCTGTGGAACTCATGGAATATGTAAAGCTAGGTGATATGTTGCACAAGATAGTATGGAGTTCAGGAGACATGGAATTGGTACCTGACCGGAAACTGGCTTTTGATGTAAGGTTTTGCTTTTTCTTCTGTGTTATATAAAAATTTTTTCCTATGCAATTGTGAATGTCAATTAACGCTTACGGGACAACTTTGTGAAGGAATCAAAAAAGCTCTATGTGCATAAAATACCTTTACTGTTAATGAAATGGTTATTTTCAGACAATAACGAAGTCTATACTATGTTAGTATAGTATAATTTTATAATAAAAAATAATTTTTATTTCCATTAATAAAATTAAAGAAAGAAATACAAAAATGCCTGCGCCACTTGATTTATTTTTTCAAATGTTTACATGATAATTTTTCAACTTGATAACCCCTTTTTAGTAAAGTGTTTTGGTGTCCCAGATCCTCCACAAATTTAAAGAACATAGTCATACATTTATAAAATTTCTATAAGTAGTGTCTATATATTATGAAGGCGGGAATATAGGAAATGTGGGATAAAAAGCGTCATTGATTTTAAAGAGTAATGATTTCTTGCGTTGCGAAAATTATACAAGAGTATGTGAATTATTATTATTTTAAGGTTTAAATGTGAAATAATGTCATTAATATTGGTTCTTTTTTATATTCCAGTACAGTGAAGCTGGGCACAGAATGGATCCAGATTTAGTGGGAGGTCTGGTGAGTGAAGTGGTGCCGCAAGACAGCTGTCTGGTGTTCTGTCCCACTAAAAGAAATTGTCAGAGTGTCGCAACACTGCTTTGTAATATGCAACGGAGGTAATTATCACCTCATTATTAACTTAAATTAATCATCAAGTTTTATGACTTGAACACAACCTGATGCATTGATACAAGCCTCTGTTACTCTTATTTGTCTATTACTTAAACAAATTATATTACATGTTGTTCTGAAACTACGGACGGTCAGGACTGAAATACAGTTTCAAGAAGTATTCTAATTAATCTATGGAACAATGCTTACGAGGTTCATTTTACTTTCTAGTGCACAACAAATAGAGACAGTATGTGGATAATCACGTACCGTCGTTTCTTAGTTTTTCGAGTATTTGTATTGAAACTGCATAGTGAATCGTACGTACTTGTTCATGTTCGACCAAAGTTGATTGTACTCACAGTAGTGACGTTTTTCGTACGTCACTATAAATAATCTTTGTTTTTCAGTGACATGTTGTCCCACCGTGCTCAAGATCGGATGGCTTTACAGAACGCGTTACGTTCGGAAGGGGCGAGCGCAGACTTAGTCCGATGCGTACGCGCAGGTGTCGCGTACCATCACGCGGGCCTCGCTTCCGACGAACGGTGTCTATTGGAACAGGCTTTTCGGTTTGTGTTATTCATCATATAAATGTTACCACCATAGAGATCGGTGGCATCGGCATTCTCTGTAAAATGCTTGATTTCATTATCAGCGCCATCTGACAGCATAACGTATTGATCTGTTAACTTGTATTTTTTACTAATGCAAACACTTTTAAAAAAAATGCCTTTGCCTGATTATTGAACAGATTAAAAATAATTTTTGTTCGTCTCGATTGCATTACGAATTTGAAAAAATGTGCGATCGGTATATAATTATTAGAATTTATAGAACCAGGCGTTACTTTGCGGAAGTCCATAGTATGAAATTCCGCGTGTCCATAGTTTGTTTTAATGAATTCAGACAGATTTTTCGAGGAGTATTGCAAATTTTACAAATGTTTTTTTATTAATTAAATAAATCAAACTTATATTCGATACTGTACATATGCATAGAAAATGTCATATGTCTTATACAGGTGTCAGCGTCTTATGTCTCTCTTGAAATAATTTCAGGTCAGGAGTAATATCGGTTCTATGCTGTACGTCTACGTTGGCAGCGGGCGTGAATCTTCCCGCGCGTCGTGTTATACTTCGAGCGCCATTTGTGGGCCGGGAGATGATTTCGCTGTCGTCCTATCGCCAAATGGTCGGTCGCGCTGGTAGAGCCGGCGTTTGTGATGCGGGTGAGGCTTTTTCTCGGCACTGATTTTACGATATGAAATCCTTGTTTGATCTCTGATTAATTCAATCAATATTGTGCTAAGTTAACTTTTTTACATTTTAGTTTCATTTTGAAGTTTTGTTATTTTTGTTCATAAATACCTTAAATGCAATGAAAATTGTAGGCTGCCAGCCAAAAGCCAGTAGAAACAGTGTCATGATACTCTCTCGTTGGAGACTGAATTTTATTCGCAAAAAATATAATTAATGTCTCCATAATCGTTTCGGCTTTAAGAGGTGCTTTTTTTCTTAGTCGAGATGATTTTCCTGTAATGTATTTCACTGGTCGTCCGATTCAGTCAAATCACATATCCTTTTATGCTACGCTTTTATTGATAGTAGGGATCTAACACAGATTCAATTCGCACCACTAGCGATTGAGATGACCGCGATAAAATAAACACCCCTTTATAATACAATAGATTTCTTACAAAACCATCATTAAAATTCTCAAAGTAATAAATTCAAATTCCATCAGCTCAATAACTTATTAGTTATAAATAAGCTATAATAATGTTACAGGTGAGAGTATAACAATATGCGGAACTCGCGAATGGCCGCAGTTGAAAAGTGTACTCTCTGGCGGCCTCCCTCCCGTGACCAGTCAGCTGAGGCAGACTGTGCCAAGCCTCCTTATGAGTGCGGTCGCGCTGAACTTAGCCACCGATGTAAGGGGCTTGAAGGAGATGCTCGGCTCCACTCTATTGGCTAAAACTCAACAGTACGTATACCTTAATATTTACCTCAAACGTGGACTAAACGCGTTACCATGGTTACCGTTTTTTTTAATCAAGCGATGTATCATAAACCGTTCACAGCAGGACTGCTGATTTCAAAAGCAATGAAATATCTTCAAGCTTATATTATTCAGCCGTCTCTTTTCATAGCAGCATAAATTAAAGAGATAGAATAGAAAGATTAGTTGGTGTGCAATTTGACTGATTTAATTTGCATAGAGGGTTTAAAATATATAATTCATAAACACATACTAGAAATGCTATTTATATATAAGCTATTTGTGAAGCGGGATTCCCTTTAATTCCAATACTGATTTGTTTTCCATTATCAATGTTATTTCATCTTCCTACAGAAGCCTTAAAATGGAAGAATTATGCCAAGAAAACCTCGTGTCCCTGTTAAAAAGCGGGGCCTTAGAATTTGTGGGCAAAACAGGAGGAATGCAGGAAATGATGAATAACAATGATTTGAAACTTAGTGTCAGCAAACTTGGACAAGCGGCTATAAAGAGTAAGTTATTTTAAAACAGTGCTTTAAATATCGTGAGTAACTGGCCTTAGATACAAAAGTAACTCAAACAAATGTGTATGTGTTTTTATTGATAAGAAAATAATGTAACACAGATACAGAATTATTAGGTCTATAGGCTGTATTTTGTACCAATGATTGTTTTAAATTTACACGTTTGGTAGGTTTCTGCATTTTTTTTTTAATTTGACAGCATATTTCCAAAAGCTTTTACCTAAAAGTAACATATACTAAACTAAGATGATGATAAGAGAATGTTTATGTTGGAACCATTTGCTGTGATGTAAATTGTCAACTTACATTTATTATCTATGGCTGAACAAATATGATAAATTTTTATATATGCAGTCTGTGTATTTAATGGTGGTTGAATCTAGAAAAAGTTTAAAATTATACCGTTTATAAGAATATTCACATTTTTTTAAGATACCTGATAAAATGTTGTAAAATAACTTACCTATAAGTAACCATTTCACTAAGAACCTAATTTGAAAACAAAAAATTTTATTAGGTTGTCTAGAATTGGAAGTAGCTCGGCAGTTCCTCGAAGACATACATCAAGCGTCGCAAAGCCTGGTACTGCTTGGTAGTCTACATCTACTATATCTGGTGACCGGGGATAGCACAGTAGTGCGGCCAGACTATCGACACTACTACTCCCTATATTGTGGATTCGACGAAGAAGCATCTCAAACAGCAAGAGTTTTGGGTATCACGGAGCGAAACGCCGTACGCATGATTACAGGGAAACCGATAACGGTAAGAATTTGACTTTTTTTTTGTTAAAAGCAAGAATATATAAGGAAGCTATTTATATCTTTTTTTATAGTTAACTCACCTGATAAACATATACGTATATAAATACCTATATACCTAGACCACAGCCAATAATTATGCTTGTCACGCAAATCCTGACAGTACCGGGGATCGAACCCGAGACCCACTGTTTGACAGTTTGGTGACTATTGCGCCAACTGAGTCATAAAGGAAATATTGCAAAATAAACTTCGCGGTAAAAGATGGTTTATGTGACTACGATTGCATCGAAAACGAGTAAATTGTATAAATATTTACATGTATACTAATGTTAATATATATAATATTTTACCAGAATATACCAGAGAGGGTCCTTCATCGTTTCTACATAGCTCTGATGCTTCGTGACGTTTGGAGACTGGTTCCAGTTGCGGACGTCGCAGATAAGTTAGTACACATTTTCTTTTGGAAAATTGTGTTTTAAAAAAATGTGATCTTAAAGTGATTACTGTCAGACGGATGACCCTCTAATAATGAGTTGAAGTAGCTTTAGGTTTATGTAAAATAGTTTTTTTTTATTTTATTCACTCACATTAATAATTAACCTATTATTGTTACTAATACAATAGGAACATTCTATAAACTTTATTATCTGAATTAAACATAAGGTCTATAATTTCTTTTAAAAAAAGGTTAACTATATATTTTTAATCATAAAATAAAATTCTGAAATAAAATAAATACAAAACACTTAACTTTG
This sequence comes from Pontia daplidice, assembly GCA_963693355.1. NCBI lineage: Eukaryota > Metazoa > Arthropoda > Insecta > Lepidoptera > Pieridae > Pontia > Pontia daplidice. The sequence goes on along the minus strand of CAVNZL010000091.1, from coordinate 313,227 downwards.
AATATATAAAAATATGTAAATCAGTTTTACTCTGTGAAGATGATTTTTCTTGTGGTATATGTCTAAATAAAAAAGATACATTTTGATATCGGTATTAAAATGCTTTTGTTTTTAGATATTGTGTATCCCGTGGACTAGTACAAACTGCTCTCACATCGGCGTGTGCGTTCGCAAGTAGCGCGGAACGACTTTGTGGCGAGTTATCGCCTTTGTGGCCTTACAAAGCCTTGTTCCACGACCTTGCTGTGCGCCTGCGCACTTGCAGTATGCCCGAATTGGAACAATTGATGGAACTACCCGCGGTTAGAAAGGTGGGTTATATCAAGTCATTAAAATGCTCCGGCTCGAAGGACTAATTAAGTTTCCGTTCATTAACGACGGAGATACCTCTACGACGGGACAGAAACTGAAATATTTCTGTGTCTCTTTCATAAATAACTTCTCTATCATTTTTCTTTAGGTATGTATGTATTTATAATCTAAAAAAGTGGATAACTTCAATGTAAAATCTATCTATAATATTTTCATAAATAATATAGCAAATTCTAGTCTTTATTTGGTTTGTTACTCTGTTTTCAATTGAATAGCAACACACTTGCACTCGAAAATGTAACTGGAAGAGTACTGTTACGATTTACCCTGATCCTGTATGTATATGGAATTTCATAGTCCTAGAATCTAGATGAATTGACTTTTTAGGCTCGAGCGATGCAATTATACCGGGCTGGGTTCCGTCGCGTAGAAGAAGTTGCGCGTGCGTCGGAGGAGAGCTTATGTTCAGCTGTACATCATCTCTCGCGGACTGCAGCACAGCATCTCATCAGCGCTGCTCGGGTAATTATCCAATAGATGGCAGACTCAAAAAAACTAATGATTTTGAAAAAAAACCTTTAGGCTTGTTTGACAAATATGAATAATATTTCAAATTTTATAATAGTTATAGTGCTTATCGTTTAATATGTAGTACTTATATATTAGAATATTCGACTAAGAATAATATATTTGTATTCTTCTGATGGCGGAATTGTATCTTTAATTTACCCTATTTTAGTTAAATGTGTTTTTATAGCTAGCATAAAAAAACCGTAAAATCATTTGGTATGTTCCAATTTTTTTCAATTGCTGATGTAAATACGATAGATAAGGAGGTTTAAAATAACTGCATAATAAACTATTCTTTACAGATGATGTTAATAGAAAAAGTGGAAAACCTACGAGCTGATGCGGAAGAAGTAATGGACGAATTAAAGATTTAATAATTAATTAATTTTTGATATCCGTAATAAAAATTAGCTATCATTATTATTATATTTTTTCCTAGAAAATTAAACTAAGCAATGAGTACCTAATATTCAATTTATTTAATTAGAAGTAATGATGACTTGGATATAAGGTATGCAGTGATACTCATTAGTTAAATAATAGAAAAATTATTTTTTTAAAGAGGAGCCAGTTTAACAGCAATTTAGTGTAATTAGTTTTCTAGTGTAATTTTTAATTAAATTGTATTTACTCTGCTAGCAGAAGGACCAAATTGATTGGCCTCTGAGATCTTTTAAATGAATTCTGATGATTATGATTTTTATTTTTGATTCAATAAATGGTCACTGTTGTCAATGGTGCGTCTTCTTATTTCTAGCATTGATTTATATGCCGAATGAATATAAAACATTATTAAATTTGGTTTTCTTTCTAGATGACACTGGTTATTGGCAGTGTTTTGTTTTATTTAAAGGATTTAAAATAAACAAAAGCCTAGATTATGTCAAAATGGATTTATCGCTTTTTATATAAACATGGTTTTAGAGTCAAATGGGGTAGTTTCGATTTCTTAGGCGGCTCTCGGTTCTTGGTGAACTCCATAAAGTAAAATACTTGGTTACTCTTATCCACCTTTTTTAGGGAAAAACCTATCTTCTGCACATCAGATACAAATGTGTCCACATTGTCAAAACGACTCTCCACTTCAGCTATCAGGAGATGACCACTGCAAATAGTATATAAATAATTAAAACATATTTATACATTGGTGTATTTTAAAACTCAAATTGATTATTCAATCATAATAAGGCCCGCAACATACATAATTTATTAATTAATCAGTGTCAATATTTATGTATAAAAATTGTATATTATATAATAAGTATAACCAACAAAAATAGTTTGTTTTTTGTGATGGACTTTGGGAAGCAAGTTTAGTTTTAAGCACAGTGACATCATTTTGACTTTATCATTTCCATTATTATTTGTTTTAATGTATATACTAACCCAGTTTTTAATACTCTATTTGCTTCAACCAGGTATTGAGTTAGATCTGTGCCCATTAACGCTAAACAATACACTGCTACATCCATAGAGCTAGCCAATAATGGTGTATGGGCAATGTCACAAACTTCCACATTAGAGTTAAAAGACACCAAGTCAAAAGAACGGACTTTTTGAGCAACTTTTTGAGATAAAACTGCCTCACCACAACCCATATCAGCAACAAGATGGGTTTTTGGCCTGAAACATTATAAAATTCTTGTTAGTACAAAATATTTCATATGATATTTTGGGATGCATTTTGAATGTGATTTTGTCAAAATTAAGTTTTTATATTTCAGGTAATATTTGGCTGAAATCAGCACTATAACGAAGTACAGATTATATTAACTACATTTTAAACAACATTGAAAAATCTTTAAAAGTTAATCAGGATTAAGGCTAGTAAAAATATAAGGAATCAAATACCAAGTATTTAGTCAATTCCATAAGAATTAAGGATTATCATTTGGACATTATAAATTTGTTATAACTTAACAAAAAATATTTTAGCATTACAGATTGCAAGAATCGAGTATATTTTTTTCTTATTTAAAGAAGTACTAACATCTTTGAAATCCTTTGAACAATAACATCAATAGGATTGACGGGCCACTTTTTGACCTGTTGCTGGTAGCCCTGGTGGTATGTTTTAAATGCATCTGGATCCTCTTGGAATAGTTTTATGGCATCAGATCCTGATGATGTATATAACTTCTCATTTATATACCGAAACTGAGCAGCTGAAACAATTATTGTCGATTTGATTATCTAAGTTTGTGTGGTGGTAGTTAAATATGGTATAAAATAGCAGTAAAATATAAAAATACATATTGGGAAGTGAAAAGTAACCATCAGACTAACTTTAACTTTAACTGCATATTAACACAAAATCCAAAATTAATTTTATTTAATAAAAAATGACAATCCCTACAACCAGATACCCTAAGAGTCTAGAGTTAAAAACATCTAGTTAGAACCATAGCATAAGTACCTTTCAGCCGCTGTAGCATTCTCTCTCTTAAACTATTGCCATTTACTTGGATTGCATTCCTGTGATTAGCCTTACTTAACATTTTCTTTATAGCTTCCTTTTTCTTCGAACTTGGTTTGCTGCTTTGTGTAAACATTTCTACAACATCTTCCACCTCTTTATTATTAAAAGAATTCAGTTTTCTTTTCTTGGCATTAATAATCACCTCATCTAGTTTATCTGTGTCTAAGCTTTGATCGAAACTTTCATTTAAATCTACTTTAAACTTTTCATTGCTATTGTCTAAAGGTCTCTTATGACTTATTTCTTTGTCATTCATATTATCAGAATCTACTTTTATACTGGTATTCAGTTTATTACATTTTATTTTTTTATTATTTGATTTGTTGATTGCCAATTGAACTACAGCTTGCCTCTCTGAATTATTTGGTGGTTTAAGTCGAACAAATTTTCCTACATTATTTGTCTGATCATTTCCTTTAGGACTATCATCATTCCTTTGCTTTGGTTTGTTAGAAGATAGTGGGTGTACATGATTTAATGAGTAAATCATTAAATCATGTACATTTAAGCTTTTGTAATTTTTTTTCTTTTTATCAGAATTAGTATTTGTACTTACTTTACTTTCAAGAGTGACATTTTTACTATGTCTTTTTTTATTTTTCTGAAAATTATAAAAGAAGTAAACGACAAAACAATGTAATGTTTTAAAAATTTTACTACATTTACAAACTCTTATTCCTATACTACTCACCGAATTGGTCACATCGAACTTGATATCTGAACTGGGTACACTGTCTTCCCAGTCGGGTATTTGAAACATTTTAAACTATTTAAAAATTTCTGTTTTAAATTCATAACCTATCTACATAAACATCAGAAGTTTTATTAACTGTAGAAAATTATAGACCTGCTAGAACAATGTTATCAATCAATTAATATATATTATTGTATTTAGGAAAACAATTATTTAATATAAATTAATATTAGTACCTAAGTCGTAAGGTAAACACATGCAAATATGAAAACGTGAAATTTGAAGACTTGTGATTGTGATTTGTGAGTTCAGAATTGACATTATGATTGTTATGACATTGACAATAAAATTCCATAGTGTCACTTATTTCATTTCATTACATTGGTCAAGTCCTGACCGATATCTAAATGATACAATTTATTAATATACGAATAGGTGTTTATGCATAAAAAATAAGATCTTTAGTATCAGTCCTTCATTCACAATACATTAATAAATACCACCTTGAAGAACCTTTAATCCCTAGAAATATTGTTTCTCACTTCCTATGTATCAAATCTTTCTAACTACATTATGAAATGTAATAATATTCACCATATCATTTGAGAATATTACTTGTTAGAAATCATTAACCGTTAGGTATGTTTTTTGACATTCCTAACGTTTTGTCATACATTTAATAAAAATTTAACACATACATGCGAATTTATTTTTAAGAACGCAAAATCCCATCCGTATCACCTCGCCGTTCCACAACTGAGCGCTTCCGAAGGCTCTTAATTCTGCCCCATGTGGTACGCGTGTGTAATGTAGAATCAACAACCAAAAAATGTATTTTGAAACAATACGACTTCGGGACCTTTAAGAAAGAAAAGATGTTAAGCGGTATCACTGAACATCAGGTAAGCCTCCTGGTTGTTTTAATATTTATATTTGTATGTTTTCATATTCCCGAGGTAAAACTAATCGAACATATTAAATGCTAGGAATTCAAGCAGATCACATTATTAAAATGTCAGATTCTCTGAAATTAGTGGTAGACATGTGGTAATGAAACTTGGTATAATGATGCCTAACAAATATTCGCCCTAAGAATAACTTCTATGGGAGGAGTTCATGACAACTTTCCTAGGATTATAATATCAAGTAAGCGTGCTTAGAATTATTGAAAAGTATGCAATAGGGCATGGGGCTGCTACATTTTAATTGTGCTGGGTGACAACTGACATATTTATTATTTCGCTGTGAATTGCTTGTAACTCCGGGATCTATGCCAAGAGCGCTAACCACCTGGCCACAGAGACGGTGTAAGTTAATATTTGTAAATTAATTTTCAAGTATTATTACTTGAAAAACTTAATCATTTGAAGTACCTGCCATTTAGCGTCACGTTACACGTAAAAATCTTATCGAACTAAATTTTTTCTATTCTGTTATGATATGAGCCAACCCCTTACAAGTCCAATAAAAGTGACGCGCAACTGACGTTCATTTTTTTCTCAATTCCCTATTTTCACTTGATTAGCCAATGAATATCGACCGAGAAGGCTTATAGTAGATATACAGTTTCAAAATATAATAAAACCTAATAGCCACGCCCTTCACGTCCGGTGCAAGACACCCAACGTGTACTATAGAAACCGGAGCTGGCCGAAATCAGCTCAAAATTGACCGCGGCTAAAAATACGACGCGCGGGGCCAGCGCTAACAAACGCCGCAACGTTCAGATCCGCCCCGGTCGCCGCGGACTCCACATTCCAACGTCTTGCTGCCGGTCTGCACCTGTGTAAGACTGAGGACCGCTTTCTACTCGTGCGACGTAAGTGCAGTGAAGTGCAGTGTACAGTGTGTAGTTTTCGTGGAAATGGACTATTAAACGCGGTTGCCAAATTGGGTTTTTCGAACCTAGCAACATTTTAGCGCGGAGTTATATTACGCGGATGTCATTTTGGATAATAAGTATATACACATACACTACACACTGTACACTTGATGAAGTAGAAATATCGTTTTTAATTAATTGAGATAAAGGTTTGAAAATTAGTTTAGCTAAGTTCCAATAGACAAAATTAGTTGGACGTTATAATCTGTTGAGTAGTACAAAAAAGTGGTTCAATTTAAACTATAAATATTGAAGTGGTCTTCGAATAAGTGATCTTGAAATTCGTACTCTTTGTATCAAACGTTATATATTTGAACAAAAGTCGTGTTTTAATTGTATTTATAACAAATATCTTATATTTTATTAATATTTTATATTTCATTTTGATTGAAACACTTATTTTTAAGAGTTCTAATATTCCCGCTTCGTAATTTATTTTATAGAAACCAAATTGGACTGAAATATTACATTATAAAAAATTGAAATCCGCAAGACGATATCTCTAAGCACAATCCGATACTGCCAAATATAAACTTGTTGAACGCGTGCCAGCGCCGTCCGTAGGTGTGCTCGTTGGTTAGAAGATAAAACCGCCAAAAATAACCTTCTGTAAACAATACGCTCATATTTCATTTACTTACTAGGCAAATATAATAAGAAATATTTTGAAAATAAAGAATACTTCTATTGTATTGTTGATTTTAGAATAATTTCATCCCGTTCCTTGGAAAATGATATCAGATAGTGCTGCCATCTCTGGTCACCTATAAACTCGTGATTCGCTAAAAAATTTCAGACCTACGAACGTTTCTCAAATTGTTGACCTTGAAACTTAAACTTATTCTTTAAAAATAAATTTAATATTCTTAAATCGTATTGACTGAATTATTAGATGTTATATTTATAAATATTTACTTGATATATATATATACCTTCATAAACTTATGATCTGTAACACAAACAGGCAATAACTTTATCATGACGTAAAGGTTAACAAAGAATATTTTGATTCATTGCCAATTTGTACATTGTATGGATTACCTATACAGCTCGAATAGTTACGGATCTACGTCACTGCTGACTGTAGCCAAATATTTTGTGTTAATAAAGAAGGATAGCCAACGCGAATAACGGAGAATGCAAACAATTTCAACAATTCTAAAATTACTTGATAGGACTGAGATTTAGTCTAGGTTGACTCAATCTCAATGCTATCAATATGGATTGTATAAACAAGATATTAAAATAATGTATATTTTTTTACAGACTAACACATTACCAAAATGTCTGACGAAGAGGAATATTCGTAAGTGATACATTATTTTACACAAAATTAAATAATGCAAAGTCAAAACAATACACTATCACATTCAAAATTCTTGTATTGATTGCCCTACGTTTTGCCCCAAATCTGATTCATCATAGCCCTCTGTGCTAACATGTACCTTACCTAGTCCAAATGATGTATGAATATGTATAAAACGTGCATTTTCTCAACAGTGGCTCCGAAGAGGAGGAAGTTGAAGAAGAAGTCGTAGAGACGTGAGTAGCGCTGCAGATCGCGATCTTCGAGTTCACTCTGATTTGAGACTTGAGCTTAAGGCCTCTCTCTGCCTTTCTTCTAAAGCCTTATCTAGATGAGATCTATCATTTAGTGTCACTACTGTAAATTCAATAGTTTCAGTTCTGTCGTGTCAGGTTTGATGCACGCCTCACCGTACCCTATATCTTTGTTGCAGGAAGTAAGTGACGCGCCCTTTTGCGGCGGCACTCGCACGCTTGTCTCGTTAGGCTAAGACAATGTTGCTTTTAGTGCTCGGTCGATGCTTTATTAGCTATGAACTCACTCGAACGCTACTTGCCATCGCTTTCGACAGTTTTTTATTAACAACTCTCTGTCGTGCTGTCTGTCTTCGCTTATATGTGTTTAGCTTTAGATTATACTTAGAATACGATATTAATTTTTGATTATTTTCCTTCCCGCTCCTGCAACCGCTCAATAGGCCCGCTCCCAAACAAGAGTAAGTAGTTTTCAGTACTTCATATTTTCAGCGCTTCGCTTGGCCATATGTACATTGGCAATAATCAACGCACTAAGAAAATGATATTTTGACGTCCAAGTACATAATATCTAATATAATTCTTTCGCAAATTTTAATGTGCAGTATATTAGTAGTCCTACGCTTGTATTTAGTTTCGTAGTATGTACGAATATGGCGACGTTTGGTTGATGCTGATTGTTATTTTCTGTTTCTAGGAGTAGACCGTCGATCGCGTAAGTCGCACCGCTATCTGGTGTCACTAACTGTAAATGTTATCCTATAATAAATAACTAGAACGGCGCGGACGTTTATTTTTGCCAGAATTTTTCCGAACGACCATTAAATGTTGAGTAAGCTGCGACGGCTATTTTTAACGATCAACGCGTTCTATTTCTGAAGTTCGCGATGCGCCCGCGCCGTTTCAAATCTCTGTGTCGAATACCTAAAATTCGGATTTGAACATTTGCATGAAACTTTCAAGCCGTATTATGTCCTAATTATATGTACCTTTCATTAAACATTTGTGTCGTTAAAACCACATTACAATTTATATGTCCTTAGCCATTGCGTGATACACGATGGTACACATAATTGTTCGGAATAAAACAAATAAAGTGTCTTAATGAATTGTGTAATTAAATAATTACTTAAATATTCATGTTCACACAAACAAATGACACTACGTCAATATGTCAATAATGTACGGCTAGAACTAAGCTAAATTAACAGAAGCTAAATGTTGCCGGTTAAGAAATCGTACCAGCTCATTCTCTTGAACTGTTTTTAATTTTAATTTTGTTTTCAGCAGTGAGGGAGATCCAGAATTCATTAAGGTACAATTTGCATTATACTCACACTATATTGTTCTTCAATACTGATTGCAAATGTACTTATTACAAATATTTTACAGCGTCAAGACCAGAAGCGGTCTGATCTAGATGAGCAGCTGAAGGAATACATCAACGAATGGCGTAAACAAAGGTCTAAGGAAGAAGATGAGCTCAAACGTCTCAAGGAGAAGCAGGCTAAGCGCAAGGTAAGCTAAACTTGTAAGGTTCAGAAAATCTGAGTTTTATACCCAGACTATCAATAAAACTTGTTGTTTGTGATAGGTCTCCCGCGCGGAAGAAGAGAAACGCCTCGCTCAGAAGAAGAAGGAGGAGGAAGAAAGACGAATCCGCGAGATTGAGGAGAAGAAACAGCGTGACATCGAAGAGAAGAGACAGAGGCTCGAGGAGGCCGAGAAGAAGAGGCAGGCTATGCTTCAAGCCATGAAGGATGCCTCAAACAAAACCGGACCTAACTTCACCATTCAGAAGAGGAATGACAACGTGAGTTACATACTTATACTTCAATGTAATAATATCATGTACTGTTTACAAAGATATTTTTATTCATATCTATAGGTTTAACTATATGAAACCTATATTTTAATATCTGAAGATATCCTGAAACTGTATGAAGTCTTTAAATTATCATTATTTTTAACTCATCTGTAAATTCTTTATTGATATGCATTACATATATAAAAGACTTATATCCTTTCCTTTAAGATAATAAATTCGATGAATGTAAATATTTCAAAATTAGCCCATATGAATATCATTCTAATATCTTATTTTATTTCATTTGAATCCTTTTATAAATTGTATTGGCATTAATTAAGTCTTTTATTATACTATATTTTTTATTTATTATACTATTCTATTAATAAATATATATAAAATGTGTCTCGCTTCTCGCGTTTAGTTCGGCCTTAGCAATGCCCAGCTGGAGCGCAACAAGACCAAGGAACAACTGGAGGAGGAGAAAAAGATCTCCCTCTCTATCCGCATCAAGCCCCTGACCATCGAAGGTCTGTCCGTAGACAAGCTTCGCCAAAAGGCCACCGAACTCTGGGAATGCATCGTCAAGCTCGAGACCGAAAAGTACGATCTTGAGGAGAGACAAAAGAGGCAGGACTACGACGTGAGTCAGCATTTACATATTCAACAAACAATCCGACATAAAAAAAATACCGAGTTTCGAGAAAAAAATAGTTCAATAACTTATAATTATTTTTAGCATAATTTTAAAAAAGTATTGTTTTTTTTATTTTTATTTAACATGGAAAACTTACAACTATTTACAACAATGTGACAACTATATAAAATCTAAAAGCCAATTAAAAGTTTTAACCTTTAGCTATTATTCTATAATATAAGTTTAGCTACTATTCTTAAGTATTTATTTTTATTGTTACTCAATTTTAATAACAGTCCGTTTTTGAAAACTGACTTTAGAGTTCCCTGACAAATAAAACGCTTAGCGTAAACATATATGAAAACCTCTATTTCCCAACAGTTAAAAGAGCTCAAAGAAAGACAAAAGCAACAGTTAAGGCACAAGGCCCTCAAGAAGGGACTGGACCCCGAGGCACTCACAGGAAAGCACCCCGTAAGTGTAAACTTATTGTTTATATTTAGGGCATTCAACTTAGCCGAGACTAAAATCTTTTTTTTTTCAGCCTAAAATCCAAGTTGCATCGAAATATGAAAGGCGCGTTGACACACGCTCGTATGACGACAAGAAAAAACTATTCGAGGGTGTAAGTATAATTACGAGTAAATCGCAGATAAAAAGAAATATTTTAAAATTCACTAATAAACTATATGGTGTAGGTAAAAATGAAGTTAAACCATTCAGTATGAGATAGCGAAGTATTTATTTTTCGTAAGGTGTGCGACTTTGGTACAAGGATTCCCGACTGTACATAATCAATAGCCTACATAATTATTGAGGCCAATGTCGACATTCAGATTATAAATAAATATTACTAATATTATACAGGGATACGATACTCAGTTATCGGAGTATTGGGATAAGTTATGGAAGGAGAAACATGAGGAGTTCATTAACCGAAATAAAAGTAAGGCGATGTGGTATTTCCAGATATAATTGTGTCCCCACGCGCCCGGCATGGCCCATTGTCATGAGGCATGCTACCTTCACTGCTCCTATTTTTCACTTGATCAGAAATTATACCCGATTATGCCTAGCCAACAAATACTGTGATAAAATGCTCAAATAATTTTAGGCGTATTTCGAAAATCTTAACTTCCTGTAAAGTCAAAAAATAAAGACTATACTTTAGCTGATCAACTGAATAATTGGAGCATCACACCTGTTCCTTTTTTCTCGCCCCTTGTGATAACATATACCCCAATGCAGGACCTTGAGAAACTCAACAAGGACTTCCTCGAGAAGGTGTGGCAGGAGAGAGCCGACCAGTTCGGTGGCAGGCAGAAGGGTAAGTCTGGCTGACTGGCTTAAAGCAAGCTTGATATGGAGAAAATAAAATTGCTGCTAAATTTTGTTTCAAAGCTAAATAATGGAAGCTTATTTAAATCGCTATAGTTATAGCTATCAAATAGAAGCTTATTTTATTAAAGTAGCATTCATTAGTAGTAATTTATAAAGAAATTAGTCAGCCAATATTCAATCAAAGCCACATAAGAGTACACGACACTAAACAATCCATAAATGTAAATCCTACATTGTTACATAATTCCAGTGTTGTTTAGACATTTCTTGAATGTAAAACTAATCGATCATATTGTGCCGTCACATGTGCCATTAGAATTAATTGATTTCTTTGTTTGTGTTGTATTAGATGTGTTTGTAAAAGTTTTCTACATAAGAACTAGTTAAAAGGCAATTTTTATTTTTTTAAATTGTTCTTACACTGAAATAAGATTTGTGTATGGAAAAGTTTGCACTTTTTAGTAAATAAATTATTTTATACTGTTACTACGTATAAATTAAATCAATTAATTTATTCATGAACAATAGCGAGACTGCCGAAATGGTTCGGTGAGAGGCCCGGCAAGAAGAAGGGAGAACCCGAATCACCCGAAGGCGAGGAAGACGTTAAGGCCGAGCCTGAGGATGATGAGGAGCCCCAGTTCGAGCCTGAACCTGAGGAGGAAGAGGTCGTAGAAGAGGAAGAGGTCGAGGAGGTAGAGGAAGAGGAGGAGGAGGAGGAAGAGGAGGAAGAAGAAGAGGAAGAGGAATAGGTACGGAGAGAAGTCGAGATAATGATTCTATGAAGGAAACAAATTTATATGCACACACCTTCCTTGTGTAATTTTATGCTAATTATGAAAGCAGTGTGATCTTTTAATGTTTTAAATGTATATAAAGTACGACAAAAAAACTTTTAGTTAAGTGCTTTTCATCTATAAATCTTTTTACAGGCGTTAGGTTAAGAAGCCACTCTCGAGCCGGATGGAAGCGGACTGTACTGTTGCATAACCATTAACTTATTATAAATTATTTTTATTATTTATATTATGTTCACTTGTAACACCACGGCAACTAGCCACTTACACCTGTGGCAGCATTAAACTAATTTATTATAAGATTTTATGGTTTTATTTTAAATATCCAATTTATTTGTTATATAAATAATAATTATAGGAAATATAGATATCCTTACCTAAAGCACAAGGGATGTTTCTAATAATGTTCCTAAATATTCCATTCCAAACTAAATCATTTATAAAAGTTTGTGTAATCAAATATAAATCGGTTTACTGTAGAAATTCCTGGTTTTTAAAATAAAAATAAAACACTTCTATCAATAATATTTATTAATAACAATATAAATCCACTTATAATACTCATCGACGTTTGTTATAAATGCGAATTATAAAAACAAATTTGAATATTATATTGCATAATGGGATGTATGATCGAAATATAACTAAACTAGCTTAATAAATTTATGCGGCTGGAATGGAGGTTTCCGTCTGCTTTTGTTGCGGCGACTTTTGCATTAAATTGATTTTATCACCCAGACTGAGAGCCATACCCTAAACAAAGACAATGTTCCATTAAAATTATTTTCTTTTTCTTTAAGAGATCTCAATATGGCAGACACATTTCTGTAGTATTTCGTTAGTGCTTTTTTGATGCATAAGAACAGCATCGGTCACAATCTTGAGAATAATAATCAGGACACTCACGGTCGGTAACTTCCAAAGGTAATTAAGCATATAAAGCTGACAAATGTCCTTTTTGTTTAAATATATCAGAACTAGACCCCAGCCAACAACTATGATCGACACACAAACGACCGTATCGGTCCAGCATAATAGTAAGATTAACTTAGGTTTTTAATTAAATTTCTTCATTACTATCTCCACTTCCTTGGTGGAATAGTGTTCATAATAAGTTACAAGTGAAAACTGTTGATAAGATAAAAGCTAAATAAATCTCACCTGGCTCTTCGCTCGTATTCGCACGTGTCCAACAACGGGCGCGTTCGTACGATGCAAGGGGCTCTCGATAGATAGGTTTGCGAGCGCGTCTTCACCGAATATCGATCGGGCATACAGATTGGCTGCCATGAAACCGCATTGTCCTGATAGAGCCTGTAATACAAACAAATAAGATTTTTGTATATTACTTCATTTTTACATGTAACTTCACTTTCCCTTGGCAACTCAATGAATGACATGAAATAATCTGTTAACGTCGTAGTTTTATAGAAATGTATATCAAAATCATATAAAGAAATAATATTGTCAAGAATATACCTTATCCGGTGTTAGGCACTTCATGTTGGTGGAGGCTAAGAGATGATCCAAGTACTCCCGGAGGTCGGTAATAGTGGTATTAACGGACACCTGAAAGTGTTAAAATATTTATTTAAAATAAATGCGTTAATATTGGACGAAAGGTGAAGTTTTCACATCAGCTAAGAATTCCATTAAGGAAAATATCTATATAGAATGGACCTGACCATACTGACTCCTGACACAATGATTTAAAAAATGAGGTACTTGATTAAATGAAAAATGTAAATATTTTGCTCTTCTTAAAAAACCTTTAAATGTTTTATAGTATATAGTTATATAGTAATTCTATAAAATTAAAAGTACATGAGACACAAGAAATGCAATGGTTTACCTTATTCTCCCACTCAAACTCAGCCCACATGCGACGGAAGTCAGCATCAGAGCATCCAGCCGGGTGAATGTAGTCCACTATGTCTATATGTATGTCGTTAAGAACCACCACGCCACGGTCAAGGGAGGCGCCACTCACTTCATACACTACAAAATTATATTACCTTTAGATTATAAAAGTATAACGTCTTAACTAAATATTCAAGTTTGTTAAGGTATATAAGCTAAGTGTTTATTCAAGAATATCTATCATATATATTATATATTTATCATATATATTATATATTTATCATATATAAATATATATATATAAATATATTTATCATACTATCAGTTGAAAGCTCAAAATACACGTCATTTCATTTTTTTTTCAGAAAAATCAATATTTTTCATTAAAAACATCTGATTGAAACCTTTTTATAAATGCAAACTAAAAAAAATCATAAATTTTCAGCGGTCGACTGACATACCAATATTTCCGAAAATGATTCCATTCTCGGTGGAGGCAACCTTGACGTGTGCGCGGATAGTGGCGAAGTCTCGCGGAGCCAGCACGAGCGGCGCCGGCCGCTCCACTAGTCGCAGCTCACCCAGAGTCGCCAGCTCCACGGTACAGTTCTGCAGGGTGTCGTCTGAAAACATAGTCGATTGCTATGCATATCATGCAAAAAAAAAATAACGGAGTAGACTTACATATAAATACATTTAAATGTACAATGAATAGATAAATTATTGTACGCTCGTTATAAAATAAAAAAAAATATTTTAACCGCAAGATAACTTATAGACTGAACATTTTAATAAACCTTAGTTTTGCTGATAACTAACCTAAGACTGGGTTAAATACTGAAACTTAATTAGTTTTGGTTGCCTGAGAGCATGTTTCTCTCCATTTTAAATTGATTCATCATCTTAAAGCCACATAATTTACAATTATATAAATAAGGTATACTGAATATATTACATACCTGTCTGATTGACGACGAGTACATCCAATACGATGTCGTACTGATTAACAGATACGATGGCTTCCGCGTACACCGGATCTGACAGACCAGTCAATTGACGAACTCGCGACAAGGAACCTGCGCTGGCGCTGCTAGGGGCTGTACGACCTGTAAATAGATATAATAATTATTATATATTATACTGGGTATCAAAAAAGGTGAAATCGTTAAGTTGGTCACGGACACAACGGACCAGGTCTGAAAATAATAACAATATGGAGTGTCATATTTTATACATTATTTTTTAATAATACATTGAATATTATTAGTCATGCAAAAATTATTTGAAGGCTAACCTTATAACATCTTGCTATTAACAAAAAGTGAAAATTGTTCATTTTACGAGGGGTTAGTGAAATAATAATGTTAAATCGAATTCTCCTCTCTCTTTCTCTAACTTCATCATCTCTTACCCTGCACTGCCTTGTTAAGGGACAGCTCAAACATATCGTGTTGTTGAGGCGCAGCGGCTCCAGCCAACATCCCGAAAGAGATGCCTTGTTCAATCTCCACCTTCCGCTCACTCTTCTTTTCTGCCTTCTCGTGCTGAAATTATACATTGACAAACTTAGTTTCTGTAGTACAAATTCAACATTTCAAGTATTATTATATCACATTACAATTCGTCATTTGAAGTCTATAAAGGTTTTAATATTATTTTAAATTTATCAGGTTTTCTATAGCATCTGATGCTGTATAAAAATATGTATTAAAATTTTGAGGATCCATTACAAAGGCATATAAATTATATATATGGAACTATTAGTGTAAAGACTTAGTCAACTTGATCCGTAAAGGGCTATAATTGCAGATTAATTACCTCATCATCAGGCATAAGATCGGGCAATGCGCGATCGGGCAACGCGAGCAAGTTGGCGAGAGCGCGACGCGACCCCTCCAACAGAGCGCTCCGCACCACCCCTGACCGCTCCAGCCCTGCGCGTGCGCACAACGCCGCGTGTTCGATGTCGTCCGCTGTCAAGCCACCGCTTTCGCCTGCAATTGAAGCTCAATAACTGATAACATACAATGAAGGGAGAAAATTCAAATATTTTATATATATTTATCTACTCATATAACTAGCCCTACTCTTTCATTTAAAACCTTGAGTTTATGGTTTAGAGTCAATAGAGCCACGAATTATCACATATAATATGAATTTTCACATATAATTTTCATATTATCACATATAACAGTATGAAAAGCTATTATTGGATTTGCATATTGAAAATAATTTTATTTGGAACTAATATGAACATGATGATGATGAATTAGAGCATATCACTTTTTATGTGATAAATCGTGGCTTTATTGGAACTAAACCTTGTGGTCTGTGTTGTCTTGTGTATGGTATGACATCTGAATCCAAGTTAACATAGTGTACTGACTCGTGTCGAGCTTGTGGTGTGCGACGAGCTGCGCGGCCAACAGTAGAGCGCGAAGCCTCTGCTGAGGGTCGTCCAGGCGCAGAGCTAGCTTGCACAGCGCAGAGCATGCGCACGCGGCTGTGAAACTCTCGGCCGACCTCACCGCTTCGGATAGACCGTTTTTGGTGGATACTGCGGTAGACGGCCTGAAAAACGTCCACTCTCGTAACTCAGCTAATATATCACAAATTGTTTACTAATAATATTTTTTTGAGTTGCGAGCATTGCAGTCAAACTATACAAGATACCCTCGATTTCAATGATATTTACTTTGTATATATTTTTTTTGCTTGTAAAAATTTGTCATATATTCCCTTTTGAAGCACATTTGGTTTAAAATAAATAATAATAAATATTATGTAAAATACATTGCTTTTAAAAATAAAACAACTCACTGCTGTACGCTGAAAGCAGACTGCGTGACGTAAGCACCATCGCTGGTCACTAGTTGACGTGGTGCCTCTGGTTTGCTAGCCTCTTCCTAACAAAATCAATTTATTTTATATCCGTTAATAATATTTAATATCTTTATCTACAGTTAAAGACAATACTTGGTAGGTGTACCTATTCCATGAAATTAAAATGTTAAGATCGTTTAATCGTTGTCAATAGAGGGTATGACTAGCCCGCACTTACATGGTTAATGTTTTAGAACAGACTTTATGAGTACCTTTGGAGTGTCTCCATTGTCGGTGGGCAGTAAGTCCGAGAGCACGTCCAAAGCGGCGGCTGCTCGCTCCGGAGTATCGGCGAATTCCGCCACTAGCCAAAGAGCCGACCGGGCGATCTTCCCCACCCGGATATTCTTCACTGATTCCAGAAGTTTCTGTTGTTTTAACCATAATTATACATTAATTTCACACAATATTATTCATTATTTCAATGTGTTAATATTATTAATATTCAAATAACATAAATGTTGTCTATTCAACGAATAGTAAAATATGCCACAGAGTATATTTTGTATATCACTTACACAGTTTATATTACTTTTTGATGATTTAGGAAACAAAACAGATATCACAATAAAACAAATATCAGAATAGACACAGATTACAAATAATGCACGGACAATAAAAAAGAAAATTTGATATGTTATTTAATATGAATAGCTAATATTGCTAAAATTGCTATAAATAAAAATACTAAATCAAATTAAAATACCTCATATATATTGGACGTGAGGTCTGGGAAAGAATGAAGCGCGTGTCGCAAGAACAGCATCACGTCCTGAGCTGCAGCTTCGCCACCTTCCCCGAGCTGTTCCACCATCGCTGGAGCGACGCTGCCAGCTACTTCTGGGAACTATAAGCATTTTAGTTACTTAACAGTAAAACAAATCCTTATTTTATGTTGAGTTATGGTGATCACCTATGAATAGACAAAACAAAGAAAAGAGACAAGTTTGCGTTTGTGCGAATCTGTGTTACTATATAAATGGTGGCTGGTAAAAGTAATTAGTACTGTTTCCGTATATTTGGCGATAACTGAATATATATTAAATGTTAAATTCATATGGAAGTGAAGTTGAAATGGAAGTACAAAAATCTTATAAACACAAAAACAATAAAACTTCAAAAAAAACTAAAAATAATATATACCAGTACCAAATAGGATATGATATCTTTATATTGTAAAGCTGAAAAGTTTATTTGCTTCAACGCGCTTGTCTTAATAACTACTGCTTAGAATTGACAATTTTGTGATAGATTTATTTATCGGGGAAGGAGCGAAGAAACAGGGGAAAATTTGGAAAAAATATTCATCTTTGATCATCATAGAACATCTTTATATATATAATTCTTCTGTGAGTGTGTATGTCACTGATCTTCTCTCAAAGGACTGGACCGATTTTGATGAAATTTTTTGTGTATGTTCAAGGGGATCTGGGAATGGCTTAGATTCACAATATTATATAAAATTCTCGTGTCACGGGGTTCGAACTTGAACTCCTCCGAAACGGCTTGACCGATTCTCATAAAACTTTGTGAGCGTATTGAGTAGGTCTGAGAGTCGACCAACATCTATTTTTCATCCCCCTAAATGTTAAGGGTAGTCCACCCCTAAATTTATTTTTTATTTTTTAGACAAAATTTTTAGTTTCTATTTTTTTATGATACAACATACAAAAATACATACAATCCTAATTTTTCACCCTTCTACGATCAACCCTTATTTTTTATTTATTAATTGAAAATTGAAATCACATGTATGGCAAAACAACGTTTGCCGGATCAGCTAATTGATCTATATACCTTGACAGCAGCACGATGCATAGCGCGAACCAATAGCTGTCGGTACTTGGTAGCGTCCTCGTGTTCTGCGCTATGCGCACGCGCAGCTTCCTTGCGTAGAACGCTTACAAGCTCTTCCGCGTGACGGGGCGTTGCCAATTCCAGAGCTGGTACAGATATTTTTACGATTTTGCTTTAAAAGCCACATAATTAAAATCATTACATTCACATAAATAAAAGATGTATTTCATGAAGATATCACATAATATGCATAGAATTGGTGACCAATATGATGGTTATATGGTATGTATAATGAGCAATTCTTAGACTTTAGAATGTTTCACCGACTTACAATACAATAAATCCCAAAATACGACCATACGCACAGAATTGTATACACCACAACTGTACCTCTAAATACTATTAATATGGAAAATTTGAATTTGCTAAACATGTAAAATAATCCTCATAAAATAATTAGCTGCATTTTACACTTACAACTAGTAGGATTATTATATATTATTTAAATGTTTCGCGCTTGGGTAACAGTTTGAATCGAATTTTTCAAGAGATAAATGTCTCACCAAGATGCAGGGTGTGTCGCCTAACATCAAGATCGCAAGCGGCCAGCACTCTCAAAACGTCCATGGCCAGATCTGGCAGAGCCCTGGCTGCGGCGGCCCCGCCCACTGCCCGAAGCGCGCTCAGCTTCCCCACCACTATTAGCTTCACGTTATTGTCACTTTCCTTTACTATGAGCTCGATGTAACAAGCCGCCGCTGCCTGTAATAAATACATTAAATAAACATTGATAGCATATTTATATACATTTTGGGTGTCATTTGAAAATTCGCTAAAATTTAAAAAATCATTTTTAAAATTTATTTTTTCTATAAATTCTACTAAAGAACATGAATTATACACGTTAACAAATAACTATTATAAAAAATATTTTATAATTATTTATAGCTTTTTAGAATTTGGAAGTTTTAGTTAATTAACAAGCTTAGATCCTACATTCCATTAAAGTTTCAACTATATTTTCTAATACTAATAAGATTATGTCGTCATAAATACGTACTATAGACCTAATAAATATGTACAATTTTCTACCTTAAGTGCAGCCGGGGCGTTAGATAACGTGACGAGGGTACCAGCGGCTTCATAGCGCACAGCGGCACTCGGAGCATTCAGAAGACCGTATACTGTGCGAATAAAACGGGAACGCTCGCTTGGATTCACGTGACACACCTGTAAAATATAAATGCAATGTATATAGGGGGGATAACCCAAAACTAAACTTTGTTACACAATATATATATCATCTACATAAAACTACAACTAACTACAACGAAAAAATACAATTACACTTTATATTTAGGAGCTTTACCTTATAGATCAACTCTACAATGACTAATTGCAGTATGTCACCAAAGCCATGAACACTGTCTAGTCTTGAGGAGAGATAGGACAGTGCCCGCTCTTGGTCAGCATGAAGCAGCATAAGGAAGGCATTACGCTTGCAAGACATGTCCTGTTCACCTTCCAGAAAGTTAGCCACAAGTTCTGGGGCATCAGGAATGAGAAATTCAAAGTTCCTATAAATTAATAACAGCATTAAGAGTTAATGTTTAATAGTTTTACACACATATTAAGGTTTCATTTTTTGTATTCCTATATTATACAGACAGATACTGCTACAATGCTACCATCGTTAGGTATGAGGAATACCAACTGTTCTCCCTGGTATCAAATTATTTTGTAGTACAAATTTAGTTAAATGTATTATATTTTAATAAATAATTTTTTAAGTACTATTGGGTTGGCTGAAAAAATTATTTCTTTAAGAGAGCAACTTTTAAATTCTAATTTTAAAAATAACAATTCCTTATATTTACCTGTAGATTGTGAATATAGCAAGGACAGCATTACGTCTCACATATGAATGTCTGTGTTCAAGACAGGCTCTTATTGCAGGCATTAAAGGCTCTAGTAATTCTGGTTCTTTTAATTTACATAGAAAGCGAAGTGTTGAACCACGAATAAACTCATTTGGATGTTGAAGATCCTATAAATATTATTTATTAACACTAATCAACCTAATAACTATATTCCTATCATAAAATGTCAGCATTGAATGGGTTTCAAAAACAAAATATTATCACTTACTATATTAACCAACAAAGATTATGGTGGCAAAGAAACATATATTCACAATATTATCAACATGGTTAATAATTAGGAATATCAATGAAATTTAAAAGAAGTTCAATCAATAATACTGTATATGGTAAATACCTATATATAATATTGGTATTACTGCAATACACTTTTAGGAACTCTTTTTGCCACATACACATTAATGCTATTAGAGGAGCATATCTGGCATCTTTCTCAGATATCTGGTTATACTTCAAAGTATCTTTCTTATACCAATAAACTTAAAATATTCCTAAGTGACATGTTCATGTCACTTAGGTTTGATTGAATTGACTTTATCATGATCATAAATTATTTTTATATCAACCTAGTATTAGGTCTAGTTTGTTAAATGCATTCTATATTAAACCAGTAAAGTGTTCTATTAGTTACAATGTTTAGTATAGGCTAATCTAGTAATGTGTAATATTTAGCCTTTAAAATTAATATGTAATATAATAACAATTTAACTTCTACATTGGTGTTTTAGGTGGACTTGGCAATATCCTTGTATGACTATTACTATTGAGAGTACCTTTCTATAAGCATCACAGACAAGAATCATCTCTTGTAAGAGTTTGCCATCTGGAGTAGTTTTTGGTACAATTTCCCAGAAGATCAATAACAATTTCTTTATTGTGTGATCTTGGAGCGGCAATACAAATCGAATTATTATCATCAGAAGACCTGGTATTTTTTCACCAGATAAAATTATCCCAATTGTCTTCTTTAAAGCTTCAATTTTTTTCTTGATGTCACCTTTTTCTGTATGGAGAAAAATATATACAATCAATCAAATTAAAAGCCCTTTTATACAATATTAATGTGTGATGATCACAATTTACTATTGTTTTATCTGAATAAAATTAATCCAAATTCTTACACATCTATATGATTGATGAATTGTTGTGAAAGAAAGGGTGTTTTAATAAAATCATTTTATAATCAATATTGCTTAGTGTTGAAGAGTGATTAAAAATTATGAAAATATAGGACATCAGTTTTTGTAAATCGTATGAGCATACCCAGGTCAATTTTAAGCTGCATCTCATTGTAGGGCTCAGTATCCGTTGGAAAATTAATTAAAGTATAACAAGGCTGTTCCACACCTGCCATTCTGCTAAAACAAAAATTAACACATAAGTTATATTTGTAGAACTGAGAACTAATAATTTTTATAAATCATCACTACCTGAATCTGGGAATTGTTTCAAGCTAAAAGAGATACTTCATAAAAGTAATGACATTAAATACACTTTTTGAAAACAGAAAAGTAAATAACAAATTGTAATATCCGCTGTATTGGATTTATAATTGTCGGCAAAGGTAGAATGAAATACGTGTCATGAAATTACAACTCGCCATTACGATTGACAAGCAAAATGTCTTACACATGACAGTGATGGAACAATTTGTCAACTTCACATTTTTGCTTCACAGCATGCGGTTCTGTGGATTGCCGGGTTAGGAATAAGCTATAAAGATTTAGGGACTTTGTTATTGTTAGGAATTTGTTTTGAGTAACTCTACGGTTTGTAATACTTTATACTACACCTTGAAGTAGTTTTTTGCGTGTGATAATGCACATGCTTATTTTCTCAAAAATAAATCCAAATTAATTTTCAAATAACAAATAAAATAAGTTTTAAGAAGAGATAATCGTCGTAGTCTTAAAAAATGGATGTTTTAATATCCCTATTTTATGTACTGTTCGCTCTATGCATAGTTTTTCCACCTACGGAATTCGTATCTGCTGGGTTCACAATACCGCAGTTGTTTGGAAGCTATCTTGGTTCGGAAGATAATAACTTTATTAAATACCACATGAGGAGAATATCAATTACAGTTTTAATACACTCCCTTTTGCCCTTGGGCTATGTTATCACTTTGTGGTGTTGTGGAGAACAGGGAGAGTGGATGCCTAGCCTTTTCAGTGCAACTTTACTTATCCCTTTTATTGCCCTATATAAAATAGTCTGTTGGTGGGAAAACAACCAAATAAATCATCCAGTGGTGAAAGCTCTTCTACCCTATGCAGAAGCCGAAGGAGATTGGAGAACATTTGCATCAAGCTTTAACATTGAATTTAGAGGGTATGTGTATATTGAAGATTTATAATTAATTATAATCATGCTCATTAAAATATAAAATCTTAGTTTAATTTGCAGCTCTAACAATGTGTATATACCGTTAAATAATGTAAGCACAGTCAAAATAACACCACGCTGGATTATCAAAGTGTCTCAATACAATATAAACCTTGTTCGCCAGGTGGACTGTACTTTAGTTGCTACTGCTGTAAGTAATAATTTTAGTATCCTGATGTGTGTCTAGTTTGAGTCCACAAAAGTAATCAATAATTTCTTTTTCAGACTGACACTCATGACTTAGCTCCATCAGGTGAAAGTGAAATGCAATATCTGAACATAGAAGCCATTCCCGAGAGGGAAAATGTTAAGCCCTTTTCATTTCGTATTTCATCAATAACTTTGCGTGAGCTACAACCAAGACTAGAGCGGCCAGTGAGGGTCCCTGAACACATCTCATTAATTCCCCCTTTGATTGAAAGATTTATTAGTGTATTCAAGGACCATGTCAGACAGAACCCTGTTTATTATGTAGATCAGGTAAAAACTTTGACTATATTTATGAGTGTAAATTTAATTTCTATTCTATGTTTGAATTCCATACTTGAATTATTGATCATGACATCTCTGAAGAGCACTGAGTAACTTATGAAGATAAATTTTAAAATTTATTAGTTTCATGTAAAAGCTTTGCATTTTAATAGGCACAAATGTTATGCAAAATACAAATGTAAATGAAACAGATCCCAAAAATGATTAATGAATGTCATTTAAAAAATTGAAACCTTTAAATTATTGCAATTTGTATGACTAAGTTATGTCACACCCAACTGTTGAAGGGAGGTTTAAACAAATTGCACTAAAATTTAATTTCCCAAGCCTCTGAGAATTTTGTTCTGTTTTGCTTGCTGTTCAGCTTAAAATCATAAGATGAAATTTTCCTATACTATAGTAATAACATACAGTAATTATATTCTACAGGAGTTAGAACAATGTATTGGGTGTATGCAAAATCAGGCTGATATTAAGATCAATAAAAGATGCTTGTCTGATTCTTTGAATGGAACTAGAGCACCTTGTCAGCAGTGTAATTGTAGGTGAGTTATAATCAAAATAGTCAATTGTTCTAATTCAAAATACTGTTTTAAATTTTATTCCAATAATATGCATATTATGTGACTCTGTTCACATGTAATTGAAAATGATTCACAAAAACTTCTTATGCATTGATCAATTATATATACTTAGGTTATTTTTAAAAATGAGCATGATCAAAAATTGTTCTCTAATTAAAATAATACCCTGTGAATTTGTATGAATAACCTACTATAATTTTACTACTCAAAACCTAAAAACACAATAATATTTATCCACATTCTTCAGACCACTTTGGGATTTGTATTCTAATTTTAAAAAATGATTTAGTGTGCGTACACATGATCAAGTTCGAACATATCTACCTAGTATTGTCTTTTATTAACATAACTGTTACTCATTTAAAGAAAAACCCTTTATTAACGGATTTAAGTTATGTATTTTTGCAAAATTACCGTGACGACGCACGCTGTAAAGTACGCGTAACGGAAAAATTTAAAATAATGTGAAATATATTTACATTTTGCAAAAACACATAACTTAAATCCGTTATTAAAGTGTTTTTCTTTAAATATCCCAAGTTACCTATATTTTTGGTCGACTTCGAGCATTTGTATTGAGACATACATGCTAGACTCGTTCGTACGTATACGTGAGCGCTCAAAACGTGTACGTACGTGTGTACTCACACTTACATTGAAGGACTTCTCATTGTTCTAGGGTGCTTTGGTGCGCGTCGTGCATGGCTCGTTGGTGGGCAGCTCGAGCAGGCAGCTTATCCCCCAATGCGTGGCTGGCAGCTCGCGGCTCTTGTCCCGTTTGCCGCGCTGTGTTTTGTATGGTGGACGTAAGCCCTGCTGAGCTCAGACGTTAATTTCTATCAGATAGGCGCAATCAGTCTATGCTGTCGCCTCCAATCAATTTTCAAAAAATATTCAAAGATCTAAATAAAACTATGTACTTTCAAAAAAATCATTTATTCGCTTTGATATTTGACACTTGACAATACTAAATCGTGTCTTCATACAACTTAACATGTGTATTGGGTCTAGTTTTTCACTTGAACGACTTAATTTACATACAATTTTCTCATGTTTTTTTAAATCAAATTTAGAGTTCCCGCGTGAAGTCCCTACAATATCGTTATTAAAATATATTACTTTAGATCCGTTCAGGGACGCAACAATGATTGATATTTTAGTATATTTTGTGTCATAAAGTTAGTAGGTGTGATGTTGCGCTATTATACTTATCATAGAGTAGGTATAATAGCTACAAATGAAATTTCATTGCCCCAAAACTCCTTGAATCAAAGATCAAATCGGTCAATCATAAAATTGCTGACGTTATATAATCATGATTTTGTATTTCTAAATGTGAGGCGTCGCGCAAGTTTCCTATAACTCAAGGGAGCATGTCTCTCTGTGTAATTCTGTAAACGCTGTGATGAGTGTTAAGGTGCATGTACAATGATATGAATATGGGCTTATATTTCCCGGACTTTCCCCTTACGTCGTCCTTTACTTACGTGGCCTATTACTATTCTATGTTAACTATTAGGTTTTACGTATCTTTAGTGCTAAGTGATAGATCTCAATATTGTGAGAAACTCGTTAGTTTACGATAAATAACGCTTTTCTGTTCAAGAGAGGTCGAATTTAAACCTTATTTAGATTATAATTTGTATGAGATAACTTACGATTACTGGGCGAGGATCTAATGACCCGGTGGCTCTTAGCCGTCCAGGATAGATCTGTTGCCAAGTATTTTTGGCTAAGCGGCCTGATAAGACTGTTGTTTGGGAAGCGCATTCACAAATTTTTGTGTTAGTTGTCGGCGCAAATTTCGAATTTAGTGCTTGGGCCAAACTCTCAAAAGGATGGATGTCTATTGGTTCTTGGCACATGTCCACTATTTTAAAATTATTCCTTTTGTCCCTATGCGTAATAAAGATTATCGTAAGTATTTTAAGATATTAAAAA
Source organism: Pontia daplidice (assembly GCA_963693355.1). Classification (NCBI taxonomy): domain Eukaryota; kingdom Metazoa; phylum Arthropoda; class Insecta; order Lepidoptera; family Pieridae; genus Pontia; species Pontia daplidice. Next base: position 287,266 of record CAVNZL010000091.1, on the reverse strand, counting down.
ATATATGTTACATTGGATGTTTGACAATTGTACGTTTTATTAAATAAGAATTTCATTCTTGCCATTTCATGTTCACAAAATCCATTTTGTCATTTAATTGTATTAAAACTCTCAGTTTAGCCAAAGACAGTCCAGTTTTAATAATTTAATAGGTAACGCATAAATTTATGGTAATTCCAATCTATATTAAGGAATTATTTTATTTTTTTACTACGTACTTTATTGTTTTAAAAAAATGTCTTTATTTTAAGGTTTTCTTTTAAATTAATGGGTAGAAATACAGAAATTACAACTACCTGTGTGGTACATAAATTTTTATACTTACATCATGTCTTCGTGTCTTAAGTTCTTTAATAAATACATTTTATGGATATTTTGTTTTACTTTTACTTGTAGGGAGTAAGAGTAGGGGTTGTAGAATTAACTGAATGATTTGAAAAGAAATAATTAGTTGATACTATTACAATAGCAACCGTTACTTAGATCATACTAATACTAATTTACAGAAGTTACAATTTTATTTTGAACTTGTAACTTCTTTTGTACTTGTAAAAATAAAAGTTTCTTTTTAACAAATTAACTTTTATTTTTACAAGCTTGAAATGCAATTTTAAAAAATATTTCTTATTTTAAATATATTTAACAGTATAATTAATATTCTATAGAAAATAACGATTGTATTTTTTCATAGACGATAGATTTTTCTTTGTCACCTACTTGAAATAGAAACAATAATCACTATCAAGGTCTGAGAATACGAGATGGTATCAGCAAATCGTTCAGAATCGATTTTAAAACCGGTAATTTGTGATAGTCATCGACAATTAACCTAGCTATTTAAGTAAAGAATATTGAATGTCAGCTGTCATTAACTTATTGGAACTACATTTTATAACAATAACAATGAAACCCTATGCTATTGTAATTAGAAGATATTTTGCAACAACCACACTTCATGGATTTAAATATTTATACGCAGAAAATTTTTACGATAGGTAAGTCGGCAGAAAACATATTTCTGAATTCTGTTTCTACCTTTTAGGACCAATATTCTCTGAATTATTGTTTCGTCAGATTTTTTTTTAAATTCATTATTTAAGAGCTTAAGCTATAAAATTATTTCGTCAGAATTCGAATGTAGGTTTTACGCCATTATGGTGGTAAGAACTGTGATATTTAAAAAGGGTACTTACCGACAGTACAGATACAATTCATACAAAACATCGCTTTAAGTTCGCCTCTTGATTAAAAAATACCATTACAATCCTGGTATTAAGGAATAATATGTTTGACCCTCTTCCGGACCTGATAACGCTTGTCAGCAATTTCCTGTACTGTACAAAGTAATTTATTTGCTTCATGTGGATTTATTCACGTTCATCTTGTCGTAAACAATATTATATATAAGTTCACTTAGAGTTAAGATTACGGCTTGTAAACTTTTTATTAGTTCACAATTCAATTTAAATGCATAATGTAAGGATATTTTGTAATATTATTCGCATACTTATGGTAACAGAATAGGATGGCTGATATGTTGCTGGGCAAGCGCCGGTTGTGCCGCGGTACTATGCACTGTTGTGTGGGCGCGTTTCCTGCAAATTCCTGCTCTACTCACATTAAAGGAGATCGCTGCTGACCTTGGTGAACTTGAAATGCCTATGGTGGCTGTATGTCCACCTCCCAACTCGGTTGCAACAATGTTTATTCAACACTTGTAAGTTATATTGAAAATTCAGACATATTCTAGAATTCTCAAACACAGCTGGACAGATTTAAAAAGCTCTTTATTATATTATGCATAATATATTTTTACATTTAAATACAACTTGTTTATTACAATATAAATTACTAGGAAATTACAACTGACACTACGATTCTGCATATTTCTCGAGACGATTTATGTAATTAAAAGCGAAAACCATGATTTTACCAATTTTTCGACAGTAAAGTAAATGTGACCATCGCTCTAAGCCTTCCGAGCATTTTTGAGAATATACTTCGAAGAAAAAAGGTACCTGAAGAGCAGCTTGTACTCGTCAATGAAGTTTTAGAGCCTTATTCGTTGACTTTCACGGAGGCACTTTTTGAGATCACGCCACCGTGCAAAGATATTGTTACTAAATGCCAGTGGCAAAGCAGATCGATACCTTGCAGTCGTCTATTTAATAAGGAACTCACTCAGTGGGGAGTGTGCTGTGTTGCATCGCGTGCAAGGTGCGTTTGGAAGTAAACATATTGTGAAAGTCCTACCTACTATTTTAACTAAAAGTATAATTTTACTGCATATCAATGAATTCAAAATTGTGAAATTGATTTTCAGATTTAAATCCATCCCATCTTCTGAGTTAGAAGTTACACGGCGATTAACTATTGCTGTGCAATGTAACAATAAATCAACTATAATAAATTGCAACGTATGTAATTAAATTATATCTTATAGAAAAATTGTATTGCAATTGTATTCTAAATATATATTGTTTTCTGCTAATCTATTTAGTTTTTCACGAAATACGATGTGGAGGAATGGTTCCTGCCGGTGTTGCTTTACTCTGGACACCTGTATCGAGCTCAACTGGCCTTCCAATCTGTACTAGACAAAGATCCCAATAAATTACTGGATGGAACTTGCGCTACTCACCAGTTTTATTCGCGAAGTCGTTGTTTGGTAACTCTTTAAAGTTGATATGATATAGCAATACATCATCATCATCAATATGGAATTTGCCATAAATAGAACCTATCTATGGTGTCGCACATTCTTATTTTTTAAGTTTAAGATTCCCTATCGAAGTTAAATAGAAGAAAAAAAATTCAATCAAATCTCATATTTCAAGAAGAACATATTTCATTTAATGGAGTCAGATGTTACTTTAGCAATACTCCGAGAAAAATCCCTCAAACAATCGACGCACGTTTCGCCCCAACACCGGAGAATCCGATGATCATGATCAAGATGTTGCCTCTTCAAAGAGTACGTCGAGTGTTTAATTTTTGAGTGGGATTTTTGGCGGAGAGATTTCGCAAACAAATGGGTCTATTAGAATTTAAAGAATAACGCATAACTTGGATAACGTGGTAGTTTCGTTATCCGATACAAAGACCAACTCTTATATTTTATACTTTTATTCGAAATTGCCATAACTTTTACATAAAAAATTTAAAGCTCAAGTGTATGGAAAAACATTGTGGATGTCTTGATGTTATCCGACTGAATGATGATCCGGATGAGGCGACAAACTTTCAAACTTGTAAGCTTCCAAAACTTAACTGTTTGAGAGCAGATAAACGAGGTATCTATTGTACCAGTATTACACAAATATACTTCTAGTATAAAACATTTCCGCTTCTATTTTAATTAATTAATTTTGCCTTAATCAATTGAAATGAACATTCAAGATAACATAAGTTATACGTAATATTTTTAAAATGTATATTATAACGAGTTAGTATATTTTTTCACCGATTTACAGAAAAATCCACATGCAGTTGCTTGCCAACTTGCAAGAAAGTATCAACACGACTGATAATCGAGACTAGTCCTATGAACGCCTTCAACGATGCAATAGATAATATATAGTAAGTTCACAATTTCGGAATAAGTACTATTTCTATATTTAGTCTTACCATATTATACCAACTGAGTAGTGAAAGAAAGAACTTACCTAATAACTGCCTTGTGTCGACTAGATCTAAAATATTACTTGCAACTTAATTTTCAATAAGAAATCCTGTTGATGTTATGACCGATATCGTAGATATGAAAATCTTTCTTGATGACATCCAGGGGTGGGGATGTGTGGCCATGGACTATATGGTTTGTGCACCAAATACATGATCGGCGAACATTCAACCAATGTGTCATAAGTATATAAATAAAAAGCTTCTAGCAAATACATCAAAAACCAAGGGCAGGTTTATTGGCGTTTTGCATGAATAAAAGGATAGATTTTAGACTTGGTTCAAGTGGTTTTTCTGAGATACCAAAATGCGAAATGAAGTTAACGTCGGATTTATTATAGTTTTTCTTTATAGGCAAGGATATTATAAGCCTTCTGTATGTGACTCTAATAATTTATTTATTTTCAAGTTCTGGATTGAACGTGACTATGGGCAGTGTTCTGACGATTAGCCTTGGTATAACTGGTACAGTCGTGTCCATGGTCTCTCCTACGGAAACGTGGATTACATTGCTCTGTACGTATTGTAATAAACACTTATTAGGTGCAAGTATTGAGCAAGTAAATTGTAACTTGAATCTGGATTCTAAATAAAATCAGCTGTAGGTATGAAAAATTATTCGTGAATCATTTTTTTTCAGCGTCTCTTGGAGGAGTATTTAACATGTTTCTTGGTGTTGGATTCTTCAGCTTATTAGAATTGTTATTTTTTGTTTTAATAAAATTACCTTCTGCAATTCAAGAGTCTTCTGAAAAAAATCAGATAGCCACCGTTAAATCAACTAAATGGAACCTTTACACAGGTTAAGTTATGGTTCCACAAATAGTTTTGAGGAAAAACTTTCCCATCATTATTATTGTAAGCAATATAAATTGGTAAAAGCATAATCGTGATATTAATCTTCTATTATTGAAAACTATTATTATTTATTGATTATTGATAATATGAGATAATTTTAAGCTATAGAATATAGATCATCATTTTCACTAGTTGTCAATTGTCATATATTTAGGCGCAAACATAATACACGTGTGTACTAACTGATAACTCATCCTCGAATTCTCGAGTCTGGGTACATGCTATAACGAAAATATAATATATTATACTCATATTTTCCAGTATAGAATAAAATAGTTTGTGATTTTGATAGTTACTACTTACTAGTGACGACGTTTGTGTTATGTTCTTTGTACGGTAGTGAGAGTGATTTGCAAACGTATTTTAAATTTAAATCATTCCTTGGATATTGTAAACAATTATCGACTTAAGTTTTAATATTACATTAAGTGTTAATTTAAGAAATAACAAAGCATGTCGTCGTGGAGAAAAGCCGCGAAGGCTAACCAAAAAATACATCGAGAGCGGCATCAACCAGAGTCACGAAAACATCTGGGATTACTAGAAAAAAAGAAAGATTATAAGAAAAGAGCTGATGATTATCATGAAAAGGGGGAAACGCTTAAACTTATACGTAAAAGGGCGCTCGATAAGAACCCAGATGAGTTCTACTACCACATGATAAATTCAAGGGTGAAAAATGGAGTAAGTCCATAAAGTTGAAGTGGAATTCCTGAATAATTAATAAATTATTTAGTTTTACACTGTAAATTGTTTAAATTTTAACCAAAATCGGGTTCAAGATGATTTTCATATATTTGATTTTACTAATTTTAGGTCCACCATGAGTTGGAAAAAGACGATGAACACTCAGTAGAACAAATCAAATTGATGCAAACTCAAGATATTAAATATATCAATATGAAGCGCACAATTGAGAGTCGTAGAATCCAAAGGTTACAGGTTTGTAGTTTTCTAAAATGGAATTTTTCTGTTTGTTTTCCATAGATTTGTAAACTTATTATTTTTTCTTTTAGTCAAACCTTCATATGACTGAGATAGCAGATTCTACGCCTAATACTCATATATTTTTCGTGGAGGAAGGAGAAGAGAAAAACTTTGATATTGCCAAAAGGCTGGATACACATCCTTCACTAATCAACAGGAAATCAAATCGACCCCGCCTTTCAGACCTTCAGAAATTAAATCTGCCCGAAATCGATGAGAAGGTAATATTTAGTTTTACCCAAAATTATACTCAAATTGTTCTTCTTCCTTTAAAATAATAATCTCATCCAATAGTGGCCAAAGCCACCTATTAAAAAAGTATACTTATTATGTATATTAAAAAATGAGAGTATACTATAAGTCTTTATAAATTATTTGATATTTTAAGCCACATTTAATTATTTAGCAGTTGTGAACCAGTTATTTTCTCTAAATATATATTTGTATAGTTATGTGAATTACTACTTTTTAGGTACTCCAATCAGCAAAGAAATCTAAGGAAGACACTTACAAAGAATTGTCAAAAAGGATAGAAAGAGAAAAGCATTTAACAGTGACTCAACAGAAAATGGAACTAAAAAGGCACCTCCAAGATGCTAAATACATGAAACCTAAGAAAGTTCAGAGAGGTACAGCTGTATCTGCACCAGTGTATAAGTTTCAATATAATAGAAAGAAATAAAACAAAAATTGTTGATCTATAATAATAAATATTTAAAAAAACATTAATTTCTTTATACAATAATCTCATAGTCATTTTATCTTAACTAAAATATATCCTAAATTCTCACTGACATATATTATTTACAAAATGCATATAATTGTCTAATTCTTATTCTAATGAGAGATGTATGCACCCTTAGACCAATTAAGATGGTTAAATTATTAATTTCCCTTGAACCTGTAGTTATGGAAACACAAACTTAGATTATCTGCATCCTAATAATTTTGTATGGCAAAAATTCATAGCCTGTATCACATATACATATAGTTGATAAAGTATAGTAATATTTGTCCTAAGGGTACTTGAAAAAACCTGTTTTAGAAATTTCACAGCTTTTTTCATCATAAAAATATACTTAATTCTAACAGTCATCTAATTCACAGGATATGGTAACTTTGTCATATGATAGTATTAGTTAAAATTTAAAATCATTAGTATCCAGTCCTCATGTCATTGCTCAGCAATGATTATCATTTTTTTCCAAGTAGAGTAGATTTGAAGTTATGAAATAGAAACATTCAAATCTGATGAGAAATATAAAATTTTAGGATTTGAAATACACAAGTTATGGATTTATAAGGATTTCCAGACCCTAAAACAATAATGTTAATTTTAACACACAGCTGGTAATATAAAATGTATCATTCTCTTGCTACCAAAGCACGCATTTGTGTTGTGGGTTCATTGGTGAACCGGTAGGGCATTGCCAGGCTTCTGCAAACTCTTTGGAGTTACTTAGAGTTCCTATAACACGAATTTTATTGGGACTATGCACTCCTTCCACCATTTTAGATTTTAAAGCACCCACTGTTGAGTTGCCACACCATATCTGAAATATATCAGCTTATAAGAACACATACTAAGGAAACTATAAACTCCACAATATTTAATGAATTTATACAGATATTGAATTTCTTGCCTTACTTACATTTTTTATGATTTATGAAATATTGCAAAAATTGACTTAAATGTAATATAGGCCTTAGTGATACCCTAGTTGCCTGAAATATTCTATGTTATCTATGGAAGAAACCTTACCTGAGCAAAGCCTAAAAAGAAGAGTTGCCGCGGCGTATACTGCGGTAATGCGGGTAGTCTTACACGATCTGCGGCTGGGTGACGTTTTGCGTACAGTGAGTAGGCGTCTAGGGCTGCGCGTATTCCGCCGTTGTCAGCAATGTTCTCGCCTTGCGTGTTGAAACCGTGGACCTATGCGTTTATTTAATCAAATATGAGAGCTGCTCATTATTTATTGTCTTTGATTGGAATTGTCCAATCATTGCCAATAAAAATCGGTGTCGGGATACATTTTGCAAACTATAGTGTTTAGGGTTTAGGTTCCTAAGTCCAGGTACTCTTAAACTGTAATGTATAAAGTGTATATAAACTATATATAAAAAGTGCTGTATATATTAAAAATTCCATACGTAGGGTGTTATTCAGGGGGAAAAGTATAATAAATATTAATTTGATGACATTAATCATTTAACAATAAGTATTATATCGTAATGTTAAAGAATCATCTGAAATTATTTAGTGATTAGAATAATTGAAGTAATATTTGTAAACTCCATATATATGTAAACAATTGACTATTTTTAGTTGTACTATGAAATTTGCTTTAATTTAAATATTTCAATCATCAGATCATAGGATTTACTGTGCAATATGAAAATGATTAAATTATACTATATGAGCTGCGGCTGTTTCCGATTAGGCCACCCGCAATCTCGTTTGCCCCACTATTTTATAAAAAAATACTATCTTACCGTGTAGTTAGGCAGTTGCTTCATGTGATATTTGGAGTACTGCTCAATGATGCACTGCACTTTGCCGTGGTAATGTTCTAACGTTGCTGCAGACCACCATTGGCGCAGATTTCCCTCTTCGTCATAACGACGACCTATCATCATCGTGAACAGACATATGTTTGAGTACGGTTCTTTGAACAATGTTGTATTTTTCCAGGTTCGAAGGTGTCACCTCAGTTTGAAAGTTCTACTAGAACAATACTACTGTTTATAACCCTTATAGACCAATCTACAAGCAATACTCCGCAATTTTTTATTATTATTATTATATATACTATTAGGGTTTTGTACTATGGACTTCCGCAAAGTAACGCCTCAATCTATTAATTATTACATACAAAATTATGTAACATAAATTACTATATTTTATAGGTCGGCAACGCACTTGCAAGCGTTTTTGGTGCTGCAGGTAACCATGGGTGATAGTTGGCATTTAACTATGACCGTAAAAATATACTTATATCATAATAAATCTTCTACTTAACGTAATACAATTCTCACCTTGATCATCGAAGCCGTGCGTAACTTCATGTCCCATTATAGCGCCGATCGAGCCGTAATTTATTGCTCTACAAAATTATAAAAAAACACAGTTAGGATTGTTAACTAATAATATAAAACTAGTTAAATGTTGTAAATTTGTAATCTTATACAACACTGATGGCTTCACATTCACGTTACGAGAGATTACGCAGAATTAGTCCTTCGAGCCGGACTGGATTGAAAATCCAGAGGGGGTTGAAGAAAGCGTTCCTCTAAGTTAATTGTTGCTAAGCAAAATATCAATTATGTCATTATACAAAAAATTAGTCCAGCCTTTGCCCCTAACGCCCCCTTATGGCCTCTCCAGGCCAAATAGAGATTATTAAAATATTTCTTATATTAATTATGAATATTATTTTAATTTAAAGCAAATATAACTGGGTGAACAAAATTAAATTTATTCTCAAAATGGGCAGTAAACAAAAAGTTTTTGGAATCCCTGGCTAGCCTTTAATAGCTTTCATATACTTAAGACATAAGTCTAATAATAATTGCTTACTCAATTCCATTTCCATAAAATGGCGGTTGGAGAATACCAGCCGGAAACGCTGAAATTTCATTGTTATTGTTAATTATATAATAATTCAGCAATATAATTGGATGTTATAAAAATCTACTCACTGACTGAATTTAGAGTTGCCGAATAAAATGCGTTCACCGTGGTAGCTGTTGCTACCCATCTGAAAATAAATGATTAAAGGATCACGTCATCATTTTTATTTTTATGTTTGTTAATCTTTCACGCTAAAACTACTTTACAAAAATAGCTTAAAAATTAAAGTTAATTTTTATTCTAAAATTTTCTTTTTATTCTAAAATGAACACGCGGGAACAGTCATTTTTTTACCTGTTTCGATCCGGTTTTTCCCGAAGTGATTTGAAGGATTTCTCGACTGCCGCGTTCGTCAGCCTCAAGAATGTTTCGAAAAGGTTGCCCTCGATTACATCAGCCTGCAAATGATGCACTTTCAGATTGTATATTCTAGTATTGGTACACCGTTTTATTTGTCTCTTTTCAACATAACGTAAACATAACTTATTAAAAATAAGCATTTAAGTTTATTTTAATATGTATGTATTGTTGACTTATTTGAGTAAGTTGCAAAAATTAATTATTGTATTGACTATTTCCTATCTTTCCATCTTGTCGAGACGCCATATTATTTTTACTTCACTCTGCTCCAGGTCATTTTTGATTTATTCCATTTTGTGTCGTGGAAGCAGACATATAACTTCCGAGTTAAACAGTGAATATATTTTTTATTATGGATTCTGTGTGTATAATTTTCGTGCCCTAACAAGAATTACAACATGTATTAAGGGTTAAGTTTACGAGTTGTAATCCGATAAAATAAGCTGAGCCTAGCTCTATAATTAATTCAGTGTTATATTTTTGACTAAATACCCTATAAACCGCATTGACAAAACAATTTTAAAATTATTGAAATTTTATTGATAGCCTCACCTTCGCGTAATGGCGATCCAGCTTATCATGTTCCAGCAGCCAGGCAGGGAATCCAACGAAATTCCTGATCGCGCGCAATTTACGTAACGTACGATCTCGCGTGCTTCCGTCCATCCATTCAAGATGGCGGACCGTTTGACCGAACGCCTCTCGTACGTCTTCCACCATTTCTATGGCCTGTAATTATGTCCAAGCTTTGATATGTGAAAATCCCCGCTGAGGTTACGCCATATAGACGAATCAGTAGATAAAAGGCGAGTGCTTTTGTTGACTTATTTGTACATTTCCAGATACAGAATGTTCTGGAAAAAGTATCAGATATAATCAAGCAGATTTTGGACGAGAGTCAACCTTATTGCGACTTACATACTTATAACTTTTACAACCTTTGGTCAAAAACCAGATATAATTGTGTACTTTCTTGTTAAGCCTGCTCTATGGAGAAATTTATGTAAATTATATTTTATTTATAAATATAGTATAGAATATAGTAAAGACATTGGCGTTAAAACCCTTGCTTAGAGAGCAGACATCTTTAGACTTATGTTCTTATTTTGCGTCTTATAGTGATTACCTTCGCCGTACAGGTTTAGAATTGCGCTAAAAATGAACTACCCTCATATTTTAACAATTATATAAATGTGTTATTTTTAGAGAAACTACCTTAATCCTGGAGGCATTATCGAAATGCTGGTTGACGTAGAGATAAGACAGCGCAAGACCAAAGTTGGCGTTGACGTTAGCTGTGCAAGTCTTCCATCTTGGAGCTCGTGCCCGCAGCCCGTATACGGCACGACTGAACTCAAAACCCAGCTCCCGGAAAGAACTTAGTGTCATCGGGGAGACAGTCGAGAATACGCTCCACCAGATGAAACGCTCTAATGAGTTACACGACTTTTAAATAAAACGTCACGTTTTAGTTATATTCAATGTCAGCTTGTCAGGGGAAATTGTGAACTACCCACAGAAGTTACGCACAATATAAAAGATCTTGTAAAGTACGCGAAACCTCGGAAAAGTTTAAAAATAATGTAAAATATATTTAAATTTTGCAAAAATACATAACTTAAATCCGTTCATAAAGTGTTTTTCTTTACCTGTGAAACCATTGTTGAACAGAAAACGACTTTATATAGAGACGTTATAAGAGAAAAATTAACGGAAAAAAGCTGAAGTCTATGGATAATACGAAAGCTTCGTATTTTGTAATAGTAAAATGGTTACTGTATTGTAGCTAAAATAGACTGATTTCATAAGTTGTAGTACCACGATTTAAACCAAATCTAAAAGTCACAATGTCTTACCAATGAGCACTGGTTCGGTGGTTGAAAGCAAAGTGGCCAGCTTCTGGAGGTATGGCAGGTCCATGACGATAAGTCGATCTTCGTGAGGATGCAGTTCCACTGATGTGTTGCTGAACACCAGTTTCAAATACTTGTCCCAATCATGCTGAAAATCGCCTTGTACTTATGAAATATCTACGCAATAAGCTAATTGAAAATATATTTTCTCTTTATATCGTTTTAAATTCTTGGTCAATGTTAGTAAGCGAGAGAAATGTAATTTTTAATTAAACTTATCGTATCTAATAGCGTAAACCATATACAGGATATAGTGGGTCGTAACCCTTCGTTATTATCCTTCGTCATATTGGCACTCAATTAGCTTGCTCGCTTTTAATAATCATAACAGATAAAAATTCTATTGTAGAACAGCCGAGGGTTGTAAAAAATCGCATCTACCCACATTAAAGTTTTAACGTTAAAGTTGTTTGTAAAATTTTCAACGAATATATAAAATTGTAATATTGAATATAATATTGTCATGATTTTGTGAGTAATGATTAAAATTGTGGGAAGTTTTAAAAATCAACATAGAAACACCGGTAATGTGCTGCCTAGCTGATGTCACGCCCCACCATATTCAGTGGGAGTTTAGTGGGGATAAGTCGAGGACCCGGCTGTGCCCGGGCGGAGACATTCATTCTGAGGCGAGACGCGGGTGAAGATAGATTACTAACTAAGATCTATAACGGTTTGCTGTATGATGTAAATAACTGTAATAACCAAGGTGTATCTATAAAAGTTTAGTAAAGGTTAAAAGTAATTCCTGTATTCTGTAGTTTTCTTTATACTATGCAATAAAAAATTGGCATATGTTAAGTTGTCAAGCATTCGATTGATTTCTCAGTAAATGAACATACCTCACTCCATTGTGCGGGACCAGCTCCAGTTCCTTGGACGAACTGAGACACGCTGACGTCATGGAACAGGTGTGTGCCACTGCGACGGACTTCCATTGGAGTCATTATCTATACCCATGAGTACAAACATTTCAAGTCTTGATTGATTTAAGGGTTAGTCGATTAGTAAAAAGGGGAAAATCTTCTTCAGAGTTTCTTCTGAACCCGTCGTTTTATGTCATGAAAAAATTAATATTTAACAAACACCAGGAAGTCGTACAAATTTTGAGGGTTCTTGAATAAGTTAAACACTTGAGCGAACACTCGTTTCTTAAACTACCTTTACTTAGAAGCCCTTGACAAAACACTTCATACAGAATCGCTAAACAGCCTGTGAATTTATCGCTTTATTCCTGAGATATTTTTTCTTGTATGAAATTTATTGTATTTTTTTCTTATGCTCCGTCATTTCAAAGACTTATGTTCAAAACGAAATCAATTCGGCATCATACTGTTTGAAACACTGTAGAAAACCTACAATTGTCAATAACAACGATATTTAATTATGAAAGTTTCAATGTGAACTCACCCTTGCCAAACTCTTGCTAGTTTCAATGATTTCACTCGCGAATTTCTCAGCATCAGTTTCCGGATCTACGATCGTAATCATCTCTTTAATGTATTTGTGGTACTGTTCTAACTCTTGCCCAAACTGCTCAGGCTGAAGGAGGTACCGTTCGCTGAAGCCGGGGGTCACCTGCTCAATCTGAAATTATGTTAATTATTTTAATAAATTATTTTCCATGATGATACGATGTCTGATATCACTGGATCGCTTCTAGACAACGTAATAATTGGATATATAAGTAATGCTCTATCTAAACTCATGTAAAATACCTATCCGTACAAACAAAATAGTAGTTGACAAAAGCGACAGTGTTTGGTTAATATCCGTTATTAACCAAAGAGAGTTTAAATATTGCGTGTCGCATTTAAATTATCTTTGATTTGCTTTTAACGGTGGGTATATGATAGTTATAATAGTGAGAGTAATAAAAAGAATGAACGGTATATATAAGATATAGATATAGGATAACGATATATACTACGGCAAACATTATTTGGAGGAAACACATTTTTGTATTTATTAGGATGTTGCAGCCATGACATAATCTCAGTAACAATGGACACGGATGTTTCAGGATGATCCACAAGGACGCATCTCGTCACGAAATTGTGCTGATCCAGACGATAACGGATGGAATTTTAATCTTCTCCATTGTATTTTATATTAGTTGCACGGACAACATTCGGGGCGACCTATTTGATTACAATGCACAATACAGCTTTAACAATGAATTTTAGATAATTGATTTTTTAATAAATAAATACACATTAAACCATTCAGACAGATTTAAAACAAATATAATACGTCATTATGTGATGATTAAGGCTTAAAATAACATATATTATGCATATTTTTATGCTTTGGGTCTAAATTTATATATTATTATGAATTCATAATAATTAATTTAGACTAAGCTATATCGGAATATGAACATAAATGCGGGGAATTGCACACCTTTTGCAAAATGTTTTAAATATAAATATTTTACTTTAGTTCAGAAAATTGTCAATATTTTATTTTAAACCTTTTCGATGTATTCTCAAATATGAATCGTATATGAATTATGAATGTCTAACTCAAAGTCAGTTACTGTTTTCCAAACTCTCCCAGACGAAATTATATGCTTCCATTTAGTGATGTACCTGTATGTATTTAAGAATATAGAAGAGGGGATTTTTCGTCTGATTTTAAAACCGCAAGCACTACGATCTCAAAAAAAAATTCGAAGAACTTTCATCCTTGCAATTTCGCTTACGTAACGCAGTGGAAGTGAAAGTTTTTGGAACCTGGCGTAAAGTTAAGCTTTTAATAAGTTTTGTATTCAAGTCGAAATTGTCGAAAGAAATATTTATCACTGTTAACACCTGCTCTTAAAGTTGAAGGCTTTAGGGCGTGATAGGCATTTAGGTCTACAGGTTAATTTTTATTGTACATTAAACGAAATTTTGATTTCATTTAAATTCATTTTACACTTCCGGCGTTCTTTGCACACGATTAATATTAAACGTTAAATTCAAAGTAATAAATTCGAAAACGATAGATATAATAATAAACTATACTGTTCTCATATGTTAAGCCTGCATCCTGTCTTAAAACTAACAAAAAATGCAGTATGTGGTATGATATCATTTCTGTAAAATTTTTAACTTACCACAACACGATTCCTACTAGTGTTCCTCACATCTTCAGCGACCTGTACGCTAATCAACACGTTAAGGCCGAGTCGTCGTCTCACTTTGGCTGATATCTCTTCCCAGGTAAAGTTCGCACTCACGGTACTAGGAGGCCGAGTTGGCAGACCAAGACTTGTCAGCAGTGCTTGGATAGGTTTGATGCCTTCCGCCTCCATTTTATCTAAGGGTAAATATTTAGAGCTCAATATTAAACTATGCTATGAACATCCAATTTCAATGTAATTTTTTTCTATGAATATGAATAGACTAGTCGGATTATTAGCAGCCATTATTCTACCTATTTTATCTCATTGGACAGTACTAACATTTATATTTCAAACGCTCGGATTTCTTTAAAGTATTAATTTTAAATTACAAGTTATATTTATGAATTTTTTAATGACCAGAAACCGTAAAACTATTAGCTTTATGTATCGTATATATTATTATTTGCTAATAGACAAACATACCAGTATCAATGCAGGTCCTGTACAGTGCCTTTGCTTTAAGCACACTCTTGGGCAGATTCTCTCCATCGCCAGCTTCTAGCAACTCCCTCAGGTCGGAAGTGAGCTGCTCCCGAAGCTTCGCAAGTTGATCCCAAGAAGTCGCCCATTCGGGGACTGGATTCTTCTTAATCCAACCCCCACAAGCGAACTCGTAGAAATCCGTGCATGGTTCCACGTCTCTGTTGATTGCTGATAACACCCTCGATGCTGGAAAATAAATTATAATAATAATGAATTATATTAAATGTACCGAATAATTACTGTTGAAGTTAACAAATAAAATAAGACAACAGATAACTTTAATTAAATTAACACTGTTGAAAAGCCCAGTTTGAATTCGATTGGGTCATACCCAGTATTCGATACTGACCAAACACAGATGAAATGTCGTCTGTTGACATATATAACGTCTGTTAGAACATGTCTCATAATCGTAAATAATTTGTAGATTTGATACAATACATGTAGATTTTAAACTATACATTATAAATAATTGCGACGTAGATACATACCAACTTGAATCAAAAGCAACAAATTCGCCATTTAAGAACGAATTAACTATGAATGTGAAAAGGTCCAGTATAGAAGACAATATGATCTATTTTCATATTGTTTTTTATATTTATGGCGTTTCCTAAGAATTTAAGCGCATTAGAACTTGTTTATAATATATATTGTCCCTAATAACAATGCCACGTGTTAAACCGCTAATCGTTAGTCACTATCATTAAAATCAGTGCCTTATAATAAATACGTCAGTTTTTTATTGACCTTATTTAAAAAGCCCTACAAATAGTGAAATTAACTAAAGATTATCGATATATATATTTAATACATTTTTTATTAACGGGCCATATACTGTTGTGATTCAATTAATTACTTAAAAATAAATTTAGTAGTTTTTTAATATTAAATATTGCAATTTTCTTGCCTTCCGTTGCAGATAATTGTGACTGTCAATTAATTATAGACAAATAATTTGCAATAAAATAACATTGCAATTGTAATTAAAGATATAAGCTATCCTATATCTCAAGTTGGACGAAACTGCTCACGCGTCACTGTGTGCCAATTTAATTTAAAATCAGTTAAGTAGGTTTAAGAGTCCATCGCGGACAAACATCGTGACAGGAGATTTATATATACTAAGATTGGTACATAAGACGGAATGACGAATAAAAAGTGCCGTCAACTGCGCATTTTCTTAAGGTTGATGCAATAACAGTAGAAGTTGATGAAAATGGCGCAGTTTCAAATTAATGGGTTCACACGTGCTATCTGTTATGAATAATTAATTTGTGTACTTAATTTCTGATCACAAACAAATCGACCACATAATAGAATTATATTGCATTATAATTGCTTACACTAAGATAATTCTGGAAATGCTATGTGCAATTTATGGGTCTTTTATTACTATAATAAATTTTGGAAACAAAATTAAGACACTCCAACACATAGGACCTTTGATATAGGTTTCTTAGGTTAGGGTCTCACTTTTACAGCTATTAAAAATTAATGAAATCAAATGTTCGACCTGCAATCATTACTCGTGGAGTACTATATTTAATTACCGACAATATTTTATGTAAAAAGCTTATAAGGCGATGGAATTCGTGAGTGATTTATATAATTACAATAATTGATGCAGATGCGTATGCAAATATTGGAACTTCTTCAATACATTATGCCAGTATTCAAAGCAATCACCGCATTTCGCATACCTAATATGTAAATGTATCTAGGTCATTATTATATAATTCAAATGTTTATTATAAGAGTAAGATGAGAACTCTAAGATGGTGAAAATTGTTGCAGATGACTGAGCTTCTACAAGTTTTGGGATCATCTCAATAAAGTAACTATGCCCCACATGCCCACTATGACCATAGAACATGCCTGTAAGCCTATTCCTATATTTTTTTATATAAAACATGTATTGCATGTCAACTTATCATCAACTCACAAGGTTTCTGGGTAAAGGAATATTTATAGAAGTATAATTTTCCATTTTGCCTAGATAATAAAGTTTCTGTGAAGAAAATATACCGCTTTAACGAGAATACGTATGAATGACTCGTAGGATATGGGGAAGATAAATTGTTTCAATGAATTTTTTATTATGATCAATTATCATGTTACGCGTGGATTAATTAGTTTGGCGTATATATTTTCTTATAGTTTTAAAAGCTACTACTTAATATTTATTAACTTATTTTTATTTATCATATAACTTTTTATACTCCGTATATACAATATACATAGTAACATCCACACTTTTCTCATCTCAGAGGTCTTTTTTTGCATTTAATTTATTCAACGCGTGTAACACAACGGATACCGTTTAAATTATACGATTTACTCTACTTACTTCTGATTGCTCATTAAAATATGATAATACGTAATTTAATAACTATAACATGCTTCATTGGTATTAATGTCTCCAAGAGAATATAACCATTAATAGATTATCCATGCATTCCAGGCTCTTGATATATTCAAACTTAATTTCAGGAGCATGTGGAACATCAATAAATATCTTTATTTATTTCATAAGTTAGTAAAATATAACTTATAAGAATAGAATGTATTTTTTTTTTTTCAAGATTTCGTTCCACTTATTTTCCAAGAAATTGCAGGTGAGATGAATTTATAGAACCAGCAAATCTCAATTGTTGCAATACCTTTATGGATTATTGCCATCTGCTGAGCAAGTTCTCAAGCCATAACCACCGGTAAGAATCTACTTTTGAACTCAGCATCATAACCATTGTTGTAAATAACTCAATAAACTTACCAGTACCAACGCAGGTTTCGCTAAGACAGGGTTTCGGACTTGTATACTCAGAGATAACCAGCACTGCAGTATAGATGCCTAATGCGATTAGACATAGCCCTAAAGCTATGATCAGCACTGATGAGCAGCGAACAGTTCTCTCTCTGAAAAGAAACAAAACATAAATGAAATGATAGCCCCAATCGACCATCCTATAATAAAAGTATTTCCGTTTGAATTCACTTCAATAAATTTTAATTTTTACTCTTTATGTTAGAGACATTTTCGTGAAGACAAACAAACATATCTTTATATTAAAGCCTAAAGGGACTCATTTTAATAATATTTAATAGTATTTTTATCGATGTTATATATATAAGTTATATAGCATCACATATTGACATTATGACAAAGATAGCTCTAGAGAATGCATCACTATTAAATTCTCATACTTTAAGGTAATTAGTACACATATATGTATACAAATTTTTTAATATGAAAATGTGAATGTTATATAATTTAGTTTCACCAAGTGCAATTTCAGTAATAGCCATTTACAATATTTGTGTCAGCCGAACAAGTCCGGAAGACTTGACGCAAACTGCTTATTAATTTAAGATGTGAAGTTCTTCAGGTAGTATTTGTCGTTTAACTAAAACAGATGTTTGGCTTAAGAAATGCAGCCTTTTAGATTATATTTTCTTTTTAACGTCGCCTAGTCTAGCTTGGGCCTAGTCTACACCAAATATACAAATATGGAAGAAAGATGTATAAATGTATAAAATTGGGATTAAACACTATTATCATTTAAAGCTTACCATAATATAAAGTAAATAACTATACTAAAAAATTAAATCTTGACTTTTATTATTTACCCCATCATATTAGAATTTCAATAAATCGTAATGATGTTAAAAGAAATCCGATAGAATATACTTTAAATATAATTTAAAACATTTTTATTTATTCGCAGAAATATATATGAAACATAATATTTAACGGAGATATTTAAAAATAAGAAAAAATTCCTTCGCTATGAATTGTTAATTTAAACTTAATATATCGTTAGTAGACTGCACGCATTACATGCTTTACATGTAAATCAATTTTTTTACAGTACAACTGATTATTCGCTTAAGGTAAACCTGCTATTCCATAAATATTTGTGACCATTAAGAAAGATATTGGGGAAGTCTTCAATTACAGTTTCATAAAGATTGGATAAGCCGTTTAAGAAGGCTTGAAAAAACATTTCCGGAAGTCATTCCACAAATTGGCTTATCTTGTTAATATAAACGATGCTCATCAAGAATTTTTTAATTGCACCTGAATAATTTATAGCCTATGAAATATTTTAATTGTTATTACTTATTCAGTGGCAGTATGTAATTGCTTCTTTTTATGTTGTAAAAACTATACTGATAGCACAAACACGTTTGCTTGTATAGTTTTTACTTAAAATGTAACTGTCGCATAAATAAGCGGTGAATTTTATGTATTTTAATGGGAGTGAGGAGACGAAACATTATAGACTGCGAATAGATTGGAATACCCAAATTGGAATAGTCGTTAGGCGAAGGATATTCCAAAATGCGTACTTTCCCTTTGGCGAAACTTAATACAGAATAGTCGTAGGAGGACTTTGAATATTAATTTTATATATATTTTTTATGTAATATCAATTCAACGTGGCCATATTATTATTAAATCGGAAAATATACATCTGTTTGCAACTTATGCTAGAGATAAGTATGTGCTATCTAAAGTGAAAGTAAAATAAAATATGCAACACTTAATCTTTGCATAGTCAATTACTTAAAGCGATGGCTTCTACAAAATGTGTATCTAAAAATGTTAAAAATATTTATTAAGACTGGGCAGATATTATGACGGATAAATTCGCGCGGGATGTCCAACATGAACAGAGTATCACTAGTTTACACGTTTTAATCATCATCCAAGTAAACGAGTTGTGTGTACCAACAATTTAAATGAAAATGAAAACTACCCTGATTTGCGTAGAATAATCGCAATGGTTTATGCGAGATTTTGTGATTTGGAATCATATTATTTCTTTGTTGGTCGTTCATCATAATGAACAACCAACAAAGAAATAATATATATATATAGGTATATATATACTAGCTGATCCGGCAAACGTTGTTTTGCCATACATGTGATTTCAATTTTCAATTAATAAATAAATAATAAGGGTTGATCGTAGAAGGGTGAAAATTTAGGATTGTATGTATTTTTGTATGTTGTATCATAAAAATAGAAACTAAAAATTTTGTCTCAAAAATAAAAAATAAAATTTAGGGGTGGACTACCCTTAATATTTAAGGGGATGAAAAATAGATGTTGGCCGATTCTCAGACCTACTCAATACGCTTACAAAGTTTCATGAGAATCGGTCAAGCCGTTTCAGAGGGGTTCAAGTTCGAACCCCGTGACACGAGAATTTTATATAATATTGTGAATCTAAACCATTCCCAGATCCCCTTGAACACACACAAAAAATTTCATCAAAATCGGTCCAGTCGTTTGAGAGAAGTTCAGTGACATACACACTCACAGAAGAATTATATATATAAAGATATAATAATATATAGATATGGTATGCGTAAATACAATTTGACATAAACTAAACTGGCCCGTACCTTAAGCATTCGACAAATTTATTTATACACTAAAGAAGAGTTTATTGCCAGCTATTTTCTCGTCTGCTCTACGCCCTTGATTTGAGAACTGACAGTAAAATTATAGAAGTAATTAAGAAGCACTTTTACTTTATTTGTTGACGTTCATAAGTGTACATTGTGTTACCTTTTTGAGTAAATATAATTTGAATTTGAAGGCGTCGGGATTCCAGGGCTATGAAATAGTGAATACCGCAACAACATAATTCTTGGAAGTTTTTGAATTTATAAAAACTTGCTCATAATAATGATGGTCTTGGTTTTTTTTAATTCGTTTTTGTAAAGGAAAATTGCGCTTGTTAACGATAGTAATCATTTTGTTGAAACGGTGACAGTTCTGTGTTAAGTATTCAACGCGTCAACCAGCGCCAACGCACGCTTTCCTTGCACATGTGCCAGCGAGATTTATTGATATTAAACAATAAAAAATTATGCTGTAATGTTATCAGTATGATTTTACCCGTAAGGAATTTTCTGACATAAATTTATGATACATACAAACATTGTCTTGTATCATTTTTTATTCTGTAACATTTAGGCGTCAATCACTAAGAATATCATGAAAATAATTTGCGATTGTTTCAAACAAAGTATCTCATCAAACCGTATTCAATATCTGTATGCATCTCAGCACTACAGTAATCGCCGCGCAAAGCACGTGTTGAATATATTTTATTTTCCAGTTATTCAGTGTAAACAATTAAAACACATCTTTAATTAAAAATATCAAAATGTATTAGTCAAACACTCGGCTTAATTTATAGGAATATAATATATCCTTTCATTCTTGGAAATACCATAGTAAAATTTTCTTGTGGATGATATCAATTAAACAGATATATAAAATTAAGGCTTTATATTACTGCAGACGAGAATCCTGTACAAGGGTCGCTGTTACCAGGCCTGGTCATTAGCGCTAAGGAGGGAAAAAAATCGTCGAAAAAAAAGGCTATATATATTTAAATGTTACTTTACTTAATTATAGTATGTATTTCTCACTTGTAACCTGAAGTCAATGAATTTATTAATATACTTACGCATAGATTACTATTGATGATAATGTATCACGTAACTGTAATCTGTGTAGGCGTTAGTACTGTATTGTTATACTTTCTATTGAGTTCACTCTAAAATATACATATAAGTATTATTACATTATATATTATTGTAACTGAATTAAGTACAGAACAGAACGAAAGTACTGTTAAGTGAAAAAAAATTGAGAGCCACATATTTAATCATCGCGATCGGAAAATGTAAAAAAATTTTTTATCAACAATATTTTTTTAATTTTAAGATGTGGTAGTTGATGTGACACTAATCTGTTTTACTTCCATCGCATTGGATAATTGTTACAGTAACGAGGGCAGAATAAATGCAAAGTTTAAATTAGTACAAGGTTTTGTACTAATCAACTCTTTGTATTCTAATAATAAGACATAATAAGGCTCTTCGCAGAAACGCGGTAACATATGACATGGGCATGTAAAACTTCTTCTAATAACAATGATATAGCAAAACTTATTCCATGAAGACCAAAAGGTCCGTATGACAAGTTGTTTCGTGGTAATCGTGGTAACGTATCTATGGCTACAATATAAAAATAACAACGTGACGAAGTGTTGCCCCTTTAAAAAAATATTTCGATATTAAATATTAAAAATTTAAATTGTTTTATTCACTAAGATGGCATGATTGGAGTTTCCACCCACACGATGTTAATAAATGATGAAGGATCATTGTTCAAGTGATTCAACAGCTCAGGTTCATTGCCACGGCGGAAATCGGTCGGTCAGCGGTTGTATACACATAATTAAATCCGAGCACGTTCGCTACTTTCTAGGTATGTATGGCTTCAGTCATAAGAAGCGGCGAATTCTTTAAAATACATTTTACCACCAAGAATCTGTATCTTGGACGTTATTGTTTTATCTATTGAAACTGTAGAAAATATACATAAAATCATAATTAAAAACTAATAAATATTTTTTAAGACAATATTACTATTTGTTTGTGACTGTTTTTCAGCTAAAACACTAAATTTATAGTCCAAAAATACACATACTATACACAAATATGAATATAATAAGGTATACAATAATATGAATAAAAATTAAAATAAATTCGCCTTAAACTTAAACTGTTGTAATTATAACATTTGCTTAGCCATAAACTTTATGGGAATGTGATATAACGATAATTACTCTTAACACACCCCATAAGGAACTCGCTTTCTAAAGAGATAGTCTACTATCACAATATACAAACTTTGAATTATTAGTTTTGTGTACATATGTACATTATATATAGTCTAGTAATAGATAAGATAGGTCCACTATACAATCGGATCCTGCATAATGTCTTTCATTACCCTATTTCTTCCTTTAGTTTTTTATATCCTTTATCTTACAAAAGCCATGACGGGATTGTAATAAAACCGTACACATTGAGCACGCCATATATATGTAGATTTTAGAAACAAAAAGGTGAAAGTTTGGCGAAATGTTCAAAACAAAAGCACTCGTAAAATTTGTATGGATGGCGCTGGTCACCTACTTTTCGAAGCGTATATTGATTTTAAAACAAACCAAATTTAACTGTAATGTTATAATCAGTTTTAATCTAGTTGAGTTCTATATAACTTTAGTCTTTATCCATATGTGATTAAATATACAATCCTTTATAATTAAAATAAAGTAAAATGTTTCTAGTTTCGATTTCATTCTATTCAATAAAAACAACTTGTAATAGGTATTGCATTTGGTAACGGCAAAATAAAAACCTTGTCTCAAAATCTGCAGACCATCTTTCATAGCTTTTTAATTATGACTTTTTCATTATCTTTAGGAACACGAGTACATGTCGTTTTTTTAAATAAAATATGATCGTAATATTAGAGCCTTCGAGTCGGCCATAAAGGTAAGAACCGTAGCCAATATTCCGCAATTAGCTTATTGCAGAATTCATTATAACATTATCACGACAAAGCCACAAAGATATTTATATAAAGAAAGCCACAAATTACTCACTATGAATTTATAAACAGCATCTTAAACGCATCCATTATTTATCGTATTGTCCTCGTGTGACCTCGTCTTTGTCGTTTCCTGCCACTTCCGGATGTAAATATTAAATACTAAATTATCTTTTTTAGTTCCAGTACTTATGGACAAAAGCCTTTTTGCTATAGTTATTTCCTAGACACTGTCAGATGTAGGTAAGTATTTTTAAATGATGTTCATGCGAATTACTAGTTGCAAAGTACAAAAAAATTTAGAGCTTTTGTGAAATTGCAAGCTACAGCAACTAATGTGGAATTAAACAAAATAATGTCGTTGCCAAGCGTAAAATTTCTTAGTTAAAACGTAATTATTTGAAATCGACTCAGTCTCGCAATATTTTTGTCATTTCGACCTCCAATGTACGCAAACTGTTCATAGAAATCTTGCTAGTTATGATTACATCTATTGTTGGGGTAAATTCCTTAAATCTATGTTACGATTATAATTTAAATAAATAGTAATCTAAAATTTATATTATTGTTTATTTATAAGCTTCTGTGAAACAAAACAAAATACTTAATACGATGTTTCACCTATAGAAAAGACTTCAACGATCGTACCTCTGTATTGTTAGTTATGTGAAATTAATGGAATTCCGTACATTTCAGAGTCAATTTTGATTTAGCTATTTAGTGATAAGTATATAATAATATACGCTTATGCAAATTCGAAAACACAAGGAAACAAAAAAATAACGACAACAAAGACAAAAAAATAAAGTTAATGAACTTGTACCAGTTTCCTTATCAACTTTGGTCTCTGACACTTGTTATGACTTTAAACAAATAACGGTTAACAAAACAGGATTCATGTAAAAATAAAAAAATATCAGTTTCTTTAAAATCTCAGGTGCAACTTAATTACATATTTAATAAACAAATACTCGGTTATTTTTACTGTTATGTGTTGACATTTAAAGTATGAACACATTAAAATAAATTAACCACAACTTTAATCAATATTACGACGGTACGTATCGTTTCTCGAACGCACCGCAGTCACGATGTATCTATTCAAAATGATAATATATTCTTAAATTAATACACGTAATTATTATTGCTCGATCGTTAAATGTTATACTAAAGGGTTTATTGTGAATCCTTTAAACTTTTGTACATCCGCAACAAATGTATAAATGTAAATACAAATTGTATATGTAACTACGCCCTTTGCTTAAATCCGCAATGTTAAAAATAAATCTTCTTCTTCTTATGGTGCCGTCTCCTTTTGAAGGTTGGCGATCATTACAGCTAATTTAACTTTGGATGCCGCGTTTCTGAATAACGACTTCGTACTTTGACCAAACCATTGCCGAAGATTCTTAAGCCAGGATGTACGTCTGCGGCCAGGCCTCCTTCTACCCGCCACTTTGCCTTGTATGATTAGCTGAAGGAGCTCGTATTTTTTAGAGTTACGCATAACATGACCGAAATATTCTAGCTTCCTTTTCTTTATTGTCATGAGCACCTCTTTGTTCTTTTGCATTCTATCATTCTAAAAATAAATATATCATTCCAAACTGCAATTTGTATCCGTATTTGGTTTGAGAATTGTGAGATCAAATTTTGAAGAAATTGTGGTACTTATAGTAAAACTAGCTTTACTGACTTAACTTAACTGACATCATCTGTTTATATAGTTTGGAAATTTACGAATTGAGAGTTTCGTTTAAGCTGTGATAAAAATTGAGAGAGCTTAATTAAACAATGGAGAAAGACTTAATCAGTTTAAGGTATGGTCTACCTTCGCAATTTTTAATTTTAAACTCAACAAGTAAGCGATGGTTAGAGGTACCATTTTTTACTCATAAATAGACCAAACAGATGCATTATATCAAACCCATTGAGTTACATAATTGGACAAAATCGATGCTGTGACTAATTGCTCAGTTTAAAACGTTACGGAAAACGCACGCACGCGCAGTCGTGATATATATGATCGAGATAAAATGAAAAGTGTTCCAACGACTAATCACTCAATTTAGTTTTTTAAAACCCTCAAAAAATTATAACTTTCTTTTCAACAATTTACTAGACACTTTAAGTTCATTCGAAAAATAAATGAAATCTAAATTGTTGTCAACATTTAGAAATTACGACAAAAAGCTGGCTAAAATAAAATGCAGTATTAGTTAAAACTGGCAAACTATTCTGTACTTTTTTAACTAACCCTTCAATAAGAACCGTGAACCGTTGGTACAGCAATAAATAATCATGACAAAGAGATGTATGCAAATTGAATAATCAAGATATGTATGCTTCCCTCTTGCATATTATGCAAAGTGGTATGAGTCATGTATAAATTCAAAAATACTTTTGACTTTAAAACTGACTGAGCTCTGTACTCCCATACATCTTCATTCGGTCGATATTTTGCCTAGGAAATAGGTCGCCATAAACTACTTACATTTCCAATTGAAATTTCTTAAATATATTTCTCGTAACAATTATTTCATTAAAAATAGAAGATGTCAACTTTCTCATTATAGGGCGAATTACCAGTGTTGGAGATGTTGAATGAGAAAAACTGTTAAATTGATATACTGCTTATATTCTTGAAACTGTTATAATGTTATTACTGAAACTGTGTTAAAGACTGTTGTTGAATCTGTTTTGCGCGTCGCGTAGTACTGTTATTAGGATACGTTGCAGACTAACTAAAATCTTAAAGCTCTTCATATTAATTCTCAGCGGGCCGCTGAGTCAGCTGTTTGGAGTTCATTATCCGAACACTAAAAAACAGTTTTATTTTTGTAAACCATGTTAAAGCTCTACTATAAAACGCGACATTTAATTATTTATTAGAGTAAACGATTAGAACAATCTCATTATATTGTTAGCTTAACAAGTCGATGCAAAACGTGACATTTGAGTTGAGAAGCAGCGATTAGCAAAGACAATGGCCTGATAAAAACTTAATAGTTTGTTTCCTATGTCACCTGTTCTACCATAGATAAGTCGGTTTACTATGTAACTAGATCATGGCTTTGTAATATGAGGTTTTTTAAATTATATAGGTTACTAGCTGTTATTTTGTTTTCAACCGCATTTATAATAACTGCCCAAGGAAATGGGGAAAAAATAAAAAAATACCCTACGTGAAGGACATAAGCTCTACCTCTTCTAAGCTCACGAATGTACAAACAAATCGGTTCAGCCGTTCATGAGTTAAAAATAGTACAACTAAATATATCATTTTATATATATGTAGACTTTTTATTTAATCAATTAAATCGGTGTTATCTGCGATTAAATCAAGTATTATAGGAGCTAAAATTAAACTCATAACAGACCTTAACGTTCTCAAGTTTATTGGCTTAATAATTTACAGTTACTATTTATAACCCCGTAGCCTTATTAGATGTATGAAATACCTTTACTAAAAAAAAAGTAATTTATTTGGAAAAATAATACATAAATGATAGTTAATGGTAAAGAGGTTTCCAAAAAAGCAGACAAATCGCCATTAAGTGTAACTTTCTAACTGAAATTAGTCTTTCCTCTTTATACAATTTTGAAGTTATATGGGATTTCATTATGAATTAAAAATTGTATGTTATGGTCGACCATGTGCATGTTAATCAGGATAATTTCGAGCAGTCCCCGTCCCATTGCATTGCCTATCTATTATCAAATGAAACGCATGAAGGTCAGGATTGTATGCAAGCAATTATAGATTCTATTAACGTATTGTATTTACATGAAAATAATTTCCTGATCACATACACGGATTATACATCATTGTGAAAGATTACATATAAGTTACGCATTACGGTTAGCACGATACTAGAATTAATAATTCATTGCCTACGTAAAGTATAAAGGAACTTAATCTTTATTATTGTTGTCATACATATTCTCAACAAAGTTTCAAACTAATTAAACAGTTTCCAAAAAGTTTTACTTAGTTTAAACCTTTAGGATATAATTAATAGAATCAGGCGTTACTTTGCGGAAGTCCATAGAAAACCCAAATAGACCAATAGACAAGCAATACTCCGCGAAAAAACCACTGACCACCAACGAAAACCATCGAAAGGCAACAGACAAGAGGCAATAGGCACAGTAGAGGCAACATCCTGATGATGCTCCGGTGTCGGGGCGAAACGTACGTCGAGTGGTTGTGGGTTTTTTCGGGGAGTATTGCTTGTATATTGGTCTATTTGGGTTTTGTGCTATGGTTTTGTGACGTTACGGTGACGTACACATATTTCCTTATGTCAGTATTTTATACTTCTGTTTTTCTTAAACTGTGGCAAGAGCCAAGAGGCGAATGCATTTCAAAGCGGCTATAGGACCAATGACGTTTTTATTAGTGTATATAAATTTGATTTAGAAACAGATTCATAACTAAAATCATCAATTATCATTAGTTCTACTGAACCAATATGCTAGTTCGCCTTATAAGGTATAAATATGTGATTCTAAATTGAAGCGACGGAATTTGTAGACATGTTGCATACATTTCTATTTATAAGAAAAGAATAATATATAGGAAAATAATAACTTGTTGTCACATTACAAAATATACGATAGTTAATAATCTTAATGAGGTTCCAAAGCGAAGATACACCTGAGATAACGTAAACGTGTATGAATGCGAAACATTGCATAATACGATGCGCGGAGTACGATGTGGTTAGGTGGTTATACACTTCCTATATTTCTAACCGAGGTTGTTCTTCAATTCTCCTTGTATTTTGTGTAAAAAAAATATTTTAATATAATCCATAATTATTGAATAGAATAAAATATTTAAATACTTGACTTAAGGAGCAATTTCAATTTATTTGGTGTGAAAATAACAAAGGAGCAAAATTACTATTAAACACTCTGTACACTACCTAGATAAGCTAACGTTTTAAAAATCTCACGACTCTACAAAGTAATTTTGATTAATCAATTCCATTGCGACTTGCGAAAATAACCTTAACCAAAGTGTGTTCTTTGCTTAAAATTTGACGTACCTAATAACTGTGATGTACTCAGTATTAAACACAAAAAACAGATACAATGGAGTATAATTATGAAGAGCTACATACAATATTAGTTGGATGGATTTGTAGTTGATTTGTAGGTATTTTACTCAAGAAATAGAAATGCGTATTTATCTTAAGTTTAGTTAAAAGTTAAATGTATAGAAAATTAACGCTAACAGTTTATATGTGGAATGAGTTTTCATATATCAACATTTCATATATAGATACGTCGAGCACTGCTTTAAACTGCTGCTTTGAAGTTTTTCAATATAAAGTATTCCGTTATAGTAAATTTACTCACAGTTTCTCTTCAAGGCCGGAGTCTGACCGGCGATGACTCTCACTGTCGGCGTCCTTCACCTGTAATAAAATAATTTTACGATTTTCCATTTATTGCGTAATAAAGAACATTTATTTTATTTATTTATATTACTTTCCTTATGACAAAATGGTTTATTTACTATGTAACAAAAGGAACGAAGATCTTTTAGGAATTAATTTAAAAAACACTTATTTAACTTTTTTATTTATTTGTTTCTATTTTGTTTTGTTAATTAAGGGACCCGTGCAAATCTTAAAGGCGTCTTTGATATACGCGTGCCTTCTTCGATAGTGGCACTATCTACAGTAAAAAAATAATCACTCAATTTGAACAAGTAATTCTTGAGATTACTTCAAACAAACGACCTCTTAAGCTTGTTTTAGTGTACATAAGTTTGCTTATTAGCAATTTATAAAGTATAATCTACGACTCAAAATGTAAATAATTTTTAAGAGATCTCGTAGAGATCTATTTCTGTATTACTCCATCGTATAGAATTACGTACGACGTCTTAGAAAAATTTTCCTTTAATCACATAATTATGTAGAAGCTACATATATTGCCATTGTTGAACTAGGTTCCATTAAAAATATAGTACGTTTGCAAAGGTAAATGAGATCAGTCTATTGTGTGTAGACAATGAGTTAATAGTGATAATACACGTTGTTTTAGCGTATTTCATTGCATTAGTCACCGTATTTATTTGCAATAGTCTCCCTCGAAGTACCGGTTCAAAAGTTCTTTGATACCTATGAAGACACGAAGTAACATTCGAATGAGGAAACTTAAAACTAATCATTTTTTCTTATAATTATAGTTATTATATAGTCCTATAGATCCTGATAGATTTCTCATTGAGAACTATATCGTATGCCTGTCCTGTTTTATAACACCACTAGATTTAAATTGAACCGCGACTTGGTAAAACCACAGAAGGCGCTGCAAGATGTAATATTTTTTAAGCTAAGTTTCATTTCCACTTGGAAATAAAAGCTCAGTGACGTTCAAGTTTTTTAATACTCACGTCTACAGTTACCTACTCGTAGTTAACTATAAATTTGGCGAGTAAACAATTCCAAACTATGGAACCCAGGGTAAATGAGTCCACTTGTCCACTTAATGAAAATATGTTCATATGACTTTTTTGTTGTGAAGCTTCATTAAAGGTCTTGTGTTAAAAAGAGTAAAATACTTTAATGTTATTCGTAAAAATAATCGACGAATATAGTTACGGAGTGACCGGCAAATCATATTGCCAAGGATTTCGCCATAAAAATATTTTGAGTACTATAGAATCTAGATCAAACGGTATTATAGTTTACAATATACTCAATATTGTAACGCTTTTTACGATAGTTATGTCATATCGTGTCGGTTTACTGACACCATTGTTCTGCGTGTAAAAATATTCAAATGTATTTGTCACGATTCTACTATCAGACAACTGAGAGATTTGTAATCGGGGTGGGTCTACTGTTTACATTTATTAAACAGCAAATAATACAATGTTCTAAAGTGACCCATTATCGACGAGGTAATTTTTTTAGAGTTAACCGAAACCGAGATATATTCGTATTATAGGACCGTGTTTGTCAGTGTACGATAAGAAATAGTTTTATTTTATTGAAGTTTTTAATTACTATTTGCACAATTAATTGTGCCGGAGAATCAGTTTTAGTTCCATTCATTTATCTCAAACGATTCCATCTTAAGCAACAGATTAAAATTAAAATCCTCCTACAGAACAAAGTGCTACTTTAGTAACTCTCCGAAGAATAGTGAAATGCATTTTTTTATGATATTTATTATTTACCTTTAAGTCACAAGATGATTGGTTACTAAACATAGTGATTATAACAAGGTATAGCACAGGCCGTTTTCTCTATCCGTGAGAGAATAGACTTGTCGTTATTTTTGCTTTCCCTTTCATTGTTCTGTATTGTCTACATATAAATTGTTCCTCGTTCAAAGGGAAATTGCTGTATGATACCACATCAGTTTTCGTTCTACCGTGTCTGTATTGCGCTTGGTCATTAAATGTTTTGCGAAGTATGTAAATATGGTTGTAAATTGAAATCGGTGAAAACTTTGCGGTAATGACGGTTATTAAATTTGTATCTTAGAAATAAATGATAATTTTCCATTTAAATCGCTAATATCAAAACTTTTAGATATTAGCGAATTAAGTAGATAAATAAACTTATATATTTTAATTTTAATTAAGGTATTATTTTATCAGCTTTTTATGGTATTACCCTCTCCACCTCTGGGGTGTCATAGAACAAACAACAACTATTATTTCGATGCTTAAGATTTGTAACGATAATTTTTTTTTGTATTAAGAGTGACAGTGTTCTTTACGCCGAAATGTTTACGTTCATTAATATTAGTAAACTGATACATAAATTTAAACTACATATAAAAAAATCATACTTTCTAATCATTCAATAGTCGTGGCTGTTAAAGAATAATTTAAATATCAGGAAGTCGTTGAATGGACTCCAAGAGGTTCCAGCAATACACAATTTCAGGCTGACTCACAGTTGTTTGACTAGAAATAGATGTGACAATGTTTCTTGACCCCTAAATGTGCAACCAGTTCGTGTTGCAACTGACGTCAGTCATTTCCATGGATTTCACGATGATGTTACAATATCAATGGCCAATGGACAGTGAAAACCGCAATTACGGTGGAATTGAAAATTTCTTCAACCAAGTTCATGATCTAGGTGATTGGTTGCTAATTATTTTTCGGTTTCGCAATCTATATTGTTTCGAGTAGCTTTATGACTACGCAAAAATATGTAATTAGTTTTTGCGTGAAATTAGAATACGCTTTATACAAACTATAGCCATTTTAGTAGAATTTAGAATCTATTTAGGCAAAATACAACACACGAAAGGTAGAAATCTGTACCCTCTTAGATGATTGAATCTACGAAAGCTTATATATTTAATGAAAAGCGAAACTTTAATTGCGTCACACACGTGAAGTATTTGTAATTGAGAAAATAATAAGAAGGATATATTCAATGCTTTAATAGTTAGTAAGCTTATGATGAAAATGAAGATTCTTAGGAGACCCAGAATATGTTATCCGATGTGATCCGATGGTTATTTGAATGTAAATGGGTAATAATTTACATTAAGTGTTACGACTGTGTTTACTCAATTTTATTACTGTCAACAGTTTCATTACAGGGAGTGTACGATAAAAATATTACCTGGACATCTATGAATAACTATAAGTGGTAGCGCCGTGGCAAAAATAATAATACAAAAACATTTTCTTTGTTTGAACACATAACAAGCACCACTTTCAATAAAATATTAATAGTGTACGTGATGCAGGAATAAACACATAAAAATATTGCTTTGACTATAAAAGAAGTCGGATCTTTTATTATTGAGGAAAAAATTAAGTATATGTTAAAAAGCAATATAGTTTATGGTTTAGGTTGTGGGTTTTCGACAAATTGTCGATGAAATTCAAGTACATATGTTTATAAAAACCCTTTATGTAAGCATTTATACAGACATCAAAAAATGCCTCAAACACGAATTTCAGGTACATACAAATAGAATTGTTTTGTTTTATACAAAGCTTTTTAATAATAATTACTTGTTCTCAAAGACGGTAATTGTAATAAATCATTAAACTAGAATGCGGATAAATGGTCATGGCGCCGTGTCATACATAATGTATAGATCATCTTCATTCTGCGACCATTACAAATAAACTAATTACCAACTGAAAAAACAATCGCTTTTAGATAAAGCAATACTACTTATTTACTTTACTCGGCGTTTCGAGTGCTTTAACAGCCATAGAGAGCGAAAACGGAAATTCTTATTCAGTAAAAGCAATGTCATCAATTAGAATTAATATGTACCGAGTTTATATCAATTGAAAGCTATTTTTTAAGCATTGCTTTCAAAAGCTCTATTTACAAACTGGTTCTAAAATTAAACTTAAATTAGCTAGTAATTTAATTTTAATTTTGGAACCTGCTTAGTCAAGAGCTTACACTGAGTTTGTATGTTTATTTACGCAGACTGTAAAATATACTCTTAAAGAGAACTATTTGAAATAATCTTTGTACACTGGAATTTATTTTAGGTATTTTAACATAGAATCTGGGACGTTAAGTGGCTACTAAAGATAATGCTTTTTACTTATACAAATTATTGCTCACGACTGATGACTTCATTCACTTGGAAATAGAAGGTGTTAAGGGTAATATATACTCGTAAGAGTATACACATTCAGGATAAAAGCTTATAACGTAATTTTGAGATATTCATTATCCTATCATGTCTATTGATGACCACATCAAATCTGTACCAAATGTAATATAACCGTACTCGCAAGGGGGAGCGACTTCATCGTATACTATTCAAAACTTAAAGTATTAAGACTAAAGCTTTAATGTTAAGATGACCTAAAATATAGCCATTGTTGTAAGGTCAATGTCCAGCCCCGAAAGGATAATGTGTGAGGATTTTAACGGACCGTCTCTGGGCTACTGTAACGGGACCAAATATTGGATAACAGTTATTGTGTAGGTTTCAGAGCGACACACTTTCATTCATCTATTGAATGTTGTTCATATTTTTTGACATTGTAACTGATTGAGAAGATAAATTGAACAACTGTTTAAAAACATATTGACTGTACGTGGCGTTTATGTTCCCAGAGAAAACATTGTTTTTGGTGGGTTGGAATAACAGTATGATAACCTGAACTAAATAAAAAAATAAAGGGACTCAGAGTGCCTGTTTCTATCGTCTTCTAAGATAAGATTACGATTCCTTGCTATATATTCGTTTCGAATTGATATTTTTCTCTGATATTTAATGATGTTTAGGACTGAAACTCACTGAAACTATTCACGCATAATTTTAGTTCCGTACCGCGTGCAGTGACGAAATTTTAATGTTAAACAGAACACTTTTTATGTAATAAAATCAAAACCCATAATGAAAGGCGAACAATATATATATATATATATATATATCATTAGGTAAAGTGATTTACTTAAAGCGAAATTACGTTTCCTAACAAAAAAAAACAGCTTTCAACGATCGAAAATATAAATAAAGTATAAAGACCTACTAAGCAGATATCAATAATAAATGTATAATTATTGTAATTTCACAACACACGGCCTCCAGCCCGTTTGCCCCTGTTTTATAAAAAAAAATTAAACGGATACGCTATTCTTTATATTTTCATCTATCAAAAATTTGTTAGAAATTATCATTTACATTTAAAAATATCGGGGTTAAAATTTAAGCTGTAAAAAAATAGTTTACAAATTTATATTACAGCAAACAACATAATGATGAGAAAATGAAAAAATATTACTCAACAGATTTAAGGGTACGCGTTGAAATTATTTTCCATACGAAAATCTTGTCCTCAGATATTAAGTATCTGTTACATTGAGAATAATAGATGCCTTCGATCGGCATTAATGTATCAATTACGCACATGAATATAATTCTCCATTTGTGCACAGCAGGTCCTGAATTGACGACATACGCATTGTATATCACTAGTTTATAAGAATCTCTGGAAATATATATATGTATATATATATATGACAATATTTGTTATGTAATAAGTAAATTGGAAACCTTTTGTGTTAATTTCAAAATGTTGTTACTTGAACTGTTTTGATATTAAATTCGAGCATTAACAATGGCAGTATTAAAATATTCGGCAATGTTTATGAAAGCCACATGTATTGTTCGGAAAGGCGATTTTTGTCACTATTGTTATGTCTTCATGTTCCTTAATTATTTTACAATAACAAATCTGATTTAATGAATGAGATTAAAAATGGAAATAACGTTATGAATGGTAAAATATGATATAAGAAATTACGATTGCCTTTTTTGTTACGATCTCATAAGTGTTCGGTGCCTGTAAAACATAACTAGTTTTTACAAATTTTAAAAGTTTTTAAAAATTCTATTGTAACTTTATGGTTTTTTTTTAATTCAATACCAATAGATGTAATATTCATAAATATTATCTACGCACCAAAATAACTAAAAGCTCAAAACTTAATATTATATTATAAAATACTTTTTTAGTTTTTATTATAATATTTAATGTTGTTTTAATTTGGCTAACTTAAGAGTTTGTTTTATATTATTCTAGTAACCTTAAGCTTATTGAATAAATCCCCAAGCCCAAATTAGTTCAAAATGTGTAAGAAATTACTTCTAGCAAAAATAAGTAACGAAGAAAAAATTTTAATGTATATGATTATTATTAAAATCTATTATTATTTGCTTCTACAGCCTACAGCTAATAGCATTAAATACTCTAATAAAACTTAATTTTGGTTCTTCTTTATATGTATTTGTTTGTACCTATTATACCTTGTAGGTACATATAATCAATAAACGAATACGTTTGAAAATCATCTTGAATTTTGGTCGGTAGATTCTACTTGGAAGGTAGATAATTCTTCCGTTAGATAGTAGTTCCAAATAAAAGTAAATTCAAAATCACTGCCTACCCTTTTTAATATGCGTTGTAAGAAATAAGTATTTAAAAAAATTTCGTCAATATTTTGTTACATTCAACCAATAGTTAAATAGTAATTAAGTTAATTTTCTAGTTACCACGCTCGCTATGTATTTACTAAGTATTTTGTTGCGATAAAAATACTCACTGTAATTTTTTTTTATTTTAAATTTTATCTTGGTTTTTGAAAACTAATTTGGGTTAACTATCACAAATATCTACTAGTTATTGTATGAACCTCACTACATTTAAAAAATGAAGGTTCCCCAAATTTGCCTAAAACGTATAGTCAACTTTTATTTAACTTATTACATTGATAACAATAATGTCACATGATATAACGTTACTAAAAAAATCCTTTTTCTTACTTTAATTTTTTAAAAAGAACTCTGTTATTAACTGTTTAGATCTTACCTTATATTTCATCTTCGTTGATGTAAATTCACAAATAAGCAGCAACAACAATTATTTAATATAAATTAAGACTTATGCTCAGAATTTCTTTGGATTATTTTATATTTAATAAAGTCTTATAACGTAACTCATCGGAGATTTGGCGGCAACGTCTATAGCCGCGCATGCGTACTCTCTAGCACTGCGACAATGGCTGCGTTTCAGCTGTCTCGGTAGTTTTGCTTCCCCGCCATGAAGTGCAACGACCCGTGATCGACACCCCGACTTCCTTCAGCCGGAAAATAGTGAACAATTGTGCTTGATATTGCAGTCGAAAATGCTAAGTTTCAAGTTACATTTACGAGATTACCTTACATGTTAATATTGATTATTAGTAAGAAGAAACTATTAAGTATCTACGTTATATTATTGACTGCAGAATTGAATAATGAAATTCAATAGTAGTAACTCCTCAAAAAGGCATATTTTATAAAATAATTTTAGGATAAAACACATTATTTAGGCTAATGACATTAAAATAAGACATAAACAATTTTATAAAAATGCAATATACAATGATGGGTACTTAGTTGTTGAGGAGTCTGAGATCCTGAAAGTAGGTACTTTTAGTAAGTACTACACAGTCTATGATAAATGTTTTAAGATAATTAAACTTTTATATATTTAAAAAGTAAATATGAATAAGTACTTAACTTGTCTTATCTTAACAGTTACTTTTTAAGTCACAATAATGCAGAAACTAGCGCATCTTGACACCCTTAATTAATATTAACCCTAATTTAAATTATTCAGATTAGATTAAGATTAACGAAAATAATGCATCGCATTATTTAAGAAGTCAGCAGCCCATCTACATATTTATTATCTCATATTTATTTGCCTAAGTCATCACAACATGCGGATAGTCTATCGGGGGACTTAGTTATTTATAAAAGTATCAAAACTTTTAACTTCAGGTTTCTAGGGAACCCAAGGTACGACGCAATCGTTGAGTAGCCCCCTCTTCCCTAAATTTTGACGACCTTCAAAGGCTTAACTGACTTACAAGACTAAATTGGTAATTAAAGTATTCGTAGGGAAATATATACTATTTTTATAAGATGTTGTTTCACCTGCATTGTTTAACAGCCCCGTGAACATTGGTGTCGATTCTGATGTACACTCTCGAAACTAATTAGTTTTAGAGTTTAGACCTTTCAAACATGCGAAACTTATTCTATACATTTTTAAATTGATAGCAATAAGCTTTAACGTTATAAATTTAGAAAAATATAAACATCTAAAACAAAATTTAGAGGTCTTTTAAGGTAATTGATTACTATCAACAATATTAATTTTTTAAACTTTTCAGTATAGATATTTTTTTATGAACGGAAAAAAGAAAGAAGATTGAAATACTTGACATACGTTATAATTTAATAAAATAATACCAATAGTTATATCTGTGGTATAGTATCTGTCAATTATCAAACAAATGTCAAAATGAAATGATATTTTTCTGAAAAAGCGCGGCAAAGTTCGAACAATAAGGGCGCCTTTTTTAAAATTAAATTGAAAATAATACAAATAGTTATTGTTGAAAGTTTTATTTACTTATAAAGTGGTGTGTGATTGTTGCCGCGATGTCCCGCGGTAGAAAAAGGCGTAAGAAAAAAGAAGATGTCGAGGGAGACTCCGAGGAAAGCGCTGCGGTGCGGGACTCTGAGTCGGACTCCATCGTTTCTGAGGAAGATACTGATAAGTATATTCCATTTAAATTACCGAATTATGTCCGTTTTTATCCTGAAGATGGTGGCAATTTCGAATACATTGTCTTTCTGGAAAGTACTGACAAAGACAAACCAATTGGTTCGAGAGACATGATGTCACTCGCCAATGCAATTAAAAGATACAACAAAGGCGTCAAACAATTAAAAAGGATCAACAAAGCCAAAGTAGGAGTGATTTTTGAGAGACCGGCTTTGGCTAATGCAGCTTTAAATAATAAAAAGTTTCTGGATACACACAAACTCTACGCTAGCATACCAGCTGCCGCAACAGAAACAACTGGCGTTATTAGTCACGTGCCAATAGACCTTTCAAACAAAGAGATTTATAGTGCTTTGACCAGCACAAAAAATATAGTCTCGATCAGACGCTTCATGCGTAGGACTACCGAGAACAGTAACATCAAATATGTACCTACAAAAACTGTGTCCATCACATTTTCTTGTCCAAACTTACCTGAGAGTGTTGATTTGAATAGTTGGAGATTTGAGGTTCGTGCCTACATACCTCCAGTAAAACAGTGCCTCCGTTGCTTGAGATATGGTCACATTGCCAAATTTTGTAAAAACGCTGAAAGGTGCTCCATCTGTGGAGAAGGTCACAACTTTAAATCTTGCAATGTTAACCCCAAAGAGGCCTCTTGTTGCCATTGTAAAGGGAACCATATTTCAATATCTTCTATTTGCCCTGTTAAAAAAGAAAAAATTCAGCTAAATAAAGATAAATTTCAAAAGAAAAGTTATGTAGAAGCCCTTAATAGCACTAATTTTCCCTCACATAGTAAAACAGACCAATTCCTTTCATTACTCAATTCAGAAATAATACTTAAAACCATTACTGAATCACTTGTTAAATTAATCACCCTCAACAGGACCAATGAATCCAAAATTTGCTCTGAAACCATAAAAGATGTTTTAAAAGATTCTTTCAAAAAGCAGAATAGTAAACAATCTTTAATTACATTCTAATGGCTACTTTAAATATAGTACAGTGGAATGCTCAGAGTATATTGCATAATCAACATATTTTCAACCATTTTCTTCTGGATAACAATATTCATGTGGCCATTCTTTGTGAGACTTGGCTTAAACCCCATCATAAATTTAAATTACGTAATTTCGATGTAGTAAGACTAGACTCAGGAAACTCTCACAATGGTGTAGCCATACTTGTACATAGATCTATCTCTTACTCTATTGTAAATACTGTTTATGATAATTCTCTTCAAAATATAGCTATTAGAATTAAATATTCAAATTGCAAAGAATTAACTATTGTAAGTGTAGGGGGTCAGGACTTTCACTAAATAAACACAACTTTAAGGATCAAAACTGTATTAACTAATTGAATATATATATAAAAAAAACTTTGTAAGCGCAGCGCGTGAGGTTGCCGATCGCAGCGGCAAGTACTGGACGACTGACTAGTGACTACTAATTACTAATGGACAATATACACGCACACACACATAGACATACATTACGCGTCGCGTCGCTTACATATCCCCACCCTAGTGCTGATGCAGCACTCAACCCAAAGGAATTTTAGCGACGCGAGCAACAGATCTCTTAAGTAGTCCTAATTGCGTTCGAACCTCAACCACTCGCACTCTTCCATCTTTTCCTGGAAAAATTGCTTCTACAATTCCGCGCGGCCACACGTTACGAGGAGCATCAGGATCGACGATAAAAACCAAGTCACCAACCTGTAGAGGTGGTTGTCGGTCTTGAGTCCACCTTTGACGTGGTATCAATTCCGGCAGCACCTCAATAACCCACCTCTTCCAGAACATGTCAGCTAGCCGTTGCGCTATTCGCCATTGTCGACGCAGGAATAGGTCAGAATCATCAAAGCTGCCCATCTGCGGTGAAATGGATGATGAACCAAGTAAGAAGTGGTTGGGTGTTAATGATTCCCTGCTATTGGGTTCAATTGACACGTGACTAAGTGGTCGCCCATTTACAATAGATTCCACTTCAGCCAGAAGGGTACTGAGAACCTCTTCCCTAGGCGCCCTCTCCTTAAGGATTACCTTCAAAGCCACTTTGACGCTTCGGATCAAGCGTTCCCATGCCCCACCCCAGTGAGGACTGGCCGGTGGTATAAAAGTCCAGCGGGTACCATGGATACTAACACTGGTCTGCAAGGATTGTTCATCAAGTTCTCGAACGGATTTCTTAAGCTCTGCATCTGCACCTCTTAAGTTTGTCCCATTGTCAGAGTAGATATTTGCAGGCCATCCACGTCGTGAAGCCATTCTACGAAGAGCCATAATCAGCGAATCGGTACTTAGTGATGACACCGTTTCCAAATGAACAGC
Organism: Pontia daplidice; assembly: GCA_963693355.1. Classification (NCBI taxonomy): domain Eukaryota; kingdom Metazoa; phylum Arthropoda; class Insecta; order Lepidoptera; family Pieridae; genus Pontia; species Pontia daplidice. The sequence continues at coordinate 247,326 of CAVNZL010000091.1, read as the reverse complement.
TCGAACGGTAAGACAGGTGAAAAGGACTCCGTACCGTTTCTCTCTTCGTCTTCCGATCGTGACCTCCATTGGACCAAACAAATCGATTCCACAATGGGTAAAAGGTCTTTGGTGATGAGCAACTCTGCAAGCAGGTAAGTCACCCATCTTGGGTATCTGAGGTCTTACTTTCCTTATTCTACATAACATACATTTATTTATTATTTCTTTTACTGTAGGTCTTAATCTTATTATCCAATATTTTTGTTTCAGGTCGTTTACTACCATCTCCTGATTGCCGTGGCCCGCCTTTACATGGTAATGTCTGACGATCAATTTTGCTACTTGACTTCTTCCGTCTAAAATTGCAGGGTACTTCGCATTGAAGGATACATCAACAGCGACACCTATGCGCCCACCCACACGCAAAATGTCCTGCTCATCAAAAAAAGGCGTCAGCGTAAGTAATTTACTACTTTTATCTAAACATTTTCCACTTTTAATTACAGATATATCCGACTTAAATGATTCCATTTGAACATGTCGTACAATCGCAACCTCGGCGCGGTCCATAGCGGTGCAGTCATCGATTTCCAATTTTCTACATTTATTTATAAATTTCAGTACCACCGATGTACTTCGCAGCAGCCGTATCCATGAAGAGAACCGCATTGGATTGGGTATAGACGTGTGCTCAGGTATGTCATGTATAATGTTCGTAACATATTCCATGTCACATTCTTCTATATGCGGTATTACTGTGCTCCTCGGCCATGAATATTGCGTATTGTACAGAAATGAAGGTCCATTCAACCACTCACCAGTAAGCTGAAGACAATCATAGTTCTCCCGAGTGGCTATATCAGCAACATTCATAGTTGTAGGTACGTATCTCCATTCTTTAATCTGCGTTAATTCGTCGATTTCACCCAAGCGGTAAGCGACATAAGGCTTATAATTCTGTGTATTGTTCCGTATCCACTGCAATACCGTCGTGGAATCACACCAAAAATATCGATCAGCTGTTTTAATTCGATGTGTGGACTGTATTGTGTTAGCTAATCTGGCAGCTATTATTGCGGCCTGTAATTCCAGCCTGGGCATTGTGACGGATTTAACGGGAGTTACTCGACACTTACTAGCAATAAAACAAACCCTTATTTGTTTATTACTATCTAACCAACGCCAATAGGCGACTGCACACATAGCTTGAGTCGACGCATCGCAAAAAACATGAAGTTGTAAACAATTATATTCTGTTTCGCAAATAACCCGGTCGGCCGGTGTATTATGCGTAGACGCAGGTGTGCCGTTGCTTATCAGCAGTGAGTCATCCTTCTCACTAATTACGTTCGGCGACGTCGCTGAGTCTACACTCGAGTTATGGAATGTCGATTTATGCATTAGCCGGTAGCATCGCGGTATTCGAATGCTACTAATTTGATTTAATAATTTTAACCATTTGAACCATTTTTTACAAATATCCTTTGAGACGTATTCATTATTACAAATCATTTTCTTTTCCAGGTTAAGCAGTCTGGACAAAGCAGTACGTTCAGAATCAGGCATCTTACAGCTGATATCTTTCCACGGTAAACTAACGTTCCATCGACCATCTATTAACTTTGTTGTTTTTTCCAGGTGTTCCAGAGCACGCAGGTCATCGGAGTTCTGGCGAGGTTTCCCTGATATCCCCATAGATTCTATATTAAATGACTTTCTAACCATTTCATGCAGGTCTTCCATAGAAGAGTCTGACAATCCAGATTGAACCTCGGTAACGTGCAACGTAGAATTACTGACGTAAGTTGAGAGTGAAGTAGGTATTAAGCCGTGAACGCACCAACCTAGAGGAGTACGAGTGGCACAAGGTTCGTTACATTTCCCTACTTTAATTTCTAAAGGTAACATTAAATTATAATTATCCTGACCAATTAAAATTTCAGGTGTTTTGTTTGTACAATCAAACTTATTTGTAAGATTACATAAGTGAGCATAATTATTTAAATTTACTAAACTATAATTTTGCACAGGTACATTAAAGTTCTCAAGACTGCGTAAACAAACATTGTATCTCTCACCGATGTTGTTTGATATACAAACATGAATGATGTCCGTGTCGCACACAAGCGCGCTGTTGTCCCAGGCACCGCGCACATGCAACGCCTCGTGTCTCCCGCGCAGTCCCGCTCGGGACGCAAGTGACTTGCTGATAAGGGACACTGTAGACCCGTCGTCTAATAATGCACTCGTGTGAAAAATACCGTTTGGTCCGTGAACACTTACGGGGACTACTTTTAATAGCACTTTACACTCACTATTTTTAATATGACTCACTGTTTCGGATGACGTCGTAGCTTCGGCGACAGTATTATAACTAGTACATTGTCTATCGTCGTTCACTGTTTGGGGCACGTTATAATGTAATAACTTGTGATGTGGTTGTCCGCAGTTCTCGACGTCACACGCTGCCGCCGGACAAGTTGTCCGGTCGTGAAATGAATCTATACATTTGAAGCATAAGCGATTCCGTTTGACAAAACTCCATCTGTCCTTGCGTAATGCTTTGCGGAATTTTTTACATTCCTGTAATTTATGTTTTGATAAGCGACAAAACTTGCATTTTTCATAATAATCGTTATTCTTATTTAATAATACTGTACATGTACCTTCTGTGTATTTTTTCTTGTTGTAGTAAGTATCAGTATTATTTTTATAGTTTAATAAAGCCAGTGATGATACTTTCGTAGCTTCTTCATTTAAAAAATCTGAAATATTCCACCATGTCGGTCTTTTACCTTGTTTGATGAACATATAACTATAATCCGCCCACTTCGAAATTAAAATCGGTGGTAACTTAGATAATATACATGTAGTTATGTTTATTCCATTCAGATATTCATCTTGACCGATCACTTTAACAGCAGCTACGCAATTACGTACTTTTATGGAAAATGGCACAATATCTTTATGATAATCTTGTGACACCGGATGTAATTTCTTTATATCTACCAATATGCGTGACAATATGATGTCAGGGTTTCCAAACTGCAACTCAAGCGTTGACATAATCGTGTCTGGCGAAGCTGCACTTATCAGCAGCGCCGAGACAGCTTCACGAGCTGATCCCTTGAGACTTTTCCTTAAACGCCACAAGTTTTCATTATTACTGAAATTACATATCCTATTAGATTCCTCATATGCTTGCTTAAAATTAAGCCATTCCATGGGGTCACCCCAAAATAACGGTAACTCTTTCGGTGTACAAATTCTACCCAAAAGACCGTTCAGACCGTTATTTGTTGAAGCGGCTGCTAAATCCTTCAGCGCGGTGGCCAAAAGGTGAACTGTTGTACCCTCAGTGCCGGCATTCTGTGTGGCCGGCTGGCCCAGCATGTCCGAAGTTTGACCCTTGTCGGGGACAGGCTGGTCTTCCAGTTCTTGTTGGCTCCGTTCCAGCCACTTCTCTACTTCACTCCGTCGGTCTGTGTGCATACTTCCTTTGTCGTCAATCTCAGCTAGGTCCACCGCTAAGCGCTTTTCAATCAGTTCCATTTCTATTTTTGCTTTGGCCTCTGCAGCTTCCAGTTCCAACCTTTTCTTTCGTGCCGTTACAGATGACGTTGACCTTTTCGAGCTTGACCTTGAGCTCTGGAAAGGTTTTGTCGGTAGCGGCGGTTCAGATTTTATTATACTACCTTCATTTTTATTTTTTATGAGGGAATTTTTTGTGAGATTCTGATCTTTATTCGATGGTATCTCAGCTGCCAAAGACTTAACCTCCTGTTGTTCCTCTACGTTCCTGTTAGTCCTTCTAGTATTAACCATTCTTCTAGGTGTGTGAAACATAATATCCGTCTCGAAGTGACCAGCTGTAGGGGGTCAGGACTTTCACTAAATAAACACAACTTTAAGGATCAAAACTGTATTAACTAATTGAATATATATATAAAAAAAACTTTGTAAGCGCAGCGCGTGAGGTTGCCGATCGCAGCGGCAAGTACTGGACGACTGACTAGTGACTACTAATTACTAATGGACAATATACACGCACACACACATAGACATACATTACGCGTCGCGTCGCTTACAGTAAGCCTTTACAGCCCAGGTAATTGCAGCCCTCCTTTCTCACCACATAAACTGAATAATTTAATTAAAAGCCTCCCTGAACCAATTTTCTTGGCGGGGGATTTTAACTGTCACAATATTGTTTGGGGTAGCCAAACCTCTGATTGCAGGGGCAAGGACATTTTAGATGTCATTCATAATAACAATTTAGTCTTACTTAATGATGGTCATGTGACTACAGTCGGCTCTCACATATGGAGACCTAATGTCTTGGATTTAACTATAGTCTCTCCTTCCATCTCTTTACAATGTGACTGGATGGTCTATGACGATCCATTAGGCAGCTATCACCTCCCTGTAATAACAAAAATTCTACTTAATTTAAATAATTCTTATCCAATAGATATACCTGATAGTAATCCTCTCCCTTCTTCTTGTAATTTAAAATTAGTTGATTGGGATCTATATTCCTCTAAAGTTGATTTGTTATTTCCTAATTTATCCTTAAATACTCAAGATCCTATTATAACATACAACAATCTTATTAAATGCTTAAATAGGGCTCTAGCGGAATCTCTTCCTTTCTCTTCATATGGTAATAATAATACTCGTTTAAAACCAAACACAAAAATAAAAAGAAATCCACTTCCATGGTGGAATTCAAATTGTTTTAAAGCTCTCACAGATAGTAAAAATGCATACTTAAAATTTAAAGAAGACCCAACTGAAGAGAATTATATAAACTTTAAAAAGCTTCAAGCTAAGAAGAAATACATAATTAGATCTGAAAGAAGATTAAGTTGGAATAAATTATGTGAATCCTTCAACAGAACTACACCTATTTCTATTATTTGGTCACATATGCGTAAATTTAACAAATCTTACTCACCTTCGTCTGTGTTTGATAACAATTATGATTGGATTATTCATTTCCTCAAAAAATACACTCCAGATACTGTTGAGTCAGCAGCCCACTTTGACAATCAAGATTGGTCTTGCCCTAATCACAGATACTTTTTGGAACCATTTTCATTTGTCGAATTAATGTCAGCAATATCATCTAGAAGAGACACAACAGCCGGCTTAGATGGTATCACATATAAAATGCTAAAGCACTTATCCTTTCAATCCAAATTAGTACTTTTAAAAGTTTTTAATCATCTTTGGGAACAATTTATGATCCCAGACGATTGGAAGATTGATTGTTTAGTGCCCATATTAAAACCTAATAAAGAGAAATTTCATTTTAATTCATATAGACCTATTGCTTTGACTTCTTGTGTGGGGAAAATATTTGAACAACTATTGAAACAAAGATTAGAACATTTTATAGAATTAAATAATATATTAACTTCTAATCAATTTGGGTTTAGAAAGGGCAGATCTTCTAGAGAGAGTATTGCTCATTTACAATTGGACATCTTTCAAGCACTCAAATCCAATAATGCCTTGGTCAGTGTATTTTTTGATGTAGTAGGGGCTTTCAATAATGTAAATCATCATATTCTGTCTTCAGAGCTTGTTTCTATTGGTCTGCCTGTAAAAATTGTGCAATGGATATTTGAGTTCTTACATGGTAGAAAAGTCTATGTTAAATATCGTAACAGGCTTATAGGCCCACGTTTCTCATATAAAGGCACCTGCCAAGGCAGTATTTTAAGTCCTTTAATCTTTACATTGTATATTCACAAACTTAACTTAATTTTAGGTCCCAAAGTAACTAACTTACAATTTGCCGATGATTTAGTGGTATATTACTCTGATACCAACTTAAAGAATATAGCTTCGAAATTAAATTCTAGTTTAAAAAATTTACATACCTATTTGAACTATCTCGCCTTAGACATAAGTATAGAGAAATCCAAAGTATTAGTATTCAATAAAGGAAGGCCTTTTCAGGTCAAATTATATTATGATAATACAGAACTCCCAGCTGTAACTGAAGCTAAGTTCTTGGGTGTGTTGTTTCTTAACAATTTATCCTGGGGTAAATATGTTGATTGTGTAACTGACAAAGCTATAAAGGCACTAAATATTTTGAGGTCTCTTGCTGGAACATACTGGGGCTCTGATCCTAAAATTCTTTTAACTCTATACAAATCTCTTGTTCGTAGCCACTTTGAATACAGTTTCTTTTGTTTTGCTTCTAATAACCAACTGCTTCACAAATTAGATGTCATTCAAAATCATAGTCTTCGACTCATTACTGGGGCAATGAGAACAACTCCCATAAATTCACTCCAAGTTGAATGCAACACTCCTCCGCTATTCTTAAGGTTTCAATATCTAAAAAGGAGATTTTTGCTAAAATTACTTTCTATAAATAATCACTCCCTTATTAACAAACTTACTCATCTGAACAATTGTTTACCTATGAATTCCCCTCTATCAAGCAACTATCCCTTTCTTTTGCATGATCTCCCCTTCTTGTTAAATCTGGTCAAACAGCACAGCATCTTTAAATCAGATAACTGGGTTTGCTATACTAAGAGCTATAAAAGTATTATGCGTAACATCAGCATAGTTATAGACAATAAATCGAGAGATCGACACGAAATTTATAATATTATATCTCAATATCCCAATTATAGACACATTTATACAGATGGCTCAAAAAAGGAGGATAAGGTTTCAATGGCATTCTATATACCAAGTTTGAAGTTTGGACGAGGTACTAAACTAAATGAAAATTTGAGCATATTTTCTGCAGAAGCTCTTGCTATTGTTTCTGCATTAAGATTCATTGAAGATCGTTCTGAAAGATTTTGGTTAATTATCACAGACAGTATGAGTGTTCTAAAAGCTCTACAAAATCATCACTTCAGTGCTAAGTCAAGCTATATTATCATCGAAATTAGATATTTATTGTATACACTATCTAAAAGAAATTACAGTGTGGAATTCTTATGGACGCCCTCGCATATAGGAGTCGCAGGCAACGAGCATGTGGATTTCCTTGCACGTGCGATTGTCGACAGTGACAGCGGCAGCGCTGCTGACAATGTTGCCATTCCGTACACTGATTTACTACCACTTCTAAAGTCAAAACTTAATCAGGATTGGAAAGATGTTTGGCAAGAAAGTTTAGCGAGAAAAGGCACCTGGTATGCTGCAATCAATCAAGATATTGGAATTCCATGGTTCTGTAAATCCAGCAATTACAAAAGCAGAAGATTTTACACAACACTATGCCGCCTTAGATTCGGTCATTGCAGATTTAAATCACATTTACACCGCATGCGCATTATTATGTCTCCCTCCTGTTCGTATTGCAATTCAGACCTTGATCAAACTTTAGACCACATATTCTTCGAATGCTCTGAATTCCATATCCAACGCCTATGTTTGTCATCTAATCTGTTAAACTATCATATAAGACCTGAAAATATTCCGCGCTGTATTCAAGACTTGCTTATAAACCATGATTTGTATGATTCTATTTATGAATTTATTTCTAATACGGTTCAAGAAATTTAAAAGTATTGCATGACAACACTAAGACAAGATATGGCTTCGGCCTTACGATCATGAACAACGAAGACGTGGCTTCGGCCTTACGATCATGAACAACGAAGACGTGGCTTCGGCCTTACGATCATGAACAACGAAGACGTGGCTTCGGCCTTTAAAAAACCACCAAAATATTTACCAAAAAGATAAATAAACCAAAAATAAGACTAGGCTGTATGGACTAAAGTCCTTTGCCTTTCCCATTTGGGATAAATTAAAAAAAAAAAAAAAATGATATTTTTCTTATCCACTCAATCATTCACGCATTGTTGTAACTTGTAATTTTTAGCGTCTCGTTAGTAATAAATACAATACAAAATAGTTTGTAAATTTTATATTATTAAACAAATATAGAAGTTTTATATTAAACGATAGTAATGTCCAGTGGTATGGGACGAAAAGATTTTTATAGTCGCGATCGTAACTGGGAATCGTACCGGCGCTATGAAAAGCCTCGTTCTATGAAGCGCAGCCACAGTCCGCTTCGAGATAAAAGGAGCAGGTCCCCTCATAGAAATAAGAAGGATATCGATGATAATCTTTTGAATGATAAACCAAAGCATGATGTTTGGGACAACCATCGCCAAGATTTTTCTATTCCTCCACCTCCACCTACTTTTTCAACTCAAGATGTAATTATATTTCTATCTTCTTTTCTAATTGCATTTTTCACAGTATGGAGAATGTCAAAAATGAAGTTTATAAAATATTTTTTTTATCATTTATTTTCAGGGGCCTGCTTACAACCAAACCTATCAGCCCTCATACTCTGGAATTTATGATGAGTTCTCATCTGGACCACCACCTGCTAACAATGATATGTCTTCTTGGAATCAGATGTCTCTTCCACCACCTCCTGCTCCACAGGTTTATAATGTTGAAGATCAAATTAAAAAAGAAGGTACAATTTGAATCTTCTGTTTTCTAAGTGTTTAATAATTTTGTGATTACATAGAGTGATAAAAAAGGATGATTATTTTAAAGTAAGTTAATTTTTTTATACGTATTAAGCTTTATAAGTAATGTTAGATTTGACACCCCTGCTTTAGAAATATATGTTAATACCATGAAACTTAGTTGTGGGTAGGGTATAGTTTTACTGTCATCAATTGTTCACTTTATCAAAAATACTGTAGAATGAACAAGTAATTTTAATGAAATCTGGGATTCTAGAAGTGTGTTAATATTTTGAATGTTTCAATGATTTATGATGAGGTGCTTTAATTTTTTACAGGTGTCACAATCCAGTGTATAATGCTTATATGAAATTTATCAGGTCTTAATAAATCATTATTGGGCTCAAAGATCAATCTTCTAAATTGCCATTTAGTGAGAAGTTCACTCTGCCTTCACCTTTATTCTATGATAAGTTTCAAATTGAAGATTAATTTTAAATCATAATTATACATACTCATGTAATTATATTTTACAGCTGCAATTGAATCTGAAATGCGTCATCAAAAAGCAGCTCTGTCAAAGCAAAGGGAGGACTATATTAAAAAAGCCAGCATTCTCAAGAAAGAGTTGGACACGTTGAAAGACCAACGCAGTGAACTCCGTGGTGACTCAAAGAGATCACCGAGTCCAGATACAAAACGGTTTTTAAAAGAAAATACAAAATTACAGGTCTGGTTTGTTTCAACTAACTAATAAAAGTCTTTTCTGTTTAACAGAATTGTTTAGTTTTAAATGTTACCTAACTTATCCACATAGAAAAATCCAGGAGTCAAATTAATTTAAAAATAAAATTGTTTGTATTCAGTTGGAGATTCAAAATAAGTTGAAGACCATCAACAATGTGGTAGATATGCTTAATGGCATCATCGGAGAAGAAGCAGCTGATATAAATGATTCAGATGGCACACCTGAGCGCAGCTCAAAACGTAAATCCAGGTCTGTTTTACATTTGAAACATCTTTTATATATTGAAATTATAATCTTATTTATTGCATTCGAAACAGTTAAAACATTTTCTACATTTACGTAAAAGGTAAGTTTTTACAGTTTTCATTATATTTCTTTTATGATAAGCTTATTTTATTTTAATGGCTATTGCTTTAACACAGAATTTCAAGAGTTGGGGAATGACATAGAAGAAGTTATTGAAATTGAGTTGAATTTAATTAATTGCTGTTGCTTGTGATTGTTAATTGCTTATTAAAAATATTTTTAAGTTATGTAAAAATATTTCATAGTTATATAATACATATCATCTTTTTTTGTGTACTTAGTATGTTAAATTATTGTTATAAAATTTTTTGATATTGTAAATATTTTTTGAATTAAAGAAATGAAGAATGTCATTGTTTTTATTACCTTTCATACACATATTTAGGTATCTCCTTATTTATAACAACTAAATTAGCCCAATTTCTCAGTTTAAACAAAAGTACTATTTTGTTTCTTTTATAGTATGAAAACAGTACTTTAGTTTAAAGAGTGCAGGAAAACAGAATTTTTTATGAAAAAGTTGCTACTCTAAGATGGAAGTTAAGAACAAAAACGTGTCTGATGTTAAATCTTACATTTTTATAAACCATAATAAAAGATTGAAATTATTTTTCCAGGTCACCTTCAGTGGGAAAATCCAACTATGTTTACTATGACCCTGAAATGCATTGGTGTCGGGTTTGCAATGAGTTTCCTCCAACTGCTAAGGATTACCTAAATCATTTGCATTCAGCTGCCCATCATAAGTGAGTTAAAGGAATTTTAAGGCTTAACAATCAAATTATATGATGAAACTTGGAATAATACAACATAGTAGATGTTTTGACAAAAAATATTTGGATGGGTTATATATATTAACAAAATTTGAATTTTCAGATGTGTATTTTTCAATATTGTGCAATTCTTTAAAACTTTATATTACACACTTATTGACTGATCTGAAAAATGGTTTCTAGTTTTTACACTATTTTTTATCAATGTTTCGCAACAATAATATTTCCAATTTGAACCTGAGTTTGGACACTGAAACCAACACTTGACCTTTATAAAATTGTAATAATTAAAAAGTTGACAGAACTTACATATGCATAATATAGCTAGGAAATTTAATTTCAAGATTTCATTTATACTTGTCAGAAGTGCAGCAGCTCATATGGAGGCTCCGTGGCATTCATTGGCTGGAATGAATGAAGGTTTCCCGAATTATCCCTCTGCTCCTACAAAGAGGACTCCTATTAAAGGTTAATTGTTTTTAAAACTAGTCAGTCTAGATTCACACTAGTTTTTTATTTACATTATAATTAAAATTTCTTTGCTTAATAGCTTTCGTTAATGTTCCAGTTATATGTGAATTCATTATTTGCAGGGTTACAATTCTTTGTGCCATCAACAGCGTGGTACTGCAAATTATGTGATCAATTCATTGGCGACTTGCACTGTGCTTCTGCTCACCTTAAATCTGTAGTACATGCAAAGAATTATACAGTAAGTATATCTTTTTTAGATAATGCATCTGGCTCTTTTGTTAAATAACTGAAAATTGCTCTTGAAGTAGTATTCAAAAAAGAAATTACAACTATCCCACAACGCTTTGAGAACTGTGTTTTTTTAATAACAATATTTTATTTTTAAATTTGGTTACAGAACTTTGTAGAACAGAATCCCCACTGGGAGACAGATTGGATGTCTGACCGTCAAAAGGCCTTTGAAAAGTCTCGTGACACCAAAAAGAGTAAAGAGGAGAAGGGCCAATATACAGCACATACAATCACTTTCAGCAAAGATGGCTTTCATACTAAGAACAAGACCCCCGAAAGGGAGGTCGATAAGAAGAGGAAAGATAAGAAGAAGAAAAAGAATAGGAAGAGAAGTAGTAGTCGAAGCAGCAGTTCGCAAACAAGCTCTAGTGAATCTGACAGTGAGCCTGCTAAGAAGAAGAAAAGTAGTAAGTTGTAGACTTTAATAAGCATAAATATATGTATTGATATCTAGTCTTCAGACACTTTATGATGAAATAAAAAATCAAATCCACTCCCTGTTGAAACTAATTTGTTTTGTGCAATCAAATTCCACTTAAAAGTTTTTAAATTGATGGATTAGATGTAAATGTTAGTAAATAAGAAATATGTGTCTTGATTTTTAGTAGTATTTTTAAATTTTACTGTTTCCCTTTCAGATAGGAAAGAAAAGGAAAAGTCGAAAGACAGACGCGAACCTCGCGGCAAGTGGATGACGTCACTCAATGAAGAGCGTCTTCACGATTCAGATATAAAGATAATTGACAACATGAAATCCAGGTATTATATAGTTAATTTTTTGATTTTTTTCCTCTTTGTTCTTTTTCCAATCCTAAAAGTATTAAGTTTACTTTTGTTTGAGTTAGTAAAGTAAAATATATGAGTAGCTCCCGATATAAATACATTTTTATTATTATGAAATATTGCATTTGGTAACATATAATTTCAGAATTAAGATGGATGATATGGAAGCTATAAGCCGTCGCGGTGGGGAACGCAATGCGAGGGAAAGAGAGCGCTCCACGCCGAGAGAGGGAGAAAGAGAACGGTATGTACACAACTCTCAATATATTTAAATAATGTAACAGATTCATATAAAATTTTGATCTATTGAAAATTGCATTCACATGCCCATGACTCGTACATTTCAATTTAAAAACTGAAATCATTTTAGACTTAGTTAACTCTATAATTTTTTTAGCTACTGTATTTACCATCACACCGAAATAGTATTCGTTTGATATAATCATTATATACATAAACCCTCTTTTTGAAAGACAACAGACACATATCCTCAGATGCATTTTATATTAAAAGATATTTTTATATATTTATTTTTTGGAGCTGACCCGACCATGTCTAAAATATGTAGCCAAATATTATTATTATATATTTTATAATTTTGTGTCAAGTCATGCAATGCGTCGATCTCATTCGCGCGAGGATCGTCGTCCTATCGAGTCACACCGTCGTGAAGACCGACACGGAGATAGAAGGGAAGAGAGACGTGATGACAGAAGAGACGAGAGAAATGAAAGTAGAAGAGAAGAAAGACACGAGGAGAGAAGAGAAAACAAACGTGAGGAGAGAAGAGACGACAAACGGGAAAGGAGAGATGATAGAAGAAATTCACCGGCGCGTGAAATTAAAAAACCTGAAATTAGAAAAATGCCCTTTATTGGTGAGTTTTAGTAATGTTAATTTTTAAAAATTGTACTATGAATGCATTTGATTTTAATAGTCGAACTTTATTAAAGGAAAAATGCCTGTTTACAAACACCTGGGAAAGTCGAAAACAGAGGAAGTGAAAAAGGAAGATGAAAAGAAGAGAGACGATGAAGCAATTCGCAAGAAACAACAGGAAATGGATATTGAGATTCAAAAGAAAGTAAGATTGTCATTATTGTTTATAAATTGCGAATATTGATATTCTCAAAATTTTCCTACATATAATTAATTACCTACTAAAACACATTCTTCTTAATTATGCTTTTATACATATAGAAATGAAAATCTTTTAATTATACTTTTTATCTGTGACCGAAAATTATCGGTTTAAGGTGGCTGAGTTCAAAGAGAAAATCGCGAAATCACAAATGGAAAGGTCCCAAGCAGAGGCCCAGCAGCAGCTGATGTCAGGGCTCCTAAACCCGTACTTAGTGGGGGCCCCACCAGCGCCGCCTGTGGCGCCCCATGCCCCAGTGATCTCCATGACCACTCCAACACCACAGATTGCTCCAACTACCCACCAGTAAGTTCAAGTTACCCTTGGCTTTTATTAAAAGAGACTAGACTATTTATATCTAATACTAAAAAAACCTAAAATTGTAGAGTTAAGAAAGATTTTATAGTAAATTGTAATCAAACCCACATATAGAGAAATTTCATATAAAGAAAATAATTTTCGCAGGGGACAACCTCCAAATCTTCCGAAAGACTTTCAAGATGCATTAGATATCATCTTCCCATCGGAGGTGAAACCAGACATGAAACAACAAGAATTATTCCAAGGACTAAACCAGCAAATCCCAGGCTTCGCTGGAATGGGAATGGTTCCCCAATTTCAGCAGATAGGCCTATTGGGACAGACTCCAATGATGGTGCCTTTCGAAATGAATGCGTCTATGTACCCTAGACAGCAGTTGTATGATACCCATGTCCCAATATTGCCTGCGAATCAAACAAATGATAATAGACTGAAGAATCAAGAGGCCAGCAAGAATAATGATGGTGAAAAGAAGATGGAGAGGAACAAAGAAGAGTTGGACGAATTAGCCATGTTGGGGATTGATGCTTCTGATGTCGGAGCTGGCATGTGATCTCGTCTGTCTATGTGTAAAAATGGAAATGTGAAGTTTTCAAAACTTTTGTGTATGCTTTATGTTATCTTAAAATTCTTAACATATTTGGATATTTTCTTAAAGTATTCTATCTATTTTACAACTTATACTTTTCATTATGAGATAACTTTATTGCAGATTAAGTTAATTAAATGCAGTAGTTGCTCTTTTTTATATTGTAGGATTAAATACAATTCAAACAGAATAGATGTTAATAAAAAAATTTCATACTATAATAAGCACAATATTACAATTAATCTATAGTAATATGTAATGAAACTTATCTTAGTGTGACAGATTAATTGTATTGATATAACTTAAACTTATGAAAAGCCTTAAAAAATTAAAGCAATAAAAACGCAATCTAGCATTTATTAGACATACATAAAAATTATGGGTGTGTTAGTTTTGCGTTTCCTAAGGAATATCATACTGATATTTTTTTATGTGCAAGACAATTAAAATATAGGTGGTATGCGTTGTTTTATTTATCCATAAGAGAACCTATAGTGAAATTATTAGTGAAACCAAATGTTCAACCACAATAGTGGTAGACCAGCTTATACCTACCAATATATTGTAGACATTTCCACCTTGTTTAACTATTTTTAATAAGTATGATTAAAACAATTTCGTAGTTTGGTAAGTTCAACGCGCTAATCTCTTGATTAAACTCTTAAAATATCACCCCCGAACGGAACGGCTGTACCACGAGTGCGAATAATATGTTATAATATGTTTGGTGAGAGGACATCGAAGAATTAGTTACACCGGCTGTTGAATGAACTGCCCAAAGAAAAATACTATATATCAAATTGGACGCGCTACCGATAAGACCAAGTTACATGTTTATAAACCACTGTGATGTTTGAAGTGAAAAGTGGATTAAGTCGATTTGGGGAGTAAGCTGGCGAACACGTGACGTAAGCGTTACGAAAACTGTGGTCTGTGAGCGGACATACCCGTACACCTACGCGAGTAGGATATAATATAAGCATAAAAAGTCTTCTTCTTAAGGTGCCGTCTCCTTTTGAAGGTTGGCGATCATTATAGCAAATTTAACCTTGGATGCCGCGTTTCTGAATAAAGATTTTGTACTTTGACCAAACCAAAGAAAGCAGTGCGCGCGCATATTTTCTTGCTCTCTTCCTCTCATATCTAGATACGTTCCGTAATCACCACCACCAATAACCGTAACCACCAATAACGTAACACGTAAGAACCACCAATATATTATGGAACTAACAATTTATTCTCACTTATGCATAATCAAAGAAATACGTATATGGGAAGAAATAAAGGAAGACATTATCAAGTCAAACCTTGTACAGGTACTGTTAATAATAAAAAAAACGAAAATGGCATACAAATTAAAGAGAACGTATTAGAAGAAAATAGTCCACTAGAAAATGAGAATGTAAGGGGAGAAGCTAGTCCACCAGAGAATGAGGATATAAAGGGAGGAAACAGTCCACAAAAGAAGAACATCACTTGCTATATGTAGAAACAAGTATATTTTTGTAACATTAATAAATATAATTAAATAAGTAAAGAAAACTTGGATTAAAATTTGCAAAACTTTTTTGTTTTTCATTCTCAACTCATATCTTTTAGGGGTTGTTTTTTTAAATGCCTATGTTTTAACGTGGTCGCGGAAATGTTTGAAAGAAAGTTATATTATAATTAAAATTCAATTTTAGGACTATTTCTTTTTTTTTATATACGATTAGAGTTTAAAGCTTAATCAGTATCAGTCTTCGTTCGCCTTAAGCGTATTTAAGAAAAATATTTCGAACTCTTGGCAAAAAAGATAGCTGACGTCGTAAAGAGCTTGCAAGGTTTGATATGTGCAATGTTGGCAAAACATATATAAGTATAAATTTAATAGTTTTGCCTAATTCCATATAACATTTATATAATCGCATGGATTACAACATAAGCCATCATTTCTTTTGAAAAGGACAAGGAAAGGTGTTACTGACGTAAACTGTATACGTTCAAAGCTCAAATCTGACTGGTCGTATTTTAATATCATTAATATTGTGGTGCTGTGGATCCTATAAAATTGTTGCATGGAGGTCAAATGCGTTGATAGCGGGTTACGCTATCAACGAAACATCTTGTTATGAAACTGTTATCAGAGAACTTCGAATACTTAGGTACAGTGTATGGCGCAGCGCTTACTGTAACTGTACATTAATAATTATATCAAATATTCAAAATCTCAGAAGGGAAAAATAGGTATGCCAAGGGAGACTCATTTAAGATGTATAATATTATCGCTATATATGTTTTGAATCGTTGTATAATTTGAATGAAAGTATCTACTAAGATTAGCGCGCCAATAAAACAATTTTTTTAATGTTATAAGTGAAGTGCTACTTGTGATTGTAGGTCAATTCCGGAAATGTCACTGACCTGTCTTGTCCATTGGCCGAAGACGCGTAATCGACCTGCCTACTGCGCTGAGTGAATCGAATTAGATCTGCAATATTTTTTGACTTTCATAGCTTTCATCACAAATATATCATTGTACAAATGAAGTTGAAGTTAAGAGCACTTAATTTATCTACATATCTTACGTATGCTTAAATCCTAAACATCAAAATCTGATTTTAATTCAGAGATTCAAAGATTATTTGTTATAAAAGACTGATGAAAAGCCTATATAAAATTCTGTTAATAGTTTCTAAGACTACCTTTTTGTTTGCATATTCAATGAATGCAAATCTAGCCTTAAGAAATCGGTAGCATTTCAGCATTTATAAGTCAAAATATTAATTAGTGTGTTTTCTTTTTCCAATTAGTAAATTTATATTAGATATTTTCTATAGCAATAAGAACCTTTTTATTCTAAAACATTCTCAATGAGATATAAGTAATAATTAGTATGAAGCGTACTGCGCTACACTATTTCCTCTACATAGACATGTAGAGCCAATTGCAAACGGACAACTAAAATAATTTTGAAAAAAACATAAATATAGCTTCGTACGACATACGTACGTAGTGTACGAGAATAATGATCTTTATCAACACCTTATTTATAAACAACGGGAAAGCTATCGACGCAAAATATGAAAAATGTTACATCATGCTGCATAGTATATTGGTATTAATGTGGCGTGCGTATTGATACCCAAACAGACGCGATCTTAAACTCGTATCAGTTTGTCGTCGAAACGTGTACGTTTTTTTATGGGAGTAATTAGCAATGTAAGTAACATATTTATTTCAGTAAAAATTTACGTCAATATCTCAGCGTTATATAGAATATAACGCTGAGGTATGGATTCTTCCTAGATCATAAAAAAATTTACAGATGACATTAAAAGTATAACAAAACCGAATTTTGGCAGTTCAATAATGATATTTTATTTCTAGATCTTTACAATAAAACCTCTGCTCTGAATAAATTAACTTATAAATATAGGTTAATGTCTACTTATCTTCTTATCACAATGATATCTAGTGATTGAAATGTGTGGATGGAATTTAAGTGTAATTATATGAATATATGTTGCTAAATAAGCTGTTTTCAATTTTAACTTCTTGTAATTAATGCCCATATTTCTAGTCTAACATGGCGTCGGATAAGGTCTTTCACTCCCGATCTCAAGGAATTCCCTCTGAGGGTGTAAAAGACCAGTATGCTGATGGTAAGGCCGCGAGAATATGGAAGAAATACATAGGTGATAGCAACAAACGGACGCAGAACTACAGGAACTTTCTAACTGGAATCCTCAGAAAACATGGCTGTGTTAAAGTCTTAGATGCCGCTTGCGGTACTGGGTAAGTTTGTAATGTAATTGCAGTTCTGTAGGCGATTTGTTACCATTATAATGAATGGTTATTGGAATTCTTTTACACAATTTATTGAAACATAATTTGTAAAGCTAGGACAGTTTATTTAGTTAACAATTTTTATTGTTGGAAGTTAACTGATCGCGTACAATGCATGTTTGCCGACTGAATGTTACAGAAAACGAGATAACTTTAATGATTACTATTGGTTAGGGAACTTGTTTACAAAAACATTCAAGGACACTTGCGTTATCAAGAAAAATATAACATGAAATTGATAATTTTAACAAACTTTCATTTGAAGATCATCTTTAAATCTATATATAAAAATGAATTTAATACGTTACTGACAACTCTACCTTTCGGCGGCAACGGTGGTCAGTATAAAATGTACAATAAATTCGATGTTAACATCAAAGAAGTTTTTTAGAATCTAACTAAATAAATATACTACTGCACCGAGGCGGTTTTGTTTACCTACGTAAAGTTTACATTTATAATTGTCAGTGATAAAGACGATTTGTTTTGTTTGATCGACCGATGTATACGAACTCGTTGTTTTTTTAAAAACATTATGATAATTACAAAGATTACGAAACTGTTTAAAATTTATCCATATTTACTTACCTAATACTATTTCAAGGACCGAATACCATGTATTTACCCGGCGAGAATTTATTTACATTTACTTATTTTATACAACATACCTACGTTTCTTTAATCGCACAAGTCTGAACATATAATAAATTAATGCAAATTTGGAAATTCTAGTATAGACTCCATGATGCTGGTCGATGAAGGTTTCCAAGTGGTGTCAGTAGATGCATCCGATAAGATGTTGAAACACGCTCTTAAGGCTCGGTGGGAAAAACGGCGCGATCGGAAGTATGATGAGTGGAGTAAGTAGTAAAAATGCTGAATTATCGTACTGAACGTCACGAACATTCGTTTCATGCTTCTTTTTTATTTCACAAAATATGACGATCACGATGTTTCGGTGTATACAGTGTTTATTCGGCTGAGTTATATTTTACTCTAATTTAACAAAACCTGAAAGAACTGAACTGAATCAGCAGCAGTTTCATAATTTCATTATGAGAACATATCGATGGCATTTCAAGTTTTTTAAACATATCTGCAATACTGTGGTTACAGTACTGTTTTTAAAATAGTTTTGGGAATAAATTTTTTAATTCTTCAAATTTGACTTTGTATAATATATTTCCTGTATCACTGCCTATACTTTTACTATTATCGCGCTAAATACTTGTATAAAATAATTTTAGTAATCGAGGAAGCAAGTTGGGAAACGCTTCCACAAGACATCGAGTCATTTCTACCAGGCGCCAAATTTGATGCACTCATCTGTCTCGGAAACTCTTTTGCCCATCTTCTAGATGAATACGACGATCAAAGAACACAAAAGATGTGTTTGGAAAACTTTGCGAAAGTTTTAAAACCTGGAGGCTTGTTGATAATAGATCATCGAAATTACGATGCCATGATCGATAAGGGCTCAACGCCTGGACATTCAATTTATTATAATGTAAGTAATCTTAAGTGCTAATTATAATTAAAATATATAAATTTAAAGGCTGTTGATTTAGCGTTAAAGAAAAGTATTCTGTGTTCTTGTGGCCTACTGCATGTAAATTAGCACAATTGACCACTTACGAATGCTTTAAATGCGCTGGATTCCACAAAAATTTAAAAAACTTACTTAACACACATCCGATTTATTCCCAGGATAAGTAAATGCGATTTACCCCGCGGTTAATTTAGTTAAATATACTATGATTCTGGGTTCTATTCCTAGAGACATATCTACTTATGTTTTGTAGAGTCATAAAATGCTTTTGCAAAATGTATCAGATATGTGTGTTACCATCTGCACTATGGCCCGCCGTAAGAAAACGTGTATGAAAATAGTAGTTAATATATATAAAATCATGTGTTAATATAGATTAACACAATAGTGTCAATAGTGACATGTTTCTGTATACCAAATTTTATTAAGCTAAGATTTGAACAAGCCAATCATTTGAATATGTTTGTTATAGAGTTCCTACCCTGTGGATATCAAGACATCAGTACTGGTAGTGCGCGGGAAACCGGAACTAGTTGCTTTAGATTATTGTATTTGCCCAACTGAAGATGGGGATATAACTGAGAAGAGGTAATTATTACAAATAATTTAATATCCTTGAAAATTAACATATATGCATGTTTTAGTATTTTTTTCATGTTCATTTTGCCAGTGAAATTTAAAGATTGCATTAAATTTCAAGTTTGTGGATAAGCGAACCGTCAAGACTACTTATAAGTTAAGACAAATGAAAAATTAACGAACGAATTGTAATTTTTTCAGTGAATTTCGCCTCTGTTACTACCCTCACAAACTTGAGAAGTTCACAAAAATGTTACATGAAGCATTCTCAAATAAAGCTAAACACAGCATATATGCTGACTTTAAACCACTTGATCAGGTACTAGAGCCAGCTTACTACATCCATGTAATGCAAAAGGAATAATTTGTTTATAGTTTTAAATAATTAAAAAATAATAATATTCTTACTATTAAAGTAACAATTAATGTATATCTTTCTTATTTATTTACACCTTACCATGTCATTAATATTCAACTAAGATTTTAATTGGCAAAGAAAAGGGCAAAAACAATTATATATTCTAGTTTGATGTTTATACAGAAGACTAGCATATTAATTATATGCAATGTATAAATATAATAATACATATATGCCTCATACATCTAAGTCGGAGTAACTCAGACTGAAATAAAAAACATTGTAATTATAAATATTTATTATAATTATTCACTATTATTGATCTTTTGACTGTGAGTAAACATAAACCTTTCTTGTAATATTAATCAACTATGTAATTTAAAATAAAAATATTATTTGTAAAAAAGATAATTTATTGCAATAAAAATATGAAGTAAATGGAAGTGAGAATTAACTTAGGAAACCAGAGGACTTAAAAATAAGTTAAAACTAGATGTAATAGTATTGTCTATGAGCCTACAATAATGTTGTTGATAGGAATATGTATCAACTTTACAAAGAAACCGATGAATCCCATGATGCAGAATCCAATAGCTGTAGCAATTGCTATCTTCTGGAATTCTGAAACAAATTAACTATTTTTAAAGAGAAGATTGTATGTTGAGCTGTTCAATACTTATTTAAAATAATTATAATAAACACAGAATATAGTGTATCAAACACTTTCCAATACAAATTTCAAACACCTTTTTTCATTTTATTTTTTTCTGTGATTTGTTTCATATTGAACTGTAGTTATTAAAGCTACTAAGATAAATTGTAGTATCTACTAGTTCAACTACTACAACATCAAAGGGGATGATACAATTAAGTGGCGATATGCCAGCGCAACAACTGTGAACCTGAAATTAACAGCCAAAATATTTCTCGATATTTATTGTTATAATTTTAATATATAATCTCACCTTTTCTGTCTGGCTTAGTGCATCTTCTCACTAATCTGATAGAATCCTTAGCGAACTGTCTGCCAGGCTCTACGAACTTAACGATTTGGTCCATTTTCTGAAATAAATATCAGTAAAGTCAATAATATAATTATAGTACGAACTAGCGTTACTACCTAAAATAATCATTAAATACTTACAAATTAATAAGATATGTACAGTGGAATAGCCACAAAATTATATATTTCCTTTAAAATTCCCAAATAAGTAATGTTTCTCTGATGAACGTACGTGAAATGTAAATGACAAAACAAGACAGCATTCTATACGTCAGCCACGTTTCCATCAAGCAAGTCACGTCACCGTAGTGCAATCGGATACTTTTTCTAAACTGTTGATTCAATAAAGTTACTGGAGTAATCGATTTTCTATAAAATTTTGTAACTGTAACCAGCCAATAATTTAGCATTACGTAAGGAGTAATAATTGAATTACTCACAAAATTAAAAAGAATTACACATAAAAAAACTATTTTTTTTTTAGAATCCTTAAAAAAAATATCTGTGCAAGTATTGAGTGACAGTTAGTGTTGTCATAGTTTGTCTGTGTCATCATATTGCAAACCCAAATAAACAATTATTGACAGCTGACACCAGTATTGCGAATCAGGGATACCATCTTAAATTTAGAAAGAAGACTGTAAAGGACATTGCTCATTGAAATTTTTCGGTATATATTTGTTTGGAAGTAATTTTAAATTATATGTTAATTATTTTAATATAAATAAACATTAAACTTAATTTAATTACTAATATGTTTTTATGCACATAAAGGAATGTTTTTCTTATCCAAATCAATAAGTTATTGTACATCGGTCTTGAACTTCCAATATTTTTAGGAAAAATAATACTTCATGGCAATTTCGACTACAAGATTTAATTTATTCTGTATTCTAGGCAATTTGTAAGAAACAGGAAATTTATTATTTAGTTGTGTCGTTAATTGTTTTTAAAACAAACGCGATAGTATGATAGTATTTATGTAGAGTATAAAGCTGGCGAAAGTCACGAGGAGTAGCAGTCTGGTGCTATCATTTAAATGATTACATGCTTAAGTGTTCAGACTTCAGCATACTATTTTCTTTCATAATGTATGCAATGGAGAAAAAGTTTGAAATCGAAATGAAATTAAAGAAGGTAAGTTGGCACCAAAATATATTTTTATTTCCTATAAGGTCATAGTTATTGGCTTAAATTTATTCGATTTAACATGAGGCGTTTCCGTGTTTATCAGGAGATGACAAACATACAAGAGCTAAAGTCCGCTGCTAATCGTAGTATGTCTATTGCAAATGATGTCTGCAATGTACTGGGTGCTTGTGAACAAAGACTTCAACAGCTGGAGAAAGCAGTATTACCCCTGTATGGAGATACTGCAAGACTTCAGCATATTCATCAAAGTGAGCATCTTATGGCTTTATTTATAAATTTTAAGCACCAATTGAAATTAAAATAAAATATAAAATTAATATATCCAAATATTATCATAAATAAATATATATTATGTGTATATATATTATATAATATAAATAAGTAAAGTAAAGAAACTCTGCGAAATAAAATATTGTTGCTGGTAGATTGGTCTACTAGTTTTGATCTATGGACTTTGCCTAATTCTTTAATTTATATGAAGTAAAGAAAATTATTAATTATTTTTAGAAAAATACTAAATAATTATTATGTGAATCTAGATATGGAGAGAACTGTAAAATGTTTGGAACATGTAATTAATTATTACATGGTGTCTAGTGAATTAGCTGATCCTATCCAGAATGGACCTCATACTTCTTCAACAGAAGCTCTAAATACTTATTTAGAGGTAAGATCTTATCTAGGCCTACATTAAGCATTAGTAATAGACATGAAGTTCAATATTATTCCTAGTTTATCTAAAACCCTGGCCATACATTTCTACAACCATATCATTGATCTATTCTCTCATGAGACAGAAACAAATATGTACCAGGGACAATGAGTGCTTTAATGTTGTTTGATTTTTACCAGTTAGGTTAACATTATAAATAATCCATTGCTACACAGATTATGTTTCAACGCTGATCTCATGGTTCAGAATTGATAACTTAATCCAGAATATGAGCAATATTTCAGGCTTACATTATTAATTTATTTTGTGTTTTATAGGCATTAGATAAACTAGCAGAAGCTCAAAATTATTTCAATAAGAATAATCCACAAAGCGTTGAACTTGAAAATATTGTAAGTATACATTACTTTGTTTAATAATTCTTGTCAGTGGCATTTATTATAGATAATATAACCGTGTATTAATTGTTAAAAGTGAAAATAAATCGTATAAAAGTATTTAGTTAAATTCTAATTCCATTTTTTCAGAACCAACTGTATAATACTGGGGTGCTTAAACTGGAAGCATCTTTTGAGGAGTTACTCAGTCGTAACACAAGGCCATTATCTCCAACAACACTCATGGATATGATAGCCCTTGAAGAAGGTAATTTAATCTTTACTTTTTTAATATTACAAAGCTAAATCTCAGGTTCAAAATTGAATTTTTTTTGTGTTATATTGAACTTGTTAGGAAAGCTATAGGCTATAACACCTTATTACGCGCTTTTACATGTCACTATTATACTTTGCTCAGTGAAAACTTTTGTATGTTAAATATACTTATTTGAACTTCTGCCTTATTCTGTACTCTTTACAATTTCAGATTCAAGTGTAGACAGTATATCAGTGAGTGGCAGCAACTCGACCACGGTGACCAGTGTTGAGACTATGCGAGCGGCTGCTGCTTGGCTGAGCGCAGCTGGCCGGCCCCCGGCTGGGCCCTTGCTGGCCATCCGGGCTCCGGCTGCTAAGAACTCGCTCGTGGCTTTCAAGGATTATTTGCGGTCACGGTCTATGGCCGCTTCTCCTTTGACGGTGAGTGAATTTATGCCTTAGAATATTTTTTTTAAATAAATTGATAAGTTTATGAAATATGATGTCCTTTCAGAGAACCAAAAACTTATTAAACCGGGCCGACAGTACATCAAGAAGAACAAGCAAAATACAGAAAGTGTAAGTTTTGAATTTAATTTACATTTAGATGTTTTCGTTTCGTTTATTTTTAATAGGAAATCTTTCGCCAATGCGGATAAAATAATATATTATACATTACATTTACGAGCATATTACTCTATATATATCACAGTAACAACTGTTAAAAATACTCCATATAAAAAGGACAGTTTTTCTTTTGTTTAATAATAATAATTTAAATAATCAAGTATTTTTCTTCTCACCCCAATGTGATGATTTTTTTAAAACCTCTAAACTCAGGTAATGAGCACAATTTCGAATTTTTCAGGTTAGAAAAGCGCGCAATAAATATAATGATGAAGGCCTCACAAACCCTGGAGCAGTCTACAGGACTGGCCATTGGACCAAGAAGGTCAATCAATGACGCTTGTAAGTTATGTTTTTATTAATATTGACAGCTCACTTCTAAGCGCAATTTATAGGATCTTGTAAAATAACGAGAGTCAAGGATTTTCAAATTCTATTTTCAAAAAATAAAAATAAAAATGTGGCATAATGTGTTTTTTTGATTTCTTCCAAAAAGGTTATTTATGACGCTGGATTTGATGATTTAATTGTTTCATTGTATTGAGTATTTTAATTTTTTTTAAAGAATTGATATTCTTTTAAATTTATAAATTATTGAAGTAACAATATTTAAATTGGTGGTTGTAGATATGGAAGAATGCAGCGAAACGTTGGACGAGCGCGAAGTAGAGGCGGCCGGTACATTGGCAGCGGCCGTGTGTCGAATCGCGCGCCGCGAGCAGCGACACGCATTGGGTCTGGTGCCTTTACCCAGATTGCCCGCGCTGCTCGCGGCCCTGCTCAAGGACTGTTTAGGAATATTGGGTGAGAACTGATACTCTTTATTAAACATTTTTTAATTTGTTCTCCCTACTTCGCTTTATATTATTGGTATTGATATAAACTCAGCTTTATATATACACTACCGAACATTGACTGTACCAATAAGTGTGGCATCCAATCTTCAATTTTCAGCGACCGAGGTGGAACGCGCCTGTTCCCGCAGCCGGAAGGCAGCGTCCAGGTGTTCGAGCAGTGCAGCTGCCAGCTGGGCCCTATTGGCTCGCCTGCAGAAGTTGCAGCCGGACCTGCAACGCGCTCTACACCCCGCCTCCCCGGCTCCCTACACAGCGCTTCTGCAGAACTGTCAGCACCATGTAAGACCATAGTTGTGAGGTTTCCACACTGTAACTGCTGGAACTGGCTGTTGGATTTGCTCGTCAGTGCATTCGTTCGCTGGAGGAGTGGATAGAAGGGGTCCGGGGTGACAGCGCGGCCGGCGCCGTGGACGGCACAGTGCACCAGCTGCCCGTGGCTGCCCTCGCCTACTGCCAGGCCCTGGCGGCGCATCTAAACGTCATCGGTATGCCATGACCATACATCATGCCATGAGCGTTACTCTTGGCTGTACTTGAGTTTTGTAAAGTATATGTTTATCAGTTGTATTAGCATCCATAATACTAGATATAAAGTCATGTGTAAAAATATGTCCTTTATTATAAAAACATTATATTATTAAAAACATTACTTCATTAATAAGAATACTCGACTGTCTCTATCAAGGGAGTTGAAAACCGCAGATGATGGATTTGTTGCCACTCAAAGAAATATATGGGACCCTTCATGCCCTAGTCTGACTACAACATGTAAAAAGTGGTGCTAGATTTCTGTGTATTAGGTTTATAGAAATTTATTAGCTCAAGAAAGATATACAAAATATCACTTATTTGATACTACCTTAATCTAAAGTAATTGTAAAATTATTTGTTATCGCTATCCGCCCGTGTATTCAACTAACAACTTCATGCGTAAACACACGGAAATCTTCTCTGACATGACGTCTGAATAAAGATAAAAATTTCATACAAATACCACATACCAACTTCTATCATCGTACAAGGAATAATCTTCTCAAGAGACTATTGAGAATCCAGCACTGATGTTTCGTTAAATGTTGAGCAATCGTTATTTGTCTCAAATTTCTTAAGGTCCAGCGTTAAGCGCCGAACCAACGTACGCTCGCGCGGCCTCACAAATCACCGGCGTACAAGACAGGAACGCGCTTATGCTCTCTATATACTATCGTAAGTATATGGACATTACCTAATGAAAATTATATTAGTCATAATAATATACTGTTAAAATTAATAAAAAAATAGTCAGGACAACAAATATAGACCTTATAATAAAACTGGGAGAACAGCAGCCATTTGCAAACTAATAATGCATATAGCCTTTCAATATTCATTTAAGCCAAATTTTTAATTTAATTTATACTATATCTGAAATAGATTTTATACACCAGGGAAACATTAATAGACTATGATAGAACCACCATAAACAGTAACAATAGAAACTTATTCTTTCGTTACGCAAATTTAAGTCTGAAAGCGTCTTCTATAGGGCATACATTTTGATACGTTTGAAATTGTATATACAGGTAAGGTGCTAGCGCAGCTGAATTTGTCTCTGCGAAACAAGAGCGAGCAGTACCCTGACGCATTAAAAGCTGTATTCCTTTTAAACAATACCCTTTATTTACTACAGGTATACATATAAAGAGAAACTCTTTATTTTAAACATTTTTTTTTATTTAAGACAGTGACACATGTCAATCATTCGTTTTTAATTTTTCTGTAAAATAATGTACTTAATTTTAATGTATTAATTTTTTGTGTAAAAAGGGGCTTTTAATGTTGTTTTCTTTCAGGTGAGTTATTTTTATTTTATTATTTATTGTAAATAGTGTATATTTTATTATAAAATAAATGTATATCTTTCAGAAAGAAAGACAAATAACCAAACCCTTATTATAAAACAACATTATTTGCTTGGCTATAATATGGATAAGTTGAGATTTAATTTTGCGGTAAAACCGGCTGCTGATGGTAAAACAAATATTATATGTATTACTTCAATTGGAACTGCTGCGGGACATGTTTATGAGATACCGGGAGATCTACAACCGGTAACAAATCATAAAGCAATAATAAATACTCCACACTTTATTAAAGTAAAGAAATCACTAACTAAAAGATATCAAGTCAGAAAAATTTGGATTAGTATGACAGATGAAATATCAAAAACTTATTTAGATGATGAACATAATATACAGTTTAATGACATATATCTTGAGGAGGTTATAGAAGGAAAAGATAGAATAACCAGTGGCTCAAATGAAAATCTCGGGAATTTATTGGAAAAGCTCGTTCAAGAAAGAAAATTAAGTCAGAAATTGAAAATTTAGGATTGACAGCTAAAGATTTTATAATTGAAAAATTTAGTGGAAAAAACTGGAATCCTCAACAGTGGATAAATATGTTTTCGAAAGAATGTGAAAGATTTAATATAAATAATGATCAACATAAAATTGAAATTTTAAAATATTTTTTGGAGTTTTCTGCGTTAGATTGGTACAAATGTATGCTTATTAAATTTACAATAGGCTCGAATTGGGAAGTATGGGAAAAGAATTTTTGTGACACTTTCGCACAGAAAGGATGGTCTGCAATTAGATATGCGTTATCATTTAAATATCAGTCGGGTTCTTTACGTGATTATGCTATAAAAAAAGAAAAACTTTTATTGGAGGTAAGAAAAACAATTGATACAGACACACTTATAGACATTATAACGTTTGGTTTACCCAATTATGTGGCTGATAAAATAGATAGAGAAATATTACACGCAACTGAAGATCTATGCAACGAATTGGGAAAATTAGAATATCTGATTCGTAAAGATAAATATGAGGCACGAAGTAGAGTATTTTCTAAAAATAAATATAGTAATATTGAAGGAAAAAAAAGTTGTGCTATCTGTTTAAGAGAGAATAAGGGTAAACGTAATCATACTGAAGATAGTTGTTGGTTTAAAAATAAAAATCGGGATGCTATCTTCAAAACTGTCAATAATTCAGAACTAGAAATAGAATTAAATGAAGAAAATCCAAAAAACTAGATGTGCCACCATTAATACAACTTAAGTTAACATTGAATGATATTATGGATATATCAGGGATTTATGATTCTGGTTCAAATGTGTCCTTGATAAATACAAAATTATTGAAAATAAAACCACTGAATTTCTTAACAAAAGCGGAGGAAGTAAACTTAAGAACTATTAATGGTGAGAAGAAAACAAATGGTATGGTAACACTAAAGATTAAGATATATGACATCGAGGACAAAATGGATGTTTTTGTTATAGATAAGGAAAATTTCAATTATGATTTTCTTATTGGCTTAGATTGTATAAAAAAAATTTAAACTAATTCAAAATGAAAACTTAGAAATAATACAACGTAACACTCCAAATAATGAAAACGAGACGAAAACATCTGTTGTCAACAAAGTTCAAACAATTAATCCTAATAATGAAAAAAAAGAAAAAATGTCAATATTCCTGATGAACTAGGTGACATACAAGAAAAATATTTTAATATACCATCAAAATCATTACGTGAAAATCTTTATGAAAATCAAATTAATTTTAATGAACATATAAATTTAGATGAATTTGAAATATTTATAAATCATTTAGACTTTTACAAAAAATCAAAAATTGATAATTTAATAGAAAAATATAAACCTGTCTTTGCTAAAGATAAATACAACATAGGTACAGTTAGAGATTACGAGGCCCATATAAATTTAATGGTCGATACATACTGTAGCAAACGCCCATATAGATGTACACCTGAAGATAGAAAGGAAATAGAAAGTCAAATACAGAAATTACTAGAAATGAATTTAATTGAGGAATCGTATAGTCCATTTGCTGCTCCCGTTACTCTGGCTTATAAAAAAGAAGATGGTAAAAGAACACGACTATGTATTGATTTCAGAGAACTAAATAAAATTGTAGTTCCTGAACCACATCCATTCCCATTGATTGAAGATTTAATGATAAAAACAGTAAAATGTAATTATTTCTCAACGTTAGATATTAATTCAGCATTTTGGTCAATTCCTCTAAAAGTTCAAGACAGATATAAAACAGCATTTGTAACACAAGAGGGTCATTTTCAATGGACGTGCTTACCTTTTGGCCTAAAAACGGCGCCAGCAATTTTTCAAAGAATTTTAAGTAACATAATCCGAAAATATAAACTCTCTTCTTTTGCTACTAATTTTATTGATGACATTTTAATTTTTTCAAATACATTTGATGAGCATATTATACATTTATCGAGATTGATGGACGCAATTCTAACAGAAGGATTCAGGTTAAAATTTTCAAAATGTTCCTTTGCAAATAACTTTGCGAAGTACTTAGGTCATATAATAGAGAATAATTCAATAAGACCGTTGAATGACTACTTGTCTGCTATAAAGAATTTTCCAGTTCCTAAGACAAGAAAAAATATAAGACAGTTTTTGGGAAAAGTCAATTTCCATCATAAATTTATACCACACAGTGCAATTATTCTTGATCCGTTACATAATTTATTAAGAAAAGATATCAAATTTATATGGTCAGCAGAATGTCAGAAATCATTTGATAAAATAAAAGAGTTATTATGCTCAGAACCGATTTTAAAAATTTTTGACCCAGATTTACCTATTGAAATTTATACAGATGCTAGCATTCAAGGGATTGGAGCAGTAATAAAACAAAAAGATAGTGATGGAATAAGTAAACCTGTAGCTTACTATTCAAAAAAGTTGACAGAAGGACAAAAAAAGAAAAAGGCAATATATTTGGAATGTCTGGCTATTAAAGAAGCTGTGAAATATTGGCAACATTGGCTAATGGGAAGAAAGTTCATAGTTTATTCAGATCACAAACCTTTAGAGAGTATGAATATAAAGGCTAGAACTGACGAAGAATTAGGAGATATGATGTTTTACTTATCACAGTATGATTTTAAAATAGTATATACTCCTGGAAAACTAAATCAAGAAGCAGATTGTCTTAGTAGAAATCCAGTTATGGAGCCAGATGAAAGTTGTACAGATATTTTAAGGGTAGTCAATTTATTAAGATTAGAAGATATATTGAATGATCAGAAAAATAATCTTAACTACAACAAGAATAAATTGATACTAGAAAATAATATATATTACAAGACAAATAAAAAAAGAAAAAAAATTGTTTTATCTGAAAATTTTAGCAAAAATTTAATAAAAAATATACACAATTATTATTGCCACATTGGGAGAACTCAAATGATAAATAAGATCACACCATTCTATACAGCAAAAAAATATTTTTTCTAACATAAAGAAAATATGTGATAATTGTGATATCTGTTTAAAAAATAAATCAAGAAGAAAACCAAAATATGGCTTAATGTCACAATTAGGCCCAGCTACCTACCCCTTTTAAATAGTTTCTATCGACACCATTGGCGGATTTGGGGGATCAAGATCAACTAAGAAATATATTCATCTTTTAGTTGATCATTTTACAAGATACGCTTTTATTACTACATCAAGAAGCCAAAATTCTTACGATTTTATTAAACTTGTGAAAAATATACCACAAAGCTACAAAATTCATACATTATTGACGGATCAGTATCCCGGTATTAATTCAAAAGAATTTAAAGAGTTTCTTTCGAAACAGAATATTAACATGATTTTCACTGCTGTTGACTCCTCGTTTTCTAATGGATTAAATGAAAGACTGAATCAAACTCTAGTTAACAAAATACGTTGCAAAATAAATGAAAATGATCAGAAAATCGCATGGACGACCATTGCACATCAATGTGTAGACAAATATAATGAAACAGAACATACAATTACAACATTCGCACCAAAATATCTTTTGGAAGGTGGTAATGTTGATATTCTACCACCTGAATTAAAAGTTAATAATTCAATAGAAGATTTAAAAAGAGATAGACAGATAGCTTTGGAAAACACAATTAAATCGCATAATTACAATAAAGCCAGATTTGATTTAAATAGAAAAGAACATAATTTTGAAGTTGGTGATATGGTGTATGTAGAAAATGGAAATAGATTGAATAGAAAAAAAATGGATGAATTGCGAATTGGACCCTACAGTATTTTACGGAAAATTTCAAAATCAGTTTATGAAGTTAATATTGGATATAAAAAAAATTGAATCAAATTTATATCACATTACAAAGTTAACTCCGATAATTGATATTTCTTAAAATTTTTTATTTTTTTTTAATAATAAGCAATTATGTATGTTTGTACATAAATAATTGTTATTTATTTTGGGGGGGGAGATATAAAGAGAAACTCTTTATTTTAAACATTTTTTTTTATTTAAGACAGTGACACATGTCAATCATTCGTTTTTAATTTTTCTGTAAAATAATGTACTTAATTTTAATGTATTAATTTTTTGTGTAAAAAGGGGCTTTTAATGTTGTTTTCTTTCAGGTGAGTTATTTTTATTTTATTATTTATTGTAAATAGTGTATATTTTATTATAAAATAAATGTATATCTTTCAGAAAGAAAGACAAATAACCAAACCCTTATTATATACATATTATATAAATTAATATTTATTTACTTTAAGAACCACATAGAATCTGAAAAATATTTTAATAACTTCCGCTTTTCCTGACTTTTTTCATCATATACATCATACAATCAGAGGAAAGTTAGTTATGAGAGCCTAAGTTAAAATTTGATTGATTTAAGATTTTATTAAGGACTTCAAAAATCTGTAAGATACATTTTAGTACTGGATTCAAGTCGGTCAGTTATCACATATATTATTCCGTTGGCCATGCCTTTAAATACTTGATATTGTATGTAGGGTCTACAACGAAGCGGCCTATTGGATATTCTGTCGTTGTCTGAACCGGACTGTGAGGCCGGATACCGGCGGATGATCAACGATTATAAGAATAGTTATCTTCAGAGGTATATACTTTTGGTTAATTTTTATGTTTTAATATCTTTAGATTAATTAATTTATTATTTAATTTATATTAATATACATTAATGTGTTATGAGACTTGTAGCGACATTATGTCACGTATTATTTGAGTGCACGTATTGATTTGTCATCGGTAACGCCATACTGTATGTTTAATAAACAGACATAACACCAAGTCTCGTTATTATTGCCAAATCCTTGTCAAAAGTCTAAATAACAAAACTACTTAAAATACATTATATTTTAAAAAATAATATGAAATGCGCTTCCAAATTATCATTTATTATATTTATTTTACAGATTATTTAATTCTATACATTAAATATTTTTTAGTTAGAATTGCAACTTTTTTACCAAAATGGATCCAGCACTAAATAAGAAAATCTTGTGTATTTCAGTTGGAACAAGCTGCTCTCACACATTACTCTGGATGAGCCTTTGCCTGCCAAACTACGGGATAAAGACAGGCAGCTTCTTAAAGATAAGTTCTCGGTAAGATTTTTATAATAATATATATAAACATATCACACCTTTAAATAGAACGTAGCATAGTTAGTAATGATATTTTAAAATTTGCTCTTCAATAATAATACAATTAAAGAAAAACACAAATTAAGGTATTTTGGCAAAATTTATACTACGTGGTCACGGTAGAACGCTTCCGTGACCAAGCACGCTGTAAAGTACGCGAAACGTTGGAAAAAGTTATAATAATGTAAAATATATTTAAATTTTGCAAAATTCGTTAATAAACTGTTTTTCTTTGAATGAGACAGTTATGTCAATAAAAGACAATATTATAATCCAATTAACCGACGTTTTCAGGCGTTTAACCGCGAATGGGAAGAGACGACGCGTGCGCAGCGTGGCTACAGCGTCCCGGACGTGGAGTTACGCGAAGCGCTGAAGAGGGACAACAAGGCGGCCTTGCTGCCGCCCTACACCGCCTTCCACCAGGCGCACGCGCATCTGCCCTTCTCCAAGAACCCCGACAAGTACGTCAAGTACTCGCCGATGCAGGTACAATATACATTTTTATTATTTTACATAATTAAGAGCCCAAGTAACGGCTTGTTATTATTATATTCGTATGCTATGGCTTTAAATGATTTTTTTTACAGATTTCTACGCAACTCGATGGCTATTTCGATGAAGCCGCTTAACTGAAACGATTATTGGCGATTTGCGAAATATGTTAAAAGTGCGTTGAAAATTGTTATTGTTTAATCAATATCGTGCTATTTGTTATGTTTAAGCATATTTATTACTTATAAATATATAGTGGCCTTATGACGTCGGTTTTATTTATTCAATCCTATCTAAAATATTATTATTGTTCCATCTATCACATTAACATTTATAGTTATATAGACTTTCCATTGTTTCATTTTACCTGAGGATAAATCCAATGATAATGAAATATGATAGATGGTTTGTTTTGGGTTTACGCGAGTATCATACACACACACATATATATATGTATTATCGTAATCGATATACTAGTAAATAAATACCCTAAATAGGATTGACTGACATCGGGACGCAATGAAATAAAAATAATTCTGTAAAATGCTGCGGAATATTGCAAATAGCAACAACTCAGCAGTAGATGGCGTTAATATCATATTCAGTCTAAAAAATGTAATAGACCAATTTATTAGCAAACTCCAGGGGGATTTCTTGTGGCGACCAAACCTCCCCATTTTAGGCATTACTGTCCTCCATCAAACAAGTTCAGCGGTGACGGTGACGGAGTGATGCTGAACTAGCAAGTTTGCTAATTCAACAATTCATTTCTATTATTATTTTCTTTGATGGAATTAATTAATATTTATTCTTTGCTGTTATTATTCTTTACATCTAAAAATTATCATCGGAAGGTAAGCAAGAAAAAGTAAAGCGAAACGTGCGTCGAGTGTTTGAGGGCTTTACTGCGTAATATTGCAAATAAATAAGTCTAAGAGAATTTTTGATAACCGCAGTGTAACGCCTCTTTTTATTAACTAAATTCAACGTATTTAAATGTCAACTCAAAACGTGAAGTATTGTAAATTATGATTCGCGTTAAACTTTTAGTAATATTTCAGCTTTTTTATTTTAATTACATTTTATTTACTTATTTAATAACAGCCTAAAGCCAAAACAGAGTTAAAAACTACCTTAACCTAAACTTACAAATAAAAACTCCTTGCATGCTTCACTCAATCTTCACAATCGTCACAAATATATTCTGGTGCAGTTACAACTTACTATATAGTAACCATAAAAGTTTAAGGTGATGATTAAAATAAAACACATTCTATAATATTTTATTGATTTCGTCATTTATACAAATAAAATTAAACACATATATACACAAAAATACTCAGGATTTCAGTTTCGAATTTTCTTCTTTCTTGCCCTCAAACCTGCTGGCCACTGAAACAAGGTTTTAATTGACAACGGAATCTAAAATAAAAAGGTTAAACATCAGTCAGGTGATGCAATTAATCTCGTTTAGTTTTTCAAGAGTATTATAACTCCCCATTCTAATTCAAATTTCCAATAACATTTTGATTTAAAATATTTTTTAAAACATTTATTTCAAACAATATGTTTCAATATTATTTAATACGCCTAAAAAACTTCAAATTTTATTTAAAACTAAATAACAATGACATTAGATTACATTCTTTCATTGGCGAGAGAGCTTACGAATTTTGAATTATTTTCCTCAGCTATCATAAATTTATAAGTTTTTGTACACAGTCTTTGTACCCTTAGTGACCTCTTGGTTAACTTAAGTTCTTTGCTATTAAGAATTCTTGAAGTTTTCGACCACGACTTTCTTTGCAATACCAGCAAAGATAAGCTCTTGCCATTGTATAGATTTAAAATCGATTTGGTAGATTTATTAAAAAAGCTTAATAAATTCGCACGTAATGAAGTTTATTTGTAAAATCAAATTAGAGGTTAGAATTTGAATCATAAAGATAGCCATAGGTTGTACTGTGTGCCGGCGACTTCATTTACAATTAGATAAACTTAAGTATTATTAATTACCTAAAGACGATTTGCACAATTTTGTATTTATAAAATGTTAATAACATTCACATTTTCAAATGTAGATATATATCACTTACAGGATGCAAATCTTCTTTAGCCGGTTGGTTCAATAGCTTCTAAGCAAAATCACGTTCAATAGTCTTACGATGGCGTCAGCGGAGTCAGCTTTATCGATTAAGTTCGAAACTTTACCAATACCCTTATCGATAAAGTGGGACATCACTAAGTTGACTCGATATACCGCCTACCGATTAGTGGCGCCCTCTTCTGCGTTTGCGGCCTCGTTCTGCTGAGCTCTAACGAACAGATTGGTTTTATCGTCATTATCGATATAATCACAACATATCTGGCTTACGATGTTATATAAAAAAACACTCAAAATTTAATATTTTACAATTAATGAAGTCAAAGTTTCATATTGAGATCTTTAAGATGCGACGAACTAAATAATTATAACTAGCTTTGCCTGCTACTGTCTGCAAATGGATCTGTAGTTTTAGAGTTATGGCTCTTAAATTAGTTTTTTAGATCCTACCGATCGTCAACCGGCAACAACTTGTAAGGCGTCTGGAATTGTGAGTGTCTACGGGCGGCGTTATCACTTACGATCAGGTGACCCTGTTGTCCGTTTACCCCTATTAAATCGTTTCGTACTAAATTGCAAGTAGGCAATGGTACCTACTTGCAATTTAATTCTGTTTTAAAAAAAAGGATAATTCTGATTTAAACCTGAAGAATGCTTCAGCATCTGCCAAACGGAAAAAGCAAAATAGCTAATCTCCATCCAGGCCCTATATGTATAACGGACGTGATCTATTTTTTTTATAATCAATCAGTTAAAGTTAAATAAGACCATAGAAGAGTCCAACAGAAGAGAAAAAGGGTTAAAACCACTCGATTTCAGTGTCACTTGTATCTCACTAAGTAAGTTTCCCTAGGAAAGTATAAGATTTAGATTTTTTTATATTTGCATGGTATTTATATATACCAGTCTAATAGCAGTACTTAGAAATCAGTATAGTGAAACAAGTTTCGAGTTAAAATGTCAGTCTGGTCTAAAATGGAAATCAAAATGTTTAGTCTCGAAATATGTCTTTTTGGATTTGTTTATAATAAATATTATGGACCAAGTAAATAATGAGGCTTTCAATTTTTATTTTTCGCCATAGTTTAAATGCATAAAATAACAATTTTAATAATTCACAGATTATAAATAGTCTACATTTTCTATAAAGGTTTTAAATACAAAATGATATAAAACTGTAACGATTGATTAATCTGTACCTTGATAGCTTGCGGCGGAGTTTTGTTCCTGGCGGGCGCTTTGCGTGGCTGCTTTGGAAGTTGATCCGCGTACGGTGTAAAAGCACACGGCAGAATTCTCCTGTGCCTGAAATAAATAATGTCTTTTATTGGCGGGTATATAATAAATTTCATCGAAAGCTGTGATACGCTCGTTAATAAAAGTCGAAATATATATTAGCAAGTAATTTACCAATAATTTAGCGCAATAGAGTTTTCAAAGAAGTGGGTTATCTACTAACTAACATTTTTTTGAACATATAAAAAATCCTTTCATGACGCAAAAAAAACGCATACTTATGTATGGGCAGTAAGTCGTCACAGAGTGTCGGTGGCACTTTGACGTCCGCAGACTGATCAGCCGGCGCAGGCGCATCCGCATCGATGTTGAGCACCAACGCGTCAGCCTTCGACTTGCCGGGCCGGTATAGCATCGCGTTCGTTCCGTGGCTCGGCTGGAATTTGGAAAAAACTTAATAAACTGTTTCCTATCTATGTTAATGGGAAGAATAACGCTGAAGGTTCTGTTATATGAAGTGTTAGAAAAGTATGTTACGTAAATAACGAACGTATATATGGGCGCAAATTAATGTATTAGAATTATATTTTTACTATTATATTAATGATATGCAATATTATTATTTAAATAACCATTGGTGATCATCAGGTTTAAAACTAGTATATTCTAAACAATATAAGACACTGTATTGACTCCTTAACTGTTTTTAAAACATATCTTCACTTTATCATCTTATTGTTAGCGCCATCTGTTGACGAAGTTTGTAAAGTGGCGTTAGGCTATTGAAGTTATAATAAATCTGTACAATTTGTTAAAAGGAAATTATTTGGTGTTGTATAATGTAAAATTCACTATAATATTATTGCTAATTATTTAACTTTATATTCAATTTATAGTTTAATTAATTGTAGAATTTCATGTAAAGGAAGTTGCAGTTCTAAAACGTTACTTTGGATAGCGGTTGGTCTATATAAAAACGAATCGCAACAAACCTACGTTCATGCATTTTGTAAGAGAAATCGTCTTTAATTAAAATCAAGTTATTGTGCGTGTTTTAATGGAACCTGCACCCGATATCCCCGGCTTGACGCCGACGTATACGTAATATGCGTACACGCTTTGGCTCAACATACTGTTACTATTCAGAATAATTAATTCCAGCAATGAAGAT
Organism: Pontia daplidice; assembly: GCA_963693355.1. Lineage (NCBI taxonomy): Eukaryota > Metazoa > Arthropoda > Insecta > Lepidoptera > Pieridae > Pontia > Pontia daplidice. The sequence continues at coordinate 209,653 of CAVNZL010000091.1, read as the reverse complement.
ATTTAGTTCTTACATCATGTTGAAGCACATAGTTCCCCGGCAAGAGTCCCTGGAGTTGGTTGAGCGTAGTATGCAACACGTCAGCTATATGTGGCAACGTGTCGCCATGTTTCTTGCTCCAGTCTGCGAGACTCAGCTTTTCCATAGTCACCACCTCGCCAGATGAACCGTCTATTCGAACTGAAAATTTATTTGACTATCATTAATTATTTATTTAATGATATACAAACAAGTTAAACTTTATAACATGATAAAAGTAATACAATAATAAAGGATACATGACAAAAGTCTGACTTAATAACAGGTATACAATGCATGCAAGATAGAATAACACGAATAATGATTACATTGTGAAAAACTAAAATTTAAGAAAGTTAGTACAATTTTGTAAATAATTAAATACGTTTTTAAAGACACTCATCGTATTTACTTATAATTAAAATGTATCGTGGTTGAATATCGCCAATTAACAATTTACAGAGAATGTGAAATACTTCATAAAGCTAAAAAGTAAAAAAGACGATAGAATTGCCATTATAAATTGTCCATTAATTATCTGGGAGTCTTTCATATTTAGATGAGATTATATACCATTAAGAAGTGTTGCTTTCCGCCTTAAGTAGAGTGAGAGGGCAAGAGCAGCGATCTTATGGCGCGAGAGTGAGACAGCACCACACTCCAGTTGATACTCAGGTATTGGCTCCAATACTATTTCACCAGTACCATGCTGTAATAAATTATAATATAAGATTTTATAATTTCATATAGATAACATAAGTGAAAATTTAGTAGAAAAAAAAGAATTTCAATGGTTCGAGTTAGAGATATTTAAATGAAAACTTACTCTAACGCGATGCTCACAATGAACGATCATATCGTATCGTTCGCCCGTCACCTTGTTTCGAACGGACCATTTCTTGTACGAGCGAGGAGGCGGAACTTCGAATATTGTATCTGAAATTTAATATAAAAATAAAATAGCCTATATTATTTGAAAAACTTCTAAAGGTCATCAAGGTATAAAAATTTCCTGACGCATAATCGTATTCTATTAAATACGTCACATAAGGAATTTGAAAAAAGAATTCTAAATTTAAAAAACGGAACATCGAATTGATTGCGTAACAAAATTACAATAAAAACTTTACAATTATAAATATTAAAAGGGATATTAATGGGAGAAATATATAATTCTCCTGTTACAGTACATCTCAGAAGAGTATAGAAATGAAAACAGTTCATTCACAATATCATACTCATATATTCCAAATCACAAACACTATAATAAAATATAATTCAAAACACTCACCGATATAATCACCTCTCACAAAAGTTATAAGAACACTAAATCTAACCTCTCAAGAGCTCTACTTATATAGCCCCATTTGGCAGTAGCCGCCCCACCGACCAATTTACCGACGCCATCTGTCAGCAATATTAACAAGTTAACAGATCGATACGTTATACTGACAGATGGCGCTTATAATGAAATCAAGCACGTTACAGAGAATGCCGATGCCACCGATCTCTATGATGGTAACACTTCTAGCCTTCTTAAAAATACATTTGAATTGGGTAAAATAAACCAAGAAGTATTATAATATAATTTGACAGTGTTTACCTTTGCAAATGCACTTGTAAGATCCTAGTTTAGTAGTATTTATATTATTAGAACTCTCATCAATTCTAGGGCTATCTATTTTCCTTTCATTGTCTTCTATTTTCTCTTCAGCTTCGGGCAAAATTTCTTTATCTTGCAAATCATCCCCTGTAAGAAGAATACTATCAAAATGCATCTTTTATGAAATAATTGATACAAGTGTTAATATAGTTATTCTAAAGAAAATGCCTTTTTTTCAATTCGAACTACTAATCCCTTAGATTAGTGGGTAAACTATATATTTTTTTTAATAATGGCTCCCAAATTTTTAATAATAAGTTTAATAGAAATTTCCTCATAAAGACATTAAAAGTGAGCAATTAAGACCCCATCAAAATTATTTGCTAGTTTTTATTGTATTTAGAAACTTGTACTAGAATAAGACTATGAATAAACTATAAGGTGTTATTGTGTAACATTAAATGCCTTGTATATGCTACAACCCTTATATAACAATTCTTAAGTGCATTTTCTGCAAAAAATACCAGTGTCTATGCATAAATTGTCCTCATCGTCACTAGGGGGCTCCATGTCATTGGTGACATCCATAGTGACATTCAAAGATTCCTCATCAGAGATACCTTGCTGACTTATCAACCTTGATCTTTCTGATAAGCTGGAAATAGAAAAGCTTTTAATAGCAAGTTTGATCATTCTAAATAGATAGCTATATTTGTTATAATAATTATTGTTTACATTAAGGATTAAGTGACTGTGCTGTACCACATCATTACTTGAGCAATAAAATTCACATTTCTTTAATGTGATCCACCTTAAATATATCATGTTTAGCAGTAGCTATTTCAAGTGTCTAACTACCACAGATCAGGACAGCCTAGTGCCAGATAAACAGAGAAATCTTGATAATGGAGTTCATACTCTTTACAACAATAAAAATAGACAGCGAACAAACCAAGGTAAGGAGGAGTATTACATTAATCTAATATCAAAACACTTTCACAGTTTAATGTGACAATATATGGTTGAGCAAAACAAAAAAATAATGTTGTAAAAACTCCTTTCTAAATAGCAATTGAATATTTTTGAATTTTATCATTTTCGCTCATGTAATCTAGTATATAAAGGGAAGAATGGCTTCTCAAACAGTTATTTATAGAGATTTGATTTTATTATGTAATAATAATAATGTAATTCTTTAAAAAATAAAATAAACGTAAATTCAATGAATGAATCAAATTATTAATCATTATGCTCAAGAAAATATTTTATTAAACATTTTTGAATAAAATATCTTACTATGTACGCTCTGCATAAATAGTAACTCTGTTTAGAGCCTTTTATATTTTTTGAATGAAATGTGATTTTATTACTCACGGGACAAGTGCATCTTCAAGTAGATGCTGGAAAGCCTTGTATGTCCGTTGGAGCACTGACTCTTTCTTGATTGAGAATTCATCTCCTAACACAATGACGTTTGATCGCTCGCCATCTGAAATGTACAGCTTAATCTCATTTAAATATTTAAAAAAATGTTTATATCATTTATGAAGAAGTTTTGATGATACTCCAGTTTGTTGTATACATAGACAATACAAAAGGATATTTTGTTCTCGAAAAATTGAATGGAGAAAGTAATCAACGCATCAAACCTGTCGTTATTATACAAAAGTTTATTATAAAAAAGAAACCCATGAATTTCCTCTTATCTATTATAAAAATATATAAAGTTTAGTTAGAAGTTTGTATGCAAATTTTCGGAAGTCGGTGTCCTCTGTGCGAAATGCATCATTGGACATGTTAACCATTTAGACTGTTAGTTATCAAAAAGTATACACATATTGTAAACTGCTTCGTGTTTCGTATATAGATGGAGATCAACTTACTTGAGTCCATGGCCTCACTAACGCTTACAGTTATATGCCAAGGCTGATCGATCATGAGTAGACATTTGAGTGCGCTCTCACTGGCAATGTACTGAGCACCCTGCTCTAATGCATATTGAGCTAATTCCCTATCTACCTCTGTTTTTGGTAGAAGGGATACTGACTTTTCAGCTGTAATTATTAATAAGAAAATCAATTTTATACAAATATGGTTAAATAAAGCTAGGTTGTATGAGGCCGAAAAAATTGTGACTCATTTCACTTTCTTTGTGGCAAATTAATATAAGTATAGATAAGAAACTTAACCCACTTGGTAAAATAAATCTACAGGGATGTTCATTACATAGGTCAGGCACAGCACAATTTTTAATTATCGTAATTTTCTCCTCAATTGTTTCATGTTGAATTTGTGGCAAATCCAAGTTATTAACCTGAAAATATATGTAAGTTTATTGATTCTCATGTGATTTTTAATATTATAGTTTAATAAATTATTTTACAATTTTCTTGAAATTAAACCCAGAAGCTCCAAGACTTTAGTCTCTTATGCCAGAAGCACATTATGGTTATGTAGAAACTTATGGCAATGAAATGACAGTTTCAAATTTAAATTATATTTAGCTTATATCACATACCCGCATTTATTAAATTATTAAGATTGTGGTTTATTAAAATATTAATATTTTATTGCTACACATTGCTATGATAACATTAAGTATTCCTTTTGTATTATAAAAGGAACTCTTAAATAGTAAAGAAGGTATGGATGGGCTTATAAGTGATTTAATCCAGGTTACAAAAAAAGTTAAAAAATACTTACAGAAATTAATTCTTCACAAAAAACAATTTCATTGTTATTTTCACTTTTACCCTCAAGTGGTATTTGTGCTGCTAGGGTAAATAATTTTGGATAACACTGAAGTTCATTTGCTTTTAATTTGAAATATGCTTCATAAACTAACTCTACTGGGGGTTTTGGACGTAATGCCCTAACACAATGTTCTGTGGTCCACAGATTTTTAGCCCAGGCTTTGTATTCTAACTGTTCTTTTTCATAAAGTTCTTTAAGCTCCTGTAAAATGATTATAATATATAGTAAAATTTGTATGATTAATTTTATTGTATATAAGGTAATAATTATTTATATATTAAAAAGACTTAGTCTATTATATATATTTAGTATATAATAAAATATTATATTCAAACCTCAAAAAGTCTAAAATCTATCTTAGTTGGCCTTGGGAAAGATTTCTGTGGAAGAACATGTGATTGGTTTGCGCAAATAACTTTGAGAAGTTGTGTATGCTGATTGGGCTTGAGACTGGATAGTTTTGGAAATTTTGGACAACCTCTGAATCCTGGCACAAAAATGTGGTTGGTTCTTTCATTCTGTAAAAAAACAATAACACTTAATATCAGCCACTTATCTCACAGATTTATAAATGCCTTAATTTTTTTACTTTGAGTTTAATTGTTAAAAAATGAAATAAAAAAATTCAGCAAAATTTTTTATTCTGAACTACATCAGAATTTTTTTGTTTTATTATTATTCTCATGATTATGAAGAGCGTGTTTTAGAGAGTTTACATCTCCATATTTTTTACAATAACAAACTTGATTTCTTCAGAAAATGTAAATTCAGAGATTTTGATGGAACATTTTGACTTTGCTCTTATTAAGTAATATGAAAAAATAATTACATGTTTCTTTCTACTGAAGACCTCATCCCAATTGATCACCTCTTGCTCCTCATCCTCACTACTAGATATGAGAGGATCATGGAAGTTATTTTGAAGAATTTTCTCGGTTACACAATTTGCTAAAGCTTCTGAAGTAAGGAAATATTTCTCAGTCTCTGGTTGAAAATTGGTCCTACAAAAAATCAACATCAATGTTAATGATTGTGATAGTTTTTTTTTCTTGGATACTTTTAATGTTAACAATTAATACTAAGAATTAAATATTTAAATTCTTATCGATATAACAATCATATACTACTTGAACAAGTATAGAAAATTGGGTGTTTTACATGTGCTTAAGAAGGCTAAGATGACTATAGTTTATTTTCATGATATGGTACTAACATAACTAACTATAAATCCATCAATACAAACCAATCAAATTGAAGTATTTGATCCATGATGGTCACAGCCAAAGTCACAGTTTCTGTGAAATTGCATTTTAATATTTATTTTCAAAAATTAACCTTGCACAGAGACCACATTCTAATTTCATCACAGATACTTTGTTTTAAATATATAAATTTAGGTAATTTTTAAACCTACAGTAATACAGAACACAATATGGTTTTATAACAAACCCAAAAATACTAAATTCTTTAGAATCCAAACTAACAACAGTCTGGTAAAACTTCCAATGTATGAAATAAAAGTTGAAACAGTGATTATAATTTAAATATCTTTGTTTGGTATGAAACACCCGTAAATTTTGATGGCGGTTATTATATGTCAGTTGTCATTAGTCAATCGCTACTTGACAAATGAGAATGAGTTGTTTTTCTAAGCTATTTCATAAACACACAGACTACTCAAGAGGTTTTTTTTACTGACATTCACAGACTAAGACAACACAACTTAAAAAAAACTTTTTATGTAAATCGTGCATCAATCGTTAACACCACTGTTCCATTCGCTGTTCAATAATTTATAATTTCTCAACGCGGCCCTAGATTTATGGACTAACTCTTGTCTAAGTCTAAGATTAAGTCTAAGATTCTTGCAGGCCATTATTATTTTCCAATTTTACCAATAGAAAGAAAAATAACTTTAATTACGTTACTCATCGATCACTCACTCCGACAGTTGAGTTCAATGGCGTCTGCAGACTGTAGAAGTTAAAATAGTCTACAAATCTTGCAGTCAAACAACATATTTTCTTTGGGAATAGGATAAGGCGGGAAAAAGTCGGATGGAGTTTTGGAGCGCTATTAGATATAGAGAGTCTTCCCAAAAGTAAATTTATTGTTAACGCATAAAACAATATTTTCCAGCATCTCATTAAATCAGCATCCCTATAAAGAATTTCAATGTTTTATTTATAGGGTAGGTGCTGAAGTGTTTCAGACACTTGTACTTATATACAAAATCGTAAAATCCAAGACTTCATGATTGATGAAATTTCCCTTATATTTTCAGTTCATAAGATTTGTGTTGATATGCAGTGTCTAATTGTATTAGTGTATATGTTATTTTATGGAAAAATCTTAAACAAAATATTACCATAATAGGTAAGTAAATGAAATGAATACTAACAACCTAATATACGTTTCCTTTGCGTTTACAGCTAAATTATACTAGGAATAAGATTCAAAGTAATAAGACCATAAGCCAGAGAGCATAAATCAGATGCCATTAACGAATTTGGCTAATTCAGTAACATTGGGAGCAGGCGCCGAGCCAAATGCTCAGCTTTTTGGTGACATTAGGTACGCGGGGCCACGTCTGAGTGGCAAAAACAAACACTATGTAGGATTCTTGTTAAAAATTGAGAAATGTTTACAAATTGAGCAAAGAGATAATTAATAGTAATGTTAATATATACTATTTGTTTATTATACGTCATCTAAAATATTGATATGATTATTACAAGTAAGTAGTCTTACCATACGTATAAAAGATAAAGTTAAATACGATCGTGTCAAATATTTATATGACATAAAGGCAACAAAACAGGTGCCAACCAGTTAGAGTCTACAATTAGTTTTTTTTTAAATTAAGTATGTTTTAACTTTACATATTGTTTTTTTCCTTAAAAATAATTGTATTCTTTCATCAATACGTATGATTATTTCATTTAAACGTATCATATTTCAATTTACTTCATTTAGCATGTGAATTAATATACTAAACCGAATCAGTTGAAAATTTTAAGTGCACGAAGACGAAAATTGTTAAATTCCCAGTAACGGTTAAAGCGTCCAAGAAGTTAAACTATATATAAAAGCATTTTTTAATTTTTTTCGAAACAATAACTAATATTTTTACGTTTTGTTTGGGCGCATGAAACAAAGTGATGTTGCAAAATACATTTTTGAGACATTTATTTTGCGAACCTAAAAAGGTTACTGCTGTATCAGACGTTATTTATTTTAGGGTCTGTGGGGTATAATGAGCAAAGTACGCAGAGAGTTCGCTCTTGCCATATATAGTAATTAATAAATTTAAGAGGAAAACAGCGCCTTTAGAGCGAGTTTAGTTTATTTTTTCTAGAACTATCCCTTAAAAAGGTAAATACAATGCCTTGCCTTTACAATTGCCTAAGATAATAAATGACTTTCATATAGACAATTATATTTGTTTGCGCGAACTATATACGTACATAATAATGTCAGTCCGTACGATCATACAAATTATATTCAAATGTCTCATGTAACATTATATATTGTCATGATTTGTTAAGTTTAAATTATTAATCTCTTGCTCCATTTCAAATTTATCAAAAACTATATTGTGTCATTTAAGTTAACATAGAGCTATAAGATAGGTAATGATTAGTATCAAAATTTTAGTCATGTTTATAGATACAGTAATTAATGTTAAATATTTGATTTTGTGTAGAGTATGTTAGCATGATAAGTATATGAATAGTTTACATTTACGTGCGTCGGGAGACTGCACGTTGCCGGATGGCCGAATGTCATGATTTTGTTAAAATTGTGGGAAGTTTTAAAAATCAACATGGAAACACCGGCAATGTGCTGCCTAGCTGACGTCACGCCCCACCATATTCAGTGGGAGTTTAGTGGGGATTAGTCGAGGACCCGGCTGCGCCCGGGCGGGGACATTGATTCTGGTGCGAGACGCGGGTGAAGATAGTTGCGATCTAAGGTCTATGACGGTTTGCTGTGTGATTTAAATAAGTGTAATAAGCAAGGTGTACTTGTAAAAGTTTAATAGTGGTTAAATTATAGAGTGATATCTGTATCCTGCAGTTTTCATTATAATATTGCAACACAATAAACACTATATAATATTTTGGCCCATTTTATGGTCTTCACAGCGAAACTAGCTTTGTTGTCGGTTTCCGATTGTACGATAAAATGGTGATCTGTCTAGATTCCAATTACTTGTTAGCGTCCAAGACTGACGTCTATAAATAATCATAAGTATTTATTATTGCACATTGAGATATTTCCTCCAAGAACATATATCACATTAGATTAGATAAACATTTAGTGGCAAAATGTTAGCACTATCTATGTATAGGCAAAATATAGTTCCATATAACACGCATAGAATCGACAACACATAATTGCATAGAATAAACTTAAACACGTATCAAACGTGTTTGTGAGAATTTTCCATTTAATATCGACATTAAATGGAACAGAATTGCAATTCATGCTGCATCTCTTTGTAACACAGAACCCAATCAGGGATACGTCGAGGTGTCCGGAAAACGAAGCGCCATTATAGCGTACTTCTTTTTCGAAACGCGTCAATTGGGCCGCGTTCCCAACCAATCGAAATCAAATTGCTATCCCTGTTTACAATTAACAATCTCATACGATACATTTCCCGATCACCGTACACGTCCTTTAAAATTCTCGTTCAACGCGAGCGTTGGTTGCAGAAAACTTTTCTATTTAATATAACTGTTGGGTTATATTAAAATTGGGGTTGATTCAAATTAATCATAGGATTCTGCAAGAAATGTTAACATAATTGAGATGTCCGGTGGTAAAAATTGGAAACGAATGCAATATTTCATTATGATTGGGATATTATACTTCAGTTTGAAGAATGCTTACTACGAGATATCGTCTTTTTCGCACTGATACTCTAAATGTTTTGTTTGAGTGTGTGTCTCTTACTGTCTGGGTATAACATTTTACGTACTTTTAACACGTCATTGATATGTTGTATTTAATATTGCTTCCTGGATCCGCGTTTAAGTCGTAAGTTCTAGGGGCTTCATTAATTACGAAGAGTGAGAACATGTCGTGTCCAGACTAGGAGACAATAGACGTCCAGACTCCTTTGTGATTGTTATCGAAAATGCTTTTGCAAGTTTAGATGATTTTACGCTTAGAGTGCCGTGCTACGGCGTAGATACTAAGCTAGTTAAATTTTGTATTGCAAAGTTATTATATATTTACCGCGAAATACTATGTTAAATCGATATCAAATACTGATAGTTTTGATATTCTCTTTGTAATTTATTTACCGTAACGGATTTCACGGTTCGGTTATTTGTGTAAGTGGTACCCAAACTTATTGAATAGGAAAGTGGAAATCCAATAAAAAACCTGTCCAACCCACACCAGTAGGTGTAAGTCTTATCTTTGACTCGTACGTCGGGACATTAAATTTATACAAATTCCTTTGTTCATTTCAAATTGTTTTTTATTACGAGAAACATAACGAATAATACTTTAGCTTACCACCATAGAATAAAACTGTTCGATTATTAAAAAAATCGTAAATCATTTATTCGTTTGCGAATATGGGTATAAGAAAAACAAGGTCTTAACAATGGTATAACAAAGTACATAAACCATATTCTACACAAGGCATGCAAACTACGAGTACACTTACTACTGGTATAACATAAAAATTAATAAATTACAAGCAATTACAACGTCTTAATATTATAAATTATCTTGCAAAAATTCAGTAACTGTGTAATAAGCTTTTTGTAATAACATTTTTTAAATTTTTTTCTTAAACAAATTTATATTCGAAATTATTAGTATTGATTTTTGTGAAATGGTTATAAGACAACAATGTATGAAAAAACTAAATAGTAATTAATATTATTCGCTACAAAGATTTTTTTGTTACATCTGCGCTAAACGAACTCACGCCAAAACTCTGTGCAAATATCAACAATTTTACTAAGTAGATTACGTTCCAATCTTGTTCCGGGTGTAAGGAAATTTCCCGAAAACGCGGGAATTGTATGCAAAATTCATTTTTAGTGGGCCGAGGTGGATCTTGTTCCGCATTACGTCGATGCCCTTACCGCTAACATTATTTTAATAAATGATGAGCCTTTGATAACCGACGTAGAGTAAATACACATTATGTTGACCTACCAAGAAGCGTTGTTGAATTAATTATAAGTCATACTTCATTCGCGTTCGATCAAAATCGTGATCGCATGTAACGTTAGTCTTATTTGTTTTTATGTTTTTTTAATTAGTAGTAATTGATGTTTTCTTCCCTTTAAAAATATAGTTTTGACTATTGTTATAAAAGCACATTTAATAATTAAAGTGATTCTTGCTAAGTCAAATTTGATTTCTTGAATAAAACTATTTCGTATTTTATACAAGCTGCAACTTCTGCTCTAGGCCCGAATAACAGTAAATAGAATTTTGCCCGCTGGCGTCGTAAATAAGATCGAAAGGGAGGTGTGAAAAAATAGAACACACTCGAACACTATTAATGAATTGGGCCTACTCCACCATAAATAGTGGTAAAAACATCCTTTATCTGTCCGGCCCGACTGATTACGTGGTCTTTTTGCCGATAGACTGCATTAATTTTCTAGAGAATGTTAGGTGAAATAAAAAGATTTAGTTTAACTGCCGATGGTGACCCTAATAAGTCAAGTGTTCGCGGTCTTTTTATGATCACAGTTGTAATTTTTCAACGTAAGGTGTTTTGTAATTTTGTAATCATAAGAATGCATCTGCTTCATAATTATTCTGCATAAGTCTAATTGTATTGTCTAGTCTAATATATATAAAGCATATATTTTTATTTTCCTTATAATAGTGCAAATAAAAAGTTAGTAAAATCCATTGTTACATAGTAGGAGTTAAAACGCACGCCCTCGTAGTTGTACGTAGGCTTACGAGGATATCTGTTCGTGTTCTAGCGTGTTAGAATCTCGGTAAATTGCATAAAATTCCGTTTACATTTTGCACATTTTAGTATGAATGTCAAAGTATTCGATGCCAAAAACTAGGCCGATAAACAGCGTTGAATTATCGACGCTGCCGCGTGACAGCGCGGCGGGCAGATAAGCGCGGCTAACTTTTGTGAAATATTTTGTTTAAAATCAAGCATTTTTCCATATTTTCACCGTAGTATTTACGTGAAACAGACCTCAAATCTTAAGGTTTATTTGTGATTTGAAGTTTTTGAATCAATTGAATTTCTTACGTTTTTTGTCTTTGATATAACATAATTATAATTCATTTATTTCCACAGTTCTTAGTTCCACAATTGATTCCGTGGCTCAAACAAATATGGCGCCGCATTTGTAAATGAAGAAGTGTAGGTAAAGCTCAAAACCGAAGCGACGAAAGAAAACTATGGCCGTCCTCTGTCCAAGAAAACGGAATCTTTAGTAAGTAAAATCAAATGATTACGTTATTAATTACGCACCATTCGCGACACATATAAACGGAGTAATTTTTTTCATAAGCCTAACTCTTTTAATAAATATAATAAAATATATAAATTCATTAATATTACCATAAGCCGGCTGGTTATATAATATATGTGTACTTGAAAATCTGACCTCTCCTTACGTCACTTCAATTTGACATGTAGTACGATTGACCTTTGAGCGGCGTCAAGATTGCCATGTTATCCGTCCAGTATTTACATATTTTCGCTTCACTCACGCGTCCCCAAAGTTTTCGCCGCAAATTTGATTATTCTCAAAGATATCTCAATAACAATTCCCTGGATATTCGATTCGGTAGCAATATTTTACTCACAACGTATATTCAATTCTTTTTGGATTGTATCAGTTTTATTAAGATGGGTATTTTCGAGTTTCGCCAAAATAAGTTTTCTACTTTTTGGTATATTTTCATTGAATAGGTAGTTGAATATATTATGAGTTGGTGTAGGGTGTTGAAAATATTTATGTTATACGAAAATTATAAAAGTATGGTTTATAATAATGGATTTTGGCATGCGTCTTACTTTGTAAGCAATATGATTTTATTTATTTATTTATTTATTTATTTAAAAAGGTCATCCATACGTACATTACACTAACATCAAATCAAAACTTAAAACTACCTTACAAATTATATTCTACGGTGTAACATACTATTAAAGGACGACACAACATGCATATAAGTGTCGTGGTACACAAAAAAAGTACTTAAACTAAACAATAATTGGACAAAATTAATTTTAGAAAAACTTAAACAAATTTTTTGTTGTGGTGATATAAAGATTTCTTTATATCACCACAACATCATCCTCAAAAATTGAGACGTGAACATAATGATAGAATATCATACTTTAACGCTTTTCAACCCTGTTAATACAATGCTTGTGTTACGTTATTGGAAAAGAAATTCATTTGAGGGAGAGCAAGTTTGCATTTGCTACGCCGTAGCAGCTACGGAATGGCTCTTTGATGAAATCAATTAGGAACGGCGATTCTCTGGAGTATTAATTACGCCAATGTAACGATTCTTTAAATTAAAATTTAGTTCAATTGAGTTTGATATCGGCTTGGCAGTTGATCAAGCGGATGTCCGGAGTAATCCCTGATTCACAGAGTCCTCTTTGTCTTGTGGCCTAATAAATGTATAGTCTAGTGTGGTATTCCATTTTAGTGTAAATATTTAATTCATTTAGTTATTTTACTTAGTGTCTTATGAAAAACTTCATTAATTCGTTGATGAAGTTATTCAAATATCGAAAAACATCTTGAAAATGAACTAAAAATTTAATATTATGTACTGTACTGTAAAATTTGGCAAACAAGTTGCAAAAGAAAATGACTTGTACAATTTAATTAATCTTTGGGTGTGATAGAAATTCATTAGCTGTCGAACAGGTAGCGATTACATCTAATTGGGCACAGCGCCAGATAGCGAGCCAGCCTAGTATCAGCCGCATTTAATAAAGCTAGAAGAATTACTCGCTCAACAATACACAAATAGTATATAAATGAAGATGTGTGTATTCTGTTTACACAAAAAAGCCTACTATTATTTCACAAAATCGCATCTTTCCTAGTTATCGACCGGGAGCGCAGAATACGAGCAAGTTTATAATCATAGATTCGAAGCATTAATTGCACAAAGGCGGGTTTCAGACACAAAGCCTCAAACTGATCATTTATCGTTCATAAATAGGGTATTAAATAAGCACAGTAATTATACATTGATGTATTGTAGAGGTACATATCGTACCATTTGTCAGTAAAATGGCAGTGAGATTATTAACTCTACCCTCGTGCGACGCGTAGATTTTTAGAAACTTTTTGTCTTTTGACCGTTATTCGATTCCCGAAACAATTTTTCAGATTTGAAGACATTGGACTATTTGATATAGTATTATAAAATAAAAGAGACAGTGGTAGTCTTAGTGGTAGTCTTAGTAGAACGCTAGCATAAATATGCCTTGAAGGCTTTATTTAAACAGGTTTAATATAGTGTATTTAAAATACAGTAATGTTGTAGATACATAAGGGGCGCGCATTAGGCGTACAATCCAGCCTTGCTGCCTCGGGCTGCAGGTGTTTGATACAAAATGTCGGTTTAATTAGCAACCCAAGCCTCGGGCCTCCAATTACGCTGTAAAATAAAAAAATATCGACGCTCGGCATAATTACAGACTTGTAGCATAATGTTATGTGCTGCTTATTATATTTTTTTTCTCGTATGCGTTTATTTATTTACATAAAATATATTATTCATGAATTTCTACTTACCAATTATAAAAAAAAATTAAGTAAAGTTACCTGTGTTGGGTTGCACGCGTGCTGGCGGTGTTGGGATTTAGAGGCCAATACCAATGAATTGAAATTGTCATATCTAAACGAAGAAGGAAATTACAGAAAGCTGACAGACGTTTTCAAATACTCGGCGAATCGTATTCCGCTCTGTATATGTATCTATGGCTATATTGTATAAAAAACACGTCTGTTGGCTGTTCGTTATTTTAATTTGTGAAGGGTATAGTTTAATTAATGAAAGTGCTGAAAATATGCCACGCGTCTGATGCAGGAGTATAGTAAAACAAATGAAAATCATAATTCGTACTCGAAAATGATGCGTTAATATTATGAAATTCATTATTGGATGGAGAATGTCAGGACTCACGTATCACTTCAACAATGATTTTTGCGTATAAATAATTTATTAGTTAGAAATCATTATGCATCTCTTAGGAGTATATTATATAGGAAATTATATGGTTAATAGAAGATAAATAATTCCTCGATAATTTTTTTCATCTTAATTGCTAATAATTATCAAAATACGTACGTAATATATTAATTAAATACTCATTTATTGTATATTATTTTTGCTTTCTATGGACGATAATATCGACACTTTGATTGCACCAATCGTAAATAAATCTTTAAATCTTTAAATCTTTAAATTTAAAGTAGTAGAGCAGTTTCATGTCTCGTCTCGTCCGCTCTAAGTTCTCAATTTGTGAATAATAATAATAATAAAATAATATAATTATAATAATTTTATTATTATTAATAAGTATGTTTACTTAATTTACCTTTTTTTAATTGACATATTTTGATTCGTGAATAACATAATTATTTATCTTAAAGAATCGTTGTGATTAAACATTACATTACCTAATCTGTGGCAAACGTGTCATATAAAATCTAATGAGTCGAATACCAATTTTCATGTAAAAGACAGATGTGTGACAACGGCGTCTCGTTAGGTCAATTTTATCTCGTTACAAGTCCAGACATTCCTCTCACGTCCCCACGTCCCATTCGATTGAAACTGAGCCCGGAATTAGAATACCAACTTAGAAACACATTGAAAACACATCCCTTTGTTACTGTAATTGAGTTATGCGTTGTGCTGTTTGAAGTACACCTTTGTTTTATTTAGCATCTGATCAATAACATTAGATATAAACTATGTGATGGATGACTCAGTAATTGTAGGTTGATAATCTGATGAATTAGTACAAATTGCCGATTTATATTAAATAGTAATTAAATTTGGCTGGCACTATATATTTGAAAACACTTTCTTGTATTACTGGACTTCATTGTTGGTAATTTTTTTATCGATTGTGGTTAAGTTAAATTTTGAGATTGATTATAACTCTGTAAAGTCTACATCAAAATGTAAACTTGCAGATTTCAGGTTTATGTTATCGTATCATTAAAATAATATTGTTTTACAATTATATATTTTTGATTACTACTTAACTACAGATTTTTGATGTGATTCTATTTGCTCAAGTAGCTAATTGAAATCTATAAAAGCGGTTTTTTAATATTAACAAGCTATTGTGAAAAAAGATCTATAAGAAAAACTGTGTAAAAAGATATTGTTTTTTTAATTATTTACAAACTTTTTTGTTATGCTAAATTATCTAAATATTGTATATTTAATTTTTTCCTCAGTAAAATTACTATTTACAATATAACTTCTTATGGGAGTCAAATCTATACATAAGAAAAGTTTGTTTGTGTGATATATTTTTGAGATAAGGTTGCCAAAAAAATATATAATAATTACAAGAAATAATCTTAACTCTTTTAACAAATAATATGAAAACAAGAATCTAAAACTAAGCTATATATTCGTTTTAGAAAGATAATTAAATTTTCATTCTAAATATTACTATAAGAATGGATTACATAATAATTATAGGATGAAGCCGCTCGTATAAAGATAATAAAACAAGTAATCCTGCTCTATGACATCAGCACGCAATAAACATCGATAAATTATAGAATAGCCTTTTCAGCATCTCATATCAGTTGCAAGGTAGCTAATAAATGCGGCTGTATACGTCACAGTGACAGCCCGATTCAATATTGCTCTAGTTTTGGGAATCAAACGTGATAGGAATGCGGCATAGTTTGCTTCGACGCCCGCAAATATTCTTCGCATCACTTCTATTGGATTAGAAAACGTGCATTGGATTGATGGAATGCGCACCAAACTGAATTATTTGATATTGGAAAGCGAATATTTAATTAAATATTTTTACGAGAACGCTTTCAAAGTTTTCTGTTATAAAGCGAATAGTTCATATAACTTATAGCTCATTTAATTTAAAAATAGAGACTATTGTGTTTGGTTTACGAGAGTATCACATAATAAAACTTCTTGAACGGATGTAAACGCGAATTTATTTCATTATTTACTACACTTGAAGCTTTGAAGCAATCGTGGAAAGACTCTTTTTAATAATTTTATATGAAAAATTCTGATAAATGAAGGAATTATTTTTTCAATCAAATAGCAACAATATGCCATTGGGTGTTGAAGTGCGTTGTTGGCCTTTGCCAAAAAAATAAGTAATCCTTATATACATATTTATTCATGGTTAGTTACTTTGCCATACCAAAAGTAAAATACAAATTTATTTATATATCTCCAATATACGATACAAAGTATGAAATAATTCTTATTTGTAAAGTTTGTCCTTGTGTGAGAATTTTTTTTATTATAAAATTATAATATAATACTTTAATCATTTGTAAAGCATAGACGTTAGAACTTTAATTGTAAAGCTTGATGAGATGAGACCAACAAGATCTATTATCTTCACTTGAACATACAAAAAAACCTAATTTTATTTAATTGAACCCCTAACCCGTCTCTTTCCATCGCATGCAAACACAATTTAATTGAAAGAGACAAATATGGAGTTAATTAAATCAGTTTGATTTTTCATCAGTTTTCATGACACACTGAACAAATTAAATTCATTATTAATTATCAGATTCTCGTTAAGAAAAATCTGGATACCGATATCTACAGTTAATCTAGTTAGTCTTGTGCTGATACCTCGAAACTGATTTATCCTCGATTAATGCAAACCCCATTAGGGACGTATTTTAAATTTAAATGAAACGATATGCATGCAGCTTTTGCATGCATTAATTTTGAACAATGCGATTTAAATTTCATTTAATTTATTTCTAATAAATATAATATAGGTGTAAATTGTATCATCATCAATTGATTACACAGAATTTATATGTGGAATTATAGTAAAAGATTGGAATAATGTAATTTGATAATTTATACCAATATGTATTTCAATATTGTCTTTTATTAACATAACTATTACTCATTTAAAGAAAAACAGTTTGTTTTAAACCTCTCTGCAGCTGCGACACTTATTTTGACAATTAACACCTTTGTCTTCAGTCTACCGTGACCACGCACGCTGTAAAGCACGCGAAACGTCGGATTTTTTTTTAAATAATGTAATATACTTAAATTTTGTAAAATACATAACTTAATATGTTAATAAAGTGTTTTTCTGTAATATGTATTTTACTTTTGAAAACGCTATTTTAAGAGGTCAAATATCAAAAATGGTCACTGAAAATCCAGTGAGAATTGTTAATAAACCTAAAATAAAATGTAAGTACACATAAATAAACGTAATTGTGTTTGATATGAAAAAATATATCTAAATACGGAGAACGTTTATGATTAACTTCCGCGTATATTAATTTTCAGTCCGCGGAAGGAAAATTGAACCTTTGATCTTATATAATCAATTTATCTTTGATCATAAGTAACCGATTTGATTTTAAACTGTTCGTAGATAAAATTATGGAAAAATAAAAAGTAAATTTTGTATTTCGAGAAACGGGTCGGAGAATGTGAGTTACTACTTGGGTTGAAATTCCTAGAACAAGAAAAAGCCCACTACGAAAAAGGCACTAACACTGAAAAAAAGATTATAAAATGGTATTTATATAAACATTAAGACAAAAAGAACCTTTTAAGTATACTTGTGTCGGCGTCAATAATCCGTAAGTGTAATAATATAATCTTATAATAATAAATATTAATAATAATAATATTATATTAATAATAAATTAATAATATAACATTTCGAATTAACATTAACCGTCCACGGTTCGAAGAGATAAACTTAAACAATATACACAAAAGCATAAGTATTGAAATGTAAACTTTAAAACATCGTCCTTCGAAAGTCATCAGAAGTTACGAAGGCTTAAATCATATGCAAATATTCTGTAATATTTAATAGCAGCTGTGCTAATGAAAGAGCGTCATTCAATTAAAACGGATAATACCCGCAGATCTGGATTGTCGAATTGGCGATGCGGGTGTTACCAGGGGTTGTCGGGGGATTGCAGGGAAAGGGGGCTAATGATCCCTTAATTGGAAGTCTCATGCTCGTCTAATTGCGACAGCGATTATATTCACTTCATTTCATATGCACAGCGCGACGCTCGCGATTCTAATGTGAATTTTGAGTTATTACTTGATGGTTTTCTTAACGCATTAGTCTAATAAATTCCGTTGAAAAATACTATATTAAGTAGTACAATTGTTTATTAGCGGTTACTTTGGCCACTTAAAGTAATTTTCACTAAATAGTCGCCAACTCTGAAGATATGAAATCATCAACGTCTTAAAGATATAGATGGTGTAAAATTTTTAGTTCTTATTTCGTAAACATATGTCGTCATAATCTATTGATAATTGATAAAGCTCTAGAAACATATTAAAAGAAATAGATGTATAAGGAACAAAACAATTAAAGCTCTGAGCTTCGAGTAAACACAAGTATTCGAAGCAACTAACGGTTTGACTTGAGAGTTCCATTTCACATAAACTTACATTATGCTAGCCACGGATTTCCAGCTTTTCGGACAAATGTATTATTTCTCATTGAAATATAAGGTACTTCACCTTATACCTTTTCCCTTCCGCTTTACTGAATTTTAACATTTAATTTGTTATAGAATTGTGTGTTCACCAACGAAAAAAAACAAACACATAGCTATCAAAATGTTACAATATAAAAAATGTCATCGTCAGTTTCGAAAACGGTTGAGTTTGAATGGCACGGAATATAATTTTACACCAGTTCAGTAAAAATTGAATTTATAATATTAGAAACAACGTACTGAAAATAAATAGTATGATGGCCACATCTACAAGCGGAACGAACGGACTGACGTCTGTTTGCTTTAGGTGTGAAGTGCAATCGAGTCTTGAAACTTTTCTCATAATCTCGACGGCTAAATTAAAGCTTAATTTCGTAATACCTGCTCTATTGTGAACTAACTTGGGGACTTTGCCTAGTTTTATTTGTCAGGCGCCAATTTTCATGGCACTAATGGAGTTCGTCTCGTGTAAACTTCTGAACGTTTGCCGTTGTTGTCACGGCTAGGTTAAATTGACCATCGGCATGACGTTTTATAGGTTTTGGCCTTAGATTTCTGCTCTATGAATATATCTGAATATTATTGTATGAATTATGCGTTTTAATAGTCATATAATAAATAAGTGGTTTAGGAACTTTGTGATTCTACTTTAAAATATAAAACCAAAGCTAACACAAATGGAATTTTGCATGCACTAAGTTTTACATTTAGTTTTTGTATATGCAAATACCGTTATTTCGTTTTCTTACGAAAGGAATTCGTTTGTATCGAGGCATCGATTGAATGCACGATACTGAAGGTTTTATTGAAGTGCCAAAGATGAGGTACGCGGTTAAGCAGTACAATTTCTTGGATGACACGGGTTCAAAGATGTTTCCATTTGGAATTCCCCTACTACGAACACCTTCATAGTTTGGTGTGCTTGAAGTATTTTGAAGTATGGGACATCAATCGAAGGCTGTCTGAGGCGGCCGTCCCTATATATGCCTCAGTATACAATTCTGTTAGAACAATACATTTGTAATATTAGCAATATAAATTAACTATCTTACATGCCTGGATGTGTTGACAGGTGCCCCAGTTTTACCTTTAGGGTATGGAACCCTAGAAGTTAAAGCAGCTACTTATGATAGGACTTCGCGCGAAAAACGGCAAGTCTGCTAAAATAAAAATAAAAAGCTCACTTAATTTAAGAGTAACGCTGTTCTATAATGGGTCGATACTCACAAATGTCGAGTCCAGTACGCAGTATTAGTAAAAAATTTGGAATGTTATCATAAATTCATACTAACATTAAAACTATTCCATTGCAAAAACATTTGAATATCATTTTGGAAACTCATAGTAGAGGTTGTCGTAGGTAAGTGCGGAGGAAATAAGGATCCGCCTGGGGCACGATAGGGCCGCGGAAAACATTCGACCTGATTGCCTCTGAAGGCTTAAACACGCACGCACACATTCTTTGTGGATGTGGCCTTTGTATATTCTTAATATGAGATATAACATACTCGATAAATATCTAATATTGTCTGTTTAAATTATTAACTATGCCAAATATATATATTGGAATTTACACCAATGCACTACCTTGTAACTTAGGAGTAGGTATTTTGTTACGTTATGTCATGATTTTAAAAGATAGAAAGAACCTCATTCTTCGTGTCTTAAAAATGCAAGCATCTTTAAAAACAAATGAGCATGACCAACTTATGTATGTTTAGTTATAGTGACTTGCACACATTACAGAATTCCTAATATTATACGAGTGGACTGTATGTATAAAAGACCCATACTATTATAATAGTATTCGTAATTCCCAGTACCAATCGATTTTTTGTATAGAGAGCATTCCAGCTTCGTTATTTGGGATATCCCCCGAGGTTAGAATTGTCCTATACCATATCCAAAGTAATACAAATCCAAGCCCCCGTTGGCCATCAAAACCGTTTACTTTTATACGCAACCGCCGGATTCAGCCCACAGACTTAGATAATAGATATATCGATATGACTGTTCCACGATGCCCCACAAATTGGCTGGGACAAACTTAATCCCTTTGATTTGATCCCTTAACTATAAGATATTTTTCAAGAAAATGATGAAAAGGATCCTATGACAACAAAAAACTTGAATTCGAACAAATTGGAAGGACTATAATGATAGGAAAGAAAATTGTGTTTCTCTTATAAGTCGATAAACGAATCACGCAATAAAATGTTTGTTGTTTATGTCTGTAGTCAAATTCTGTTAGAAATGGGATTACAGCACAAAAATTTCAATAGGTTTCAGTTATTTTATGAAGTAACCGACCTATGAGTAATTAATTAATAGACTAGAAATAGAGTCATATACTATTGTTTAGGCAAGTATATTCTTCTGAGATTATTACGATTTAAGCTATGGTATAATACATTATATGATACATAAATCGTTTTGCCTCATTCTAGCGTAATATAACCCTAGCAAAGGGAAAAATACCAAACTCCTACACGGCTCAATCATTGGTTCTTTAAATATTCCCGCAATTATACTAAGGGTCATCTGGGCCTTTCTCGACATTGGGGTTGAATTGACAGTCAAGAGCCATCGACCCGCTGCGTTTTTCGTATTTTCATAACGGCTAGAACCGGGAATAACTTTATTTCCAAAAAGCTGAAAGGGTCATTTAAAAGGCGACGTTACAAATTTCACAATTTCACGAGTAAAATGTATTTACTGTATGAATTTTTTATTAAGGAATGTTTACTTACTAAATTGTTGATTGAGTTTTACCGTTATATCAATATATTATATAAACAACCTGTGCTGTAACCGCATCTCCCTCAAATTTCCTCTTAATTTTGTCTTTATGGTAAATAAGCAAGTTTCAAGGTAAAAAACGACTCTCACCAACGAAAAATTTGTAGACTATGTTATTCTAGGTTTAACTCTCAGTACTGTCAATATTTGTGTAATATGTATGAATTAAAAGTTTTAGTAAAAAAAGGTTTCTATTCAGAGTCTGAGATCTAGGCTGAGATTATATTTTCGTTTTCCAAACACCTGGGTACCAATTTAAGACCCATTCAATCACTGCAAAGTCATCAATATCAACCGCAAGTAGAGCTTCATGGTTAAAAACAATTAATATACGTCACTGATCAAACCTGTTTATTATAAAGCGTTTTTATTATTTAGAATGTATACTCTGCTCGCATTAGTGTAATGAGTGAGTATATACCGGTTGAAGAGCGACGTACACATCAGAGCAGTGTGTACGTTGCTCTTGTGATAGAAATCGAGCAAGCGTACGAGCTTAACGTTTTGTATACCGTTGAATGCACTGAGGTTAGGCCTAGAATACTACTGTAATACTACTACATGAAAGGCGAAATTCAAGGTAAAGAAAAATTGGTCCACCAAGAAAGACTTATAAAGTATACTAGCTGATCCGGCAAACGTTGTTTTGACATACATGTGATTTCAATATTCAATTAATAAATAAAAAATAAGGGTTGATCGTAGAAGGGTGAAAATTTAGGATTGTATGTATTTTTGTATGTTGTATCATAAACAATTAGAAACTAAAATTTTTGTCTAAAAAATAAAAAATTAAATTTAGGGGTGGACTACCCTTAATATTAAGTTAAGAAGTTCAGTGACATACACACTCACAGAAGAATCTTTATATATATAATTTTGCAGTTGTGAGGCTGTAACAACAAAGATCAACGTATACAACAAACGTTTTTATTCCCAAGTAATGTTTTTGATGGTATATTTCAATAAATTTTATTTCAAATTTTCTAACAAAAAAGGCATAAGCCATAACGTCGTATATCTTTGAGCCCATCGATCCAGGCGTGCACTAACAATTTTATTAGCACATAAAGGGAAACAGGAGTTTCATTCTTATTGTATACTTCACCCTTCTATCGCCTTCATTTACAGTTATAAGGCGTTTTATTGCTTCTATACGCACTAAAATAAGATATTCATAAATTTATTAGACGTGCCGTTTTATGAGTAATACGTGTCTTTATGTCAAAAGGCGGGAGGAACAGTCTAGCATTTTATTTATGAATGCAGGTATAGTGTTGTTTTTTTATTTGTTATCAAATTTACAAAGCCAATACTTGCTGTGTTTGGTTAAACGCAGTAAATTCAGTGTTTACTGATTGCAATTTAAAATGTTGATTGGTCTTTATCGAGGATGATTTCTGATTATACAGCATCACATTTCTATTAAATAAATTTTATAAGTAGAAAGTTTTTCTCTAAAAGTTCTTAATGGTTCGCGACAGTGTTTTGTTTTTGTCTGATAAGATCAACATGAACTGACTGAAGTTTGCTAATAAAAATCACTCTACTAATCACTTGCTTTGATGAAAGTGTGAATAAATATAGTATTTATTAGTAAAAGTCTAAGATTAACAGATTAGCAAAAAAGTACATTTTCAATTTTACAAAATTTACAATTTCAGTATCATTGTTAAATTGCATATAATTAACTGGTTTAAATTGGAAAAACTTTTCACATTGGAATAACGAATGAAATTGGTCCATCCATTCCACACTTTAATCCATATTTATTTTATCGACTGGTAATTATGGTAATAGACTATTTTCTTAAAAGCTTTTCTGAAATGTAACGAAATCCTCGCTTAAGTGGGGCAAGAGTGCATTAAGTGATCATTTTACCAGCTTTCTAAATATATAGGTTATTTAAAGAGCCTTATTTTATGCAAATCGAGAACAAACAAATATCGAACGTTCTATAATAAAAAATAATGAATATGTATTACTTCTCGTTCTGACAAATTGTGGTTACACTGTGATGAAATGAGACAGATGTCATGAATGGGGTAAATATTTATAATATAATTACATATTTTAACAATATACTCTTATTGACTATGAATGTCTCGCAATCCCCGTAAAGGGCACAGACGGTATGGGTCCGTTTCAGCGTTATCTATAATATTCAAGAGGTTAATCAGCTTTCTGGCCTTGGCCAGAAGACACACATCGGTCTATATTTGCAGTAAGTAGATACAATAATCGAGTGGCTCATAGCTGGGATTCAAACGTGTGCTAATATTGATATAAAGATCAATGTACTGACTTCGTACTCATATCAACCAAGTAATACAAGTCTGTATTGTGTATATAAGTTTATATTTTAACCGTCATAATATAAACAGCTAACAAAAATCACAATAACCCAATGCAACATGTAAGTTTGTTGCGAATAAAAATATTTAATGTGAATGTATTGTCGCCAGCTGTTTATTGAGTTTTATAGCTTAACTTTTCATCCAGCAACATTTTAATATTTTTATTATTCCTTGCCCCTACGGGTTACAATCGCGCTGAAATATTATATGGGATATTCAATAATACTTCATGTTATATCAATTTAAAACCACGTAATCGCCGCGTAGAGCGCATTGTTAAAAATAAATTTAAAGTAAATGTAATCAGTATTTTTTTCTATTCTGTTTTTAAAATTATAGAAAACCTAATAACGAAAATTTGTTGAATTGTCCCTAATTAATAAAATTGCCGCGCTTTTATTTACTTTCAGTTTGTGCCGTCATTAATAATTGTTTGATTAGTTGATATCCAATAAACATTTATCTAAGACAAAGAACATCGCCCCACAAAATCTTAACAACTGAATCTCCCGTTAGTAAAAAATAACTATTACGTTCCCAAAGCAAATATAAATAGTGAAAAACGCGAAGTTTCCGCAGAAAGCCATTTCGGAATCACGCCCGAACGTGTAATACGTTACGTTTACTGGGAATTTCGTTAGGGGTTCGTTCCCACACACTGAGGTTCATTTGATTATTTTTACGACTATTTAGGCGTTTGAATGACGTCTGTTTAAATAGAATGCAACGTAAGCTTGTAATAAACCTATCTCGGCTTTTAAAGACTTTTACAATGTCAAAGGTGTCAAGGCCTAATTGTTTTACGGAATAAAATAACGGTGCTATATTTTTTTTTGTATTAGCAGTTCACGTAGAATAAACATTATAAATTCAAATAATAAAACATTTATATCGTGAATAATTGACATTCAAATACAGTTCAACGCGAGTCGGATACTTGTAACAATATTTTATCTATAGTAAGTTTTTCACAGACAGTAATTAGCTGAAATTAAAAGATTTATATATTAAAAAATAAATTATATTAGTATAATCAGGGATATGAAGTTTTCAAATTTTGTGTTTTTGTGGCTACCAAGGCCTCTAAGAGGAACAGATAGAAGAAGTATTGATATGTAGCTGAGGATAGGTCATTCATATAATAATAAAAATAATATTAATAAAATGGTAATGATCCGTATATTAAGTAGACATACGTTCTTCAATTTGGTGAAGTTGCTCGATCGCTTGAAAAGTTCTACAAAAACGGACGCTCCCAACGGTGCCCGAATAAAGTCATTCTTCAGTTCCAAATAACTCAATAATGCTAACCGGAAGTTTGAAAGACAAGTTCTAACTCCGATAAATCCTCCGAATTCTTCGAAGTTAACAAAGGGATTAATTTTGTTTAATTAAAATTTTGAGGTAACATAATTGAAGGAATAATTTTTTAACCCTATCACGGGAATTTAATATCCGTTCGAGTTGATGAAAATATTTCTCTTAATATTTGAGAACATCCCGATACTTTCAAGTAATTTAATAACGGTTTTGCGGTATTTATATAACGGTTTGAGTGGAGCGTGAATAATCGAGGTTTGTTATTGTATTTTATTGAATTATTCAAGAAAAACTTGAATCGTTTTGTAGATTTTATTGTAAATCCTGTCAGTTTTATCAATTCTATCAGTTCTATCTGTGATTTATTAATCAATGATTCCTAGATTTATATTGATTGCGTGGGATGACAACAGCGCCACAGGCAACCTTGGCCAAACTTGTTTCCACACTTGAAAAATGTATAGTATTAAAAAAAAAACAGGAAAGGCCAATAATTATATTAAAGGAGGAATTTAAATCTCCCTCCGACAAGAAAAATTAAGATGTTGGTCTTTGTGGCAGAGTACTCTTAATTTAGCATTTCGGCATCTGCTCTTGATCCAACGGTACTGTCTACAAGGTGCCTTTTAAATTTTATTTTTATTCATTTATTACTTATAACTATTTTAAAATAAAATTGATAATTCATTTAATGGCTACTCATATTAAATTTTTAATACCAACAATAGATAATGCTGTCACACATTATAATTGGGTTATAATCGGGTCTATAGACGTTTGATCTACATTAAAATAAAATAATATGTATAGTATTGAATGGAAAATAGGGCTCTTCAAATTTCTAATGAAATTTAATAGTCATGTGAGTTGTCGTCACTCATTTGAACTTGAGATAATAAAACCGGTGATTACGTATATATTATTATTACGTATTCATGCTCGCGTCACGTCGAGACTATTTTCAATTAGAAATATTCAAATTGATTGGCGCATAAATTTTTTGAAACTATTATTATATCATTATTCATATTTTAAATCCTAAAACTTTTCTATTGAACATATTTAAACAGCTGATCAAATGCAATTTTACGGTTTCAAGTACATTCATTATATAAAATGGTTACACTACATTAAATTTGTTATATTTAATTCATATGTAAATTATTGCTGTATTAATAACTCAGAAATTTTAAGAAAAACGTCCTCGTGTAAAGACTTACGTACTTTTAAAGACTTTTCATTTAACTGTTCAATTATTACAATAATGATATATTTTCTGTATTTATTAAATATCTATAATATATTTCATGATGTTATACAAATATTATTTTCAAAATTCGATTATATCTCTTTTCAGATTCTAGATTTTTTATTTGCATCATCAAATGGTTGACCGTGTTGTAAGTATATACGAGGGTTGCATTTCATATAGTGTCGGTTGAAATAAGACAACCTATACTATTGACTGTTTTCCAAACAATTATCCGCGACTTTTGATTCACCTTTGCATGATCTCAAACCAGTTTTTATAGTATTCCACTGCAACACCACAACACTTCTGGATCTATTACTCTTTTTTCACCCGACTTAGGTTTAAGTATTTTTTCTACAGTTTCATTATGGAAAATTATAACTTTCTATGCAACGCTAAAAACCCACTCATGATTCATAGAACTGTAAATGGGCGGTATCAAATACTGTTCAGTTTGCATCTATTAATTGCGACTTTTTCATAAAACGTTAATATCGATTTTATATGTGATTATTAAGGATACCATTATAATTCTCTTTACAAATACTAAATCTTCGGAAGGTCCGAAACTGTAATTTCACAGTCTGAAAAACCGTTTTAAATCTCTTTCGCATGGAGCCTTTGAACATTCAGGTAGATAATAAAAGTCGTAACATGATTGTGACAAGCCATGGCAAGTATAAACACAGTTAGGGAACTTAACGGTAGGGGAGCGTACGTCTAAAACAATCTAGTGTACACAGCTGTTCTTAACTTGCCTTCAATAATATGTGGACGGAATAATTTCCGGTAAAAGAAAATGCATGCAAGCAGAAAGCGCAATGGCGCTACATCTGAATTTGTATTTTATTGTTTATTACCAAATGTGTATTTTATATTGACTGCAAAGATTTTGAGGGGCATTTTGTAAAGTTAAGTCTTTAAGTGGAACTGTTTTGTTAAATTAGTAAGTTGTATATTATTTCTTTCGCAGTTAAATTGGTTAACCAAATAGGCAAAGGTATTTAAAATTAAGTAATGGCAATAACTTGAATTGGATATTAATTTGGTTACCGATTCATTTAAAGTAAGCCGCTTAATGTATAATGAATTATTTTGAAACCATAAAGAACGTAAAGAATTAACCTTAACGCGATAACCATACACTTCAACCGCACTATTTTTGAATTACTTACTATATATAAATAACTTTAAAATTAGTAACTATAGTATCTCCTACATAAGTCATACTAAAAGTTTCCGGAATTGGCCACTTACATCAGAATTACAAAAAGAAAATAATAAGTATGTAAAGTCGGGTTTTTCGATTAAGCAGTTCATCGCTCGATTTCAATCTGCTTTTGGCGATGAAGAACCTTGCAGGACTATTTATAGCTTATGTGCAGAATTAAAGCGCGTCGCGTTCGTGTCAATCTTAGCAACGAATTTCTCGATGGTCTCTCAAAAGTGTGTAACGATACTTTGATTTAAAATAATCGTAGGGCCGTATCTTAATGCCGCATCTTGCAACACGATATGCTAGCGCCCACACGGCCAGACAGGCAAACAAAATTGTTGGAGGTGAAAGACGTAGAAATTTTTAACCGTCCTGCATACAATACCGACCTGGCACCCTTCTGTTCCCAATAATTAAAACTGAATTACGATCCGATACGGTATAATTACGGTTAATGATTATTATCACCAGAAAAGGTTATCGCAGAGTATGAAAAAAAATTGCACAAAAGTATTCAAACTTGGTTTAGTCAAATGAAAAAGTGCCTTAGACGTAAAAGAGAATATTTTGAAAACCATAATGTTGCTTTTTTGACCTTAAATAGTATTTTATTTTCTTATTCATACCGGAAACTGTGATCTTATATAGCCTTAACATAATTGTGACTCGATAAATTCACCCAGAAAAATAAGTTTTATGTTAGATTAATGCGTTTAACAAAGCAAACAAATCTTCAGCTTTATAATATTGTTGTAGATAAATTAAGAATTATTTGCAAGTGCGTTCATTAGGCAGAAATATTGTAATTAAAATTATTCTACAGACGTATGATTTATGCAAAAATTAATTTGCTTTTTTTAAATGTTTGTTAAATACGTACTTGTAATACATTATATCATTAGCTCTATTTAAGATAATTAGTCATTGCAATTATCTCTAAAAGCGTGATCATTTAAGTAATTTGTATTACATATTCATTTTGAGATTATAATTATATCGTTTCAAGACTAGTTTCACGTTCAAATAAAGTTAAGATTATGTATAACATTGTATATTTTATTACTAATATGAACTATACAAATTTTCTTCACGTATTTTTGCATATAGGGATTTATTTTAAATTATGTTCCAAGGCCTGAACTCATTTTTACATGCATTGATTTACAAATAAATAACATAGCATAATAAAATTTGTTGCATTATTCCAAGCTTAGGTGGGTAGATTTTATTAATCTAAATGCCATCCTACCTAATATACTCTCACTTTTATCTTAGTAGCGCGGAGCGTTTTGCCGCACAAATACTCTACAGTCTACATTAAACAGCTGTAAAGGGTCGGTAGGTATCTTAAGAACCTTTACGATTCGTTTCGATTTGGTACCATGCACCAACATGAAACAGAACATAACTGAAAGTGGAATTTTCAGTTTAATTATATTATATTTTTTACGCTATTAAATCTGTTATTTGTGTAATTATTAACTTAATGATAAAGTTTTCTATTTTATATAATAGGAATGCGTGGTTTTTAATATTCGAAGGCGAGACATACACATTCATTTTCGAGAATGAATTGAACGCTAAGAGATGTAATGATTAAAAAAATGTTTGACTTATTTTGACGATCTGACATGCCATAGATAGGATCTGTGAGTTATATTTATTTCTTCTAAGCTGTTGATCATGAAGGCTGATTCTTCTTAAGCATCTTCTTAAATGCGATATCCTATGGATATAGTGATCTGCAATATATATTCGTAACTCAAAGGTCATGGACTTATAGTTTATAAGTAAATAGGATTGTTGTATGAAAGTAATAACGTATATATTGCCGTCTATAATTAATTTCGCGTTAAGAAAATTAATAAAACAATAATTATTTTCACATTAACCGAGTCGTTGAATCTCACCAGCGCCCGCGCATGATCTATTGTATACTACTTAGTATGCCAATTCAATGCCATTCAGTTTGTATTTCACTTTCAAACCTCTACAACGTATGTGAAAGTTATTTAACAACTAAAATATTTATGTTTTCGTGTTTAAAGCGTTATGAAATAATTATTTGAGTATACGATGAGTGTGTCAGTAAGTGAAAAGCCAGTGGATCTGGACACCGTATTGGAGAAGTTCAGCATCTACAAAAGATATCATGTAGAGAAGATCGCACTTATTTTCATAGCATTTATGTCTAATTCTATTTATTGCAATCAATTCATATTTGTCACTGAAGCGGTGCCTTACAGGTAAGTTGTGTTGACTATTTTTGACTTGTTTCAGTCAAGTTTATTTAAAGATATATTACAAAAGTTTCTTAGCGTTCAAAAATATATGCGTATTTTTCCTCCCTAAAGTTCTTTATAAATTTTTTCTTATCATGTTTTAATATTGATGTATCAAGCCGACACAAGGATATCTAAGACACTACCTGCTCTAATATGATGCTATCAGATAGAATTACTTAATTAATATTAATTAATTAATTTAATATTAATTATTATTAATTAGATAGATTAACTTTAGGGACTTTATTATGATTTTTAAAATGCTGGGAATTTTATTGATATTTTATAAATAAATAGGCATTTTGTTGTTTTTACTGCAGTCAAACTATGTGAACGTAACCTTCATTTTACTAGTAAACACAATAAAAAAATATTTTTATTTAATAAAGACTATTCAAAAATAACTGCCGACTTAAATGCTTACATGTGGACTATTGACAACAAGTATCCTTATAAATTTTCACGAAAATTTACTTGACGTGTGTTATGAATATCAAACTCTCACAGAAGTCTCACGAAAAGAGATTCTTAATACTAACAACATCTTGACCCTGACATCATTGCATTATTCGATATCCAAATGTAAAGGTCAGTGTGTGCAATTACATATTTTTACATCTCATATTTTTTACTCGTGAAATAAGATTTTACGCACTCATTTAAAAAATTTAATATTTCGGTTAGCTTCTAAAACAAACATATAACATAAAGTTATGCCATTGCAAACTTTTCAATTAAATGGATTCTATTATGCACATATTGCTAGGTTTAGTGTATTTGTAAAAGCATTGTGCATATACATATACGGTTAAGGTAAACCTGAAGTGAAGTGATATTAGAGAAGGAAGTAACGATACGATTAGGTCCCTAGTGACCACATTAACAATAGAATAATTTGAATTGATAAGTGTAATAAACTAATTTGAATTTAGAATAATTCATTAACTGTTGAACTCAATTCATTTTCGTATTCACTGCTTATCAGTTTAATCTTTTATTCTCAATCATGTTTCCTTGGTAAACAAAAACCAAACTGGTAAGATCAGTTTGTATGTGATATATTAAAGGTAGGTTCAGAGCAACAAGGTTTGCAAGAGTATAAAGAAAATTATAATAGAATTAATACTCCTATGCAATGGTACCTATAAATTGGAAAAAAATCATTGCAATATTTTTTAAGAACACAAAATAGTGAATCCATTTGTATTGTAACCCTTTCCATCTTGAACGGGCTATATATTATGCTATACTTGAGGGTGCGGCCTTATTACAGTGTTTTGTTAAATTCTTCCATCTATCTGACGGCAAGAATAGTATCTGGCTAAGCTATCGAGAACTTTAGATATACATACATAATTAGTACTTATAAATAAAATTCCATTATGTAAATTATTCAGTTAATTATAATATTGCGCACACAGTATGTACTATATCGTAGGCGAACTGTTGTTAAATTGTGTAATGCGCTGTCATATAAACCTTGAATTGATTGCCTTTATCTAACCGGCTGTCGCTCAGATATCGATTTTTGAATATAATCTCCTTCAACGAAAGTTAAGAAATATAGAATGCTCCCAATGTTCGTACTGTAAGATAAATAGTAATAGTATTTATTATCTATAAAATATTACACGCGCGATGTTAAAGGGCAATCAGTCAAGGTCGAAATGCATTACAACTTCGTTTATGTAAACTCTGGGTTTAGTGAACAATTGCATAATTGCTTTTCAACTAGCGATGATAACCGCAGGAACAGTTCAAAGTGACCTTTTTGTTATTAAGCACTTGCTATTGGAACCGTTTAGGGTTCATTGCTAAGCTAAAACTATAATTAAAACGTTGTGATTATATGATCTTTGCTGCATTGTTATTTAAGATGTATAAAGTTATTTTCTAACATTTGCATACTTTCGTAACTTGTCAATTTGGTTGATTCATTGGGTTAAAATCTTATTGTTTTGACTTGGTGTACCCTGCTGCTGCGTAATGCGTCTCCATATCCTAAATGTTGACATAGATAAGAATCAATCGTGACCGGAAACTTATAAATCACAAATCATTTATTTGTTTGCGAATATGGGTACAAGAAAAAGGTCTTAACAAAGGTATAAGAAAGCGCACAAACCATATGCTACCACAAGGCATGCAAACTATGAGTATACTTCCACTAGCGGATATTCCATCAAATTTAAATTCATATCTACAAACAATAAAAATGTTAACTTACTGTACAAAAATAGTTTGAGTGCAAAATGGAGCTTACACTACGTACTATTTATATGCATACAGAATATATGACAATATAATACATCTATTATAAACAGAGGGCAACGAGAAATAATGATATAAATGTTTTGAATACTTTATTAAAAATGTTTTAAAAAAGTTAATGTAGTTTTTTCATATGAGACTTTTATTTTGTTGTATATCGTTTAATTTCACTGATGTTTAATATTATCCAACATTAATTTTAACTCCAATTTATAACCGTTTATAAGACGGATAGCAGTGGCTACAAAAAACAGAAGTTATCACTATTTTAACATTTAAAACAGTTTATTTTATGTCATGCGATTGCGTAATAAAAGGTTTTCCATTTAAAATGCATGTAATATATATTATTTTGAAATTACTAACAATAATTTAAAATATAATATGAATTCTAGATTTACATTAATAATTTAATAAAAGGTAACTTCACTTAAATAAATTTAATAAATGTCCCCAATATGCCAAAGTAAGTCCGCGTGGTGGCGGAATTTCCTCACTGTATTGCTATATGCTGAGCGAGGAATGCACCAGCTCTGGGATCACTGGTACTGTTCACTAGGCGCCTATATAGGTCTTTTATCAGCGGCAGTACACGAAAACTTAAATTCATATCCAAATATAAAATTTGTGTCCATCTCCACACTTTCTTTCTAACGAATGAACTTATATAATTTTTATTTATTAGAAATTCGTTAGACTTAAATATTCCAATCACTACCAGAGTACAAAAGATATGATTAGAGTCAAAATCAAAAGTATCGTTTATTTTTTTCTCTCCTGTAGTCGACATATAAAACAGTTATTAAAATTATATAATCTTATTAGTATTTTTGATTGAAGCAAGAAATTGTGTGTCAAAAAAAATCTGTCTAAAGAAACCCTTGTATCTAATGGTCCATGTTAGAAGATGATTTTAATATAATTAATTGAATCAGGCGTTACTTTGCGGAAGTCCATTGTTCAAAAACCCAATAGACCAGTATGGAAGCAGTACTCCGCGAAAAACCCTCAACAGCTCAACGCACGTTTCGATGAGAGACTCATCGAACGCTGTTCGTAGAGGCAACATCTCCTGATGATGCTCCGGTGTCGGAGCGAAACGTGCGTTGAGCTGTTGAGGGTTTTTCGCGGAGTACTGCTTCCATACTGGTCTATTGGGTTTTTTAGATGATTTTAATCTTTTACTTCGCAGAATTAAATCTGTATCTGCTTTCTTATAATAATATTTATTTATAATATTATTTCGATAATAAGTAAATGAGGGTAACGTTTTGAACGAGGCGTTGCATCCTTATAAGTAAATCGATTTACCTGCAACGTACAAAATTTAACTTTGAAACATTCGGAAAGATCGCTTCGGGAAAGAGTGCTCGACTCAGCGTGGTCTGTTGCCAGGCGGCTTTAAAGCAAACCGATAAAAAACGAACGTCTTCGTCTATCGACATAGATTCTGATTTGGATTATCTGTCAATGTCGACGACCTTCGGTCAAATTGTGTTCATGCAATGGACGGCACGTGCGCCGGGCTAACAATGAGAATAATGACTAATTAACTATCCCGAAAATTACAAGCTTAACAAACTAGAGCTAAAACATTTGAACTAATTTTGTTTGCTTTTCCACTAACTTTGCCTCTTGCGCTATAATTAAATGTAACGTAAAGAAATGGAAACAACTTTATCCGTAACATATCCTAATAACCTATTTGCTTTTATTGTGACGGACTATTTTTCAATAAGCCATAATCTATTGACTATTTGATACTACTCGATAAAAATATTTTCGAAATTGGTTAATTCGTGCAGGAAATGATGTTAAATTTGTTCTAGATGTGTGGATTCGCAGAATTTCAGCGCGACGCCGGAGACATGTGGCAATAATGTGTCACAAACTTGCAGCCACTGGGTTTATCAGGACCCTGACAGCTTCGTGGCTCAAGTGAGTTGTCATAATAGTCATATCTGTACTAGTTGTTATATTCATCTAGTGTATTATATTTTAATCACGTTTATAATTAATTGATATTGTTTGTTGTTAATGCTTAATTACTTTACATAATAAGGTATTTTAATTTTATCAATAGAACCAAAGTTTTTTTATATATAAAAGCTTTCTATTCTAATAGTTTAACCTCGCATGTGAAGACTGGAAACGGACAATGGTGGGGACAGCACATAACGTAGGATATATGTTCGGTCTACTCATGGTCGGACCTCTTTCTGATAAGTAAGTTTATGATTATTTTTTTAATATGAACACAATTACCGTTCGAATTATGCTAATTTATAGTATACTTTTGGTACTACATAGAGCGGCCTTAGGCTGGTCAAGTTAAGCAACTTTTTCTCGTGGCATTCGGATCCCGTTTGTGCATTTAGCATAATTAATTAATTGATAAATTTGATGACACTTTAAACATTATTTTGGCATAAAAGGAGACCTCCAGTTCACCATATACGTGTTGTTATTACCAAACATAATTAATTTTAAATTTTAAATTAATGCAATACCATTTGAAATTTCTTATGGAAGAAGGAGATAGTTTTATGAAAAGGCTTATATTTTATTATATATTTTACTTAAAGGGGTTCGCAAATCGTTTAATTGTAATGCTTTCACTTGAAAGCAACCTTCGGTTATCGTTTTAAATTGAAAAATATTTACCTCACAAGTATTTCATTTTAAAATATATATTATTTATTCATTTTCAATGTCGATAAATACTCATGTCGATAAAAAATATACACGCTAATAATACGTAACAGTTCTTAAATTGTTTGCTTCTAATCTACCAGAGTTTAATATTAATATTTCAGAGGATATGGAAATTGAATAGTATTATTGATTTGGTCTCAAATTTTCAGATTCGGTCGTAAAAACATTGCAATACTGACGGGTGTCTTAGGTGGTGTATTTGGGGTGTTGAGGAGTTTCTCCAGGTGGTACTGGTTTTACGTCGCCATGGAATTCATGGAAGCTCTCATTGGGGACATCTGCTCACCCATATTTGTATTAAGTGAGTTTTTTTAAATAAAATGCAACTGTTTTTTTCAAGTCTGATATGTTCATCGAAATAGGTTATCGGAAACATTACCGCACATTTAAAATTTAAAAATACGATACATTTTAATGATTCTAGTAATTAAAGTAAGTTCGTTGAAACTCAGGAATGTGTAGATAAGATAGGATAACTCAGCTGCTTACTAGGTTAGCACATAAAGCTAATTGACTGCTATGGACGCCTATTGGGAGACTTACGGGTATGTTGCCAGCCTTTAAGTACACTCGTTTATTGAAGGCCCAAGGTTCTTGTCGGTTTGGAAATATCGTATTTGGTTCCGTAAAGGCCATTTGTTGTTTAACATCTTTGTAAAATATTCAATATTCTTATTGAAATTTTATAGGCCCTTTTACCTTTGGCAGCAAGGTTTAATTTATTCAATATACAATCTTATAGTTTTAAGTAAAATTTGAAAGAATGAAAACAATTTTTATTCAAGTGACAGTGTAGACAAAACATGTACTAATAATGTACTTAAAATAAATAAAACTTACAACTAACTGGTCACCTGAAAATGGATGCCACTCAGCATATGTTGGGCCGTAGCATGTGAACCAACGCTGATCTTCAGTAGCCACCAAGGTGCAAAAGTGACTACGACTAACTTAATATTAGATTAATAACTATATATCCTATAACATACTCTGAAAATATGATAAGCTTAGACACAATACATGCACAATATTTCAAATCACCTTAATTACGTAATACTTACTGGGCATCCAATACTGATAAATATCTTTGAAATTTTTCAAAATAGTAGAATTTTAACTTGTAATTTCTTGGAGTTAATGAAGTTTTTAGAGGTGGTGGTAGATTTTTCCATTTATTGCGTTATAGGAAAAACTACTCGCAAATGCAGTATGTCGACTGTGCGATAGCAATCCATATAGAGCCGCCCTCGCGATATAGAGTATTCGTATCGCTCAGCCAATTTAATTTTTTATTATTTTTGACGTGACAACGTCTTATAAATTGGTTTGCCGGGTGACACTTCAAGAAACTGCGTTACGCTCCGCTCACGTTATGCGCTCACAATGAGAGCGAGTGAGAGGCACGCGTCCCTTCCACTCGGGCATGGTTAGCCCGCCTAAGAGCGAGAGAGACAGACATAAAAAGTGAAAGGCACGCGTACAAAGGCACAAATATGAAATTCAGTGCGAGATTCTTTGTATAAATAAATGTTTTAAATTGTTACTATTATTTCATCCTTCTTCCTACTGTACGAATGAATATTCACATTAAAATTATTTTACCACTCAAAGTCGTTGTCACGTAAAACTTTCGCCCGTATACCGACTTATACAGGCAACCAATTTTTTTTAATTTAAAGTAAAAAGTAACAAATTTGTAAGTCTCTATCAATTCTACAATTTATTATCTGAAATACGACTCCTTGTTACAGCACTTGAAATCGTACCTTCCAACAAGCGTCTAATCTTCAACATGTTAGCCAGTTATGGGTACACAGTCGGTGGAATTCTCCTTCCAGTCTTTGCCTGGCTCATTAATGACTGGCGTTGGCTGTTACGGGCCCTTTACACACCAGCTCTCCTATTCATTCTCTACTCTGTCTTCCTCGATGAGAGCCCCCGGTGGCTTCTATCGAAAGGAAGAAAGGAAGACGCAACGGCAATTATAGAGAAAATTGCGAGAAAGAATAAAATTAAACTCGATCAAAACATGCTGGATAATATAAGTTGTGAGAAAGAGGAGAGTACAAATTTGAAGAAAATTCTAGTCAGCACTTTAAGGTCTAGGAAATTGAGGACTAGGTTCTTCGTTTGCGTCGTTTGGTGGATGACGTCGACTTTTGTGAATTACGGTATGGTTTTGAACTCCGTGTCGTTGCAGGGTAATAAGTATGTGAACTTTGGTCTGACACAGTTGGTCGATGTTCCTGGGTTGTTGATTGTTACATATATTTTAGTGAGGTTCAAACGAAAGAAACCGTTGATATTCTGCTTTACCTTTGGAGCTGTGATGTGTCTCGCCCAGCCGTTTGTACCACAAGGTAAGGTTTATATAAAAAAAATTTACAAATTTTTTGTTGATTCAAAGATTTTTACATTTACTGATTTAGGTGTACAAAAACAATTAATAATAATTAATAATAATCTTTATATATATAAATCTCCTGTCACGATGTTTGTCCGCGATGGACTCCCTAACTATTTAACCGATTTTAAATTAAATTGGCACACCGTGAGCAGTCTGGTCCAACTTAAGAGATAGGATAGCTTAGATCTTTAAATATAGTCGCAATTTTATTTTATTGCATATTTTCACAATTATCTGTCAACTCCGACAGTATCTAACAGATGTCGATACCTTTCGACTGGATTGAGTAAGTAATCAATAGATGGCACTGCTATGGTAAACCGATAAAGGTGTCATATAAAGATTAATTTATTAACATAAATAAAGCATACTTTTATTGTTTGAAACGTTTTCTATTATAAACACATCTTCGCATACTTTAACCTGATAATTATTTTTATTGAACTGAAAAAATGATTGCTAGAAATCAAATGTATGGCAAAACAACGTTTGCCGGGACAGCTAGTAGGAATATATGTCCGTAAAATGTGTCCGTCTGTTGATCGGTAAACAACCGACCTTAAGATTATTTTGTCTTTTAGATATACCGTGGCTGTCTATAACATTCTACATGGTTGGCAAACTGATGTCGTCATTCTACTTCGCTATTACATATTTGTATACGTCGGAACTATTTCCTACGTATACCAGGAACTCCATGCATGCGCTGTGCTCATCTTTAGGTAGAGTTGGATCTATTCTGGCACAACAGACTCCATTATTGGTAATATAATATTTCTTATCAACAGCATATCCAAAAAAATTAAAATTTTTTCGGTTTTAAAACAAATGTACCTAAAAATAGACTTCCAAATCGTAAAACCTACTAATATGATAAACGTCTAGGTTTTTGTTCAAGTTTATCCTAAATTCTAGGAAAATTATATTACAATTTTATTGCAACTTTACAATGATATAGATTATAATATTCACGGATTTCTATAATTTAAATATATTTACATTCTTTTTTTAATTTTTCCGACGTTTCGCGTACTTTAAAGCGTGCGTGGTAAATTATGCGAAACGTTGGAAAATTTTTAAATATTTCAATTTTGCAAA
The DNA here is from genome assembly GCA_963693355.1 of Pontia daplidice. Classification (NCBI taxonomy): domain Eukaryota; kingdom Metazoa; phylum Arthropoda; class Insecta; order Lepidoptera; family Pieridae; genus Pontia; species Pontia daplidice. The sequence continues at coordinate 170,826 of CAVNZL010000091.1, read as the reverse complement.
AATACACAACTTAAATCCGTTAATAAAGTGTTTTTCTTTAAATGAGTAACAGTTATGTTAATAAAAAGCAATATTATACTTTTAGATTGTCTACTGGAGTGGTCTGCCAGCGTTCGTCTTCGGATCAACCGCTCTCTTTGCTGCATTTATAACATTTTTGGTACCTGATATATCTGACGATTCTTTGCCGGATAATGTTAGGGAAGCAGAAGCAATCGGTGATAAAGCGAAGGCTGTGAGTGCGTGATATTGTGATGGTGATGAAAGTCAGAGCTGAACTTTGACAATGTACCAACTATGTCAATTTTATTATACATTTGTATTCTTGGTGACGACATAATGACGTAATACAAAAATCTTTTGTTTTACTGACTACTTTCGATGCGATAGTGGTAGATTATGGTTATATCTTTGATCTGTCGCTATGAGAGGAAATAAACGTATCGAGTACTTTTGTCTGTAAGTGTTTAACTTGTGTCGATTTTGATACTCTGATGACGTATGCAATTAAATCCCTTTTGATGTAGTTTGCTATCGCGTATGGAATTACACAAATTGGAATTGCTATTGAACGTGGAAAGCTTACAAGTGCCGTTTAACTTGTGTGCCTACTTGTCAAAAATAAGGGAACACGAATTCATATTTAAAGCCAAAAAATAAAAATATCAATTAATGCTCTATAGAAATGTAGGAGTATCATGAAAAATATCTAGGGTTAGGACTTGATAGTTCTTTTGCATTTTAGCATGTCCAATTATGATATTAAAAATATATTATCGCTTAAGGCTCGGCTGCCTTCGATATATACGCTGAATTACATATAACTGCACCTTAACTGCGTAATCGAAATTTGGGGATGGGGATTGTAAATAAATAAATTAAGAAAATAAATTATGTTCAAATATTAATCTCTTCAACAGAAATTTATGAAAGACGAAGTTGATGAATATTTTTTCCTTACGTAATATAATCCATAAGTTTGAACGAAAACATTTTACATTATAAGTAATACAGCGGGTGTTACCCAATTCTAGAACAAATAGTTATGAAACAAGTGATTTTCATCCACATAGATTATATACACATGGAAAATATTCTACATTAGCCTTTAATAAACTACCGAAGCAATATAGATTATCGAAATATTGAGGGTATTTGGCGAATGCCAACACGTAACGATATAATATAAATAAACTGTGTACTCATCTCACTGTGTTTCACTCTGAATTTAATAATTCTGTTTGTAACTTAAATTTTATTTTGAAGTAATTAATTATGATTGATTGTATACAATCGTTAATAGTTATAACTAATTGTGACATAATTGTGTTTTTTTAAACTATTTTTTATTTAGTATTATTATTTATGATAACACTTTTTGAGACAATAAATATGTATGACTTAGGTTTTTGTTGTATGGATATAGAAATGTCTACTTAAGAGTTGTAATCTTGAATTATTGATAGTTTGCTCTGATATTTTACAGATAAAAAATCTTTATAATTAATATATGTTGCCGAATGTATGTATTTAATTTTTCAAGGAATGTGGATTGTACGAGATCCACTGTTAAAGTAACGGACGACTCTGAGTTTAAATCTATAGAAAAGCTATATATGTGTAAACCTTCTTGGATCAAATTTTCTATTACATTACTAGAGCAGTATTGACCTCCTGCATTCAAACCTAAGGTGGTACGTTCGAATTACAGCGTACGGCAGGAATATTCTCTCTCCAAATTTCTACCAAAATTTCGATTTTATCAATAAAATTCGAAATTGTAATCAAATATTAACTTCTAAATTTGATTTAGTTGGTATAAATCTAAAAGACATGTATCAAAATTTACTATTTATCAAGAAGATAGAGAAATTTACTTCAAAAAAGGAGGAGGTTTCGCACTTTTACTATGTTGAGTGTTCGCAGATAACTTTGTTGTTAGCGAAAGCATTTAATTTTCTTTTGGAAAAGATAAAAGAGAGCCGATAAAAATCCTTCCAATCGTAGGTCCTGTTTGTAGTACATTTTTTTTCCTAGAACTCAAAACTTGATCGAGATTAAGCATGGAAGTAAAGTAATCAGATTTAGAGTTTATTAACCTATATCCGGAGTTATCTATGCACATTTAATTCGCATTATAATAAAAAATATTCAAAAACATAGTGTTAACAATATAAACAAATCAACTTAAACCAATTTAATTTTCTGGTACGCATAAGCAGGGTGTCCCATAAATCAACGTCATACGGAAGCGGGGTGATAGGCCAGGTAGTGGCTAACCCCAGAAGATTAATAAAAGTATGTAAACTTTTGTAGATAAAATATATGACGTGTTCATATTTTATTTTAAAGGAATAATTAGATAGTGAGGATACAAACCCAAATACAATTAAAATTAAAAAAGTTATACTTATGAGAGATATATTTATTTATATAAATTGTAATGTTATTATATTAAAAGAACATATGTGATATCTCCAAACATATATAATATATTAATGTAGTGGCTTAAGTTATGTATCATTATATAATAAATAATTTATTACTTAAGATAAAACTTTGAAGGGAAGGCAATCAAATTTTGTCGAACAATATAAATTAAAATCGCTATTTGTATGACAACCTCAACAACGCATATGTCAGCATACAATATACAACTATTCATTTTAACTTTATATTATATATTGTAACTAAAAATATTTTTAGTTTATTTTTAAACGACTTCCAAACGAGCGAATTTTTAAATTCAAAATTCCACGTGTATTTTTTTGTAGTCCTAAAATTTGTCTATTTTGTTGCCCCTTCCTAACTACGATTACTTATATATATGTATATATCATTTATATAAATAAAAGTATTGACAAAGCAAGTTATTTCATTGATTTCATACGATTTTTAACCTTATTACATACACTTTAAACTTAATTATTAGAGTCCTCCCTACTGCCTTTTATGAGTTAAATAATTGTTATCTAACATCTTATCGTAAAGAAATCTGTTTCTTTGCAATACAGCGCTAAAGCAATGTGCCAAAAATCAATATGCGTTATTCAACAGCCAGATATAATTTAAATATAACATTGAAATGTTTACTGTTAAATTATTATCTTATCAAATTATTTGTCTACATATGTCTATTTTACATCTATAACAAAAGATCACGTTTTATACAAAGAATTAAATCTTATAAAACGAAAATAAAAGTTCCCTATTTGTTATCATGGAAACGGTGTTGTTTAAATTAGAATGGTAACCATGGTAACCAACTACTAATTTATGGATTAACGAGGCGACTGTAAATATAGAGCTCTCTCGAGAACTTGAAATTAATTGAATAACCAGAACGTCGTCACCAAGAGTTATGAATGGACAAACTGGGGGCCAATTTCCATGTTTGTTTCTAATCGGGAATTCCCAGTCGATTGCGGATATGTAATTGCGAGACGTTACAGCACGCCCTGCAACGTATAGAGCCTGCGCTGAGGCAATTTACGTCTTGCGATGGTTGCATTGTACGTAAATTTATACAAATATATTTTAAGTTATCATAATTGTATCAGAGAATATAAGTCAGGCTTTTTTTCCCAACAGAAGGCAGCCAAATACCTCCACTTCAGCTAGATACAGTTCTTACACTTTCATCGTACATACATCTCTCGACACCACTACTCTTATAATATAGTTACGCTATTCGACCACGAATGCTACAAACTAAAATTACCCACGAACGACGAAGTAAAGTCTGTCGTGTCCGTTTCCTGTCGTAAAGTGTAAAAGACACCGTCGGCAGCTATTTTCAATTTGGCTCGGCTCACACCTGCGAGTCGGTTGCAATATTAATCTGTGCTTCTACATACAAAGGATACAAAATGTCTAACTTAGCCTTTGTATTTGAAGGATACAAAATCCAACTAGCGGTAGTAAGGCCACACGTGTTTATATTAGCATATGATTTTGTTATTAGATCTTTTACAGAATTCTATCCTTAGACTTTACTCTTTAAACTTATTTCAAATGACTCCTGTGGTCACCACCAATGTCAACTGCATTAGCCCACAAAAGGATATAAGACATAATACCATGAAAGTAGATACAATTCACGAGTCTTGGATTTTGTCAGTAAGATCACGTATCTTTCGCAGCGAACGCTGCAAAGCTTAGCCTATTCGAAATACTTGCTTTAAACTCACTCGTTTTCAATGTAAAGTAATAATTAGAGATAACGTCTTATCAAATGATTCAGAATTGAATGTTAAATTGAGATTTACAGTATTTTACCTTAATACAATTTTGTATTTTCATTTTGTTTGTTTGATTGAAGCTTATTTGTATTTACCCTCTGAACTACATTTGGATTAATGTAATGAATGTAGTATGTTATGTACTTAAAAAAATACTCGGCGATTCAAAAGTCCACTTGATTGGGATCTGTTGGTAATCTTTTTTTAAATTCCTATTTGATGCTCATGTTGAAATGTATACAGTTACTTATATGATATATATAAGTCATATCTTTTATAACTTATTTATACTAGCTGACCCAGCAAACGTTGTTTTGCCATACATGTGATTTCAATTTACAATTAATAAATAATAAATAAAACTAAGGGTTGATCGTAGAAGGGTCTAAATTTAGGATTGTATAAAAATAAAAAATAAAATTTAGGGGTGGACCACCCTTAATATTTAGGGGGATGAAAAATAGATTTTAGCCGATCCTCAGACCTACTCAATACGCTCACAAAGTTTCATGAGAATCGGTCTAGCCGTTTTGGAGAAGAAGAATAAGAGAAGAAGAAGAATAGAAGTAGAAGAAGAGAAGAATAAGAGAAGATGAATAGGAGAAGAAAATAGGAATAGAAGAAGAATAAGAAGAGAAGAAGAGACGAAGAATAAGAGTAGAAGATGAAGAGGAGAAGAAAAATTAAGAGAAGAAGAATAAAGGAAAAAGAAGAGAAGAAGAATAGGAGGAGAAGAAGAATAAGAAGAGGTGAAGAGACGAAGAATAAGAGTAGAAGAAGAATAGGAAGAGAATAAGAGAAGAATAATAAGAGAAGAAGTGAAGAAGAAGAATAAGAGAAGAAGGAGAATAGGAGGAGAAGAAGATGAATATGAGGAGCAGAAGAAGTGAAGAAGACGAATAGGAGTAGAAGAAGAATAGGAGTAGAAGAAGAATAGGACAAGAAGAATAAGAAGAGAAGAAGAATAAGAGGAGAATAAGCTATTGTTACATACATTATTTTGATAAAACTCGTAGGGTTCAGCCTGCGTTTGCAATGTAAGCGGAAAAAATGTAATTATTTACGACATCACATTAGAAACCTCAAAAATACAACAGTACTTCTCTACTATTTAATTGATGTTATTATACATATAAACCTTCCTCTTGAATCACTCTATCTATTAAAAAAAACCGCACCAAAATCAGTTGCTTAGTTTCACAGATTAAAGCATACAAAGGGACAGAGAAAGCGACTTTGTTTTATACTATGTAGTGATAATAATATATAATACTAGCTGATCCGTCAAACGGTGTTTTGCCATACATGTGATTTCAATTTTCAATTAATAAATAAAAAACAAGGATTGATCCTAGAAGGGCGAAAATTTAGGATTGTATGTATTTTTGTATCATATCCTTTACATACTATCATTTAGACAAAATTTTTAGTTTCTATTTTTTTATGATACAACATACAAAAATACATACAATCCTAAATTATCACCCTTCTTACGATCAACCCTTATTTTTTATTTATTAATTGAAAATTGAAATCACATGTACGGAAAACAACGTTTGCCGGATCAGCTAGTATATTATATAATTTAAGTGCCTGTACACTATTGTTGCACATGTACGGCTACTATATCTTATGTAACCACAGAGTGGTTTAAACTTTTAACTTAATACGACACTATATGGATTGCAATGACACGTAGTGGGAAATAGAAAAATATTCAGCACTGCAGTCGCTGAGACGGCGGTTCTGGACTATGATCACGTGCGACTACAGTTACCATGACTTCAAGCAAATGTTTTAATAGTTCAAAATACAAAGTGTATATGAACTTAAAATAAAATTAGGTAGGCGTCATCATCAGGTACCATACGTATGAGAAAATTTTAATATACATCTTATACACCACTCTCTTAATTACTTGGTTTTGGAAGTGTTTATTATCATAACACGGTACAATTATATCTTTAAGAAAGGCTGAAACTAAAATTAAATTTAATGGCTGAAAGTAAATATCCAGCTTCTGAACGAAGTATACTAACCCTAAATTGTAAGCTATGGAAACCGAGTCTTGCGCCACGAACGCCCTAGAATTTTCTATCGCTCAAATATTCCCACACTTTGATACACGCTTTTAATAATTCAGAGTGTTATCTCAATAATTCACTCATCAATTATTAAAACCTGAATGTAATATATTTCTAATTTCACTGAGTCTGATATAACAGGCCCTGATTAAACATTTTGGGAACGTTTACATCGTGGTTTTAGTAAATCTCTCCGATTTTTTCAATAGCATTGACAAGTAGTAGTAGAGTACTTCTTGAATATATTTTAAACTGTCTTCTATGACCGTTTTATTAATTTTCAGGCAAGCAATTATACTTTAACTATGTTTAAATGAATAATGATGTCTTAAATACGTCAACTCAGAAAATATTTTATAAATGGCTGCGCTCAATCTGGCTTATAAATAAACTAGCGTTTGTCGGAATGGCGGGATTTCAACTCTTTTATTTCACATCTCTTCCACTCTCTGTGCTTGAATAATTAACAGATTTTCAATGCTACCATATCTTTTATATTTCGTTACTAATATTTCTTGGAAGTGAATTTTTATGAAGTTACAGTTTTTTGATAAATTTTTTAGCAATTTATATTTCGAGTTAGGAATGAAATCGATAGCTTTATTTTGACACGTAGGTGGCTGACTGTTACTAACTTCACGTATTATATATATAATTAACTACGTAATAACGTAAACTGTGCTCGGCATGAGTAAAAATACTTTTCACTCATTTCTTTAACCGCATTTTCCATTTAAATATTGTAGCAGGAAATCGATTGCATCGGAAGCAATACAGGAAGCGACCAATTGTCGCTCTACTGTAACTCAATTAATATACTTGTTTCTTATACAATATATAATTTACACAATATAACACAATTAAATTTTGAACAATAGTGAATAAAAGAGGATAAAAATGAAATCATGTGAATCAGCTTCCCCTTTCAATAAATTTTAGTTGTAAATCTTCAACGAATTTTTAACATTTAATTGAAAAATTGTCACCATTTGAAAAATAAATAAAATCTGGGAACTAATTATTCACCCTAAGTCCCCGCATAGAGCCATATTGTGTACAAAGACATATTTTGCTAGCCATCGCCAACCCTTTTACCTCAGATGGTTCCCTAATGCTGACATTTTATTTTTTTGCTCAAAACGGGTGGCCGAAAATATTGTTTTAAGGTATTTTATACGGGAACTATTATAAGGAACGATTTTTATGTATGCGATCCTATAGGTTAAAGTCGAGACTTGCATTTGTAATTAGTCCATTTTAAATTTGTCATCTTTTTTTTTTTTTTTTTTTTTTTTTTATGAGACTGGGGGCAAACGAGCAGGCGGGTCACTTATATAGTGCTGGCCGCCGCCCATGGACACCTGCAACGCCAGGAGGCTTACAGGCGCGTTGCCGGCCTTTTAGGGATAAATATGCTCTCTTCTTGAAGGCACCCAAGTCGTATCGGCTCGGAAATACATCCGCCGGCAGCTGGTTCCACAGTAAAGTGGTACGCGGCAAAAAGTGCCTAAAAAACCGCTCTGTTGTGGAACGCCAGACGTCGAGGTGATATGGATGAAACTTTGCATTTTGCCTCGACGTCCGGTGATGGAATGCTGCCGCAGGTATAAGTCCGAACAATTCACCAGAGCACTCCCCATGAAAAATGCGATAAAAGATGCAGAGGGAACCCACATCCCTACGCAAAGCCAGAGGATCCAGCCGATTGGAGAGAGCAGGGTTGTCAACGATTCGAGCCGCTCTAGGTTGGATCCGGTCAAGTGGAAGGAGCTGGTATTGGGGAGCCCCCGCCCAGAGGTGGGAACAGTACTCCATATGGGGCCGGATTTGCGCTTTATAGAGTTGAACGCGGTGTTCCGGAGTGAAGTACCGTCTTGCCCTGCTGAGCACACCGAGCTTTTTAGAGGCTAATTTAGCCTTGCCTTCCAAATGACCACGGAACTGAACGTTGCTCGATATGTCGACACCAAGAATTCCAATACTGGCTGAGGCTTTTAAGGGAATGTCTTCGAATAACGGGGATACGACAAAGGGGTTCTTTTTGGCGGTAAACGCACAAACTTGGGTCTTTGTAGGGTTAAATTGGACTAGATTATGTCGCCCCCAATCCGAGACTTTTCGAAGTAGAGTCTCGACTTCAGACACAAGTTTGTTCCGACACTGCTCGACTTCAGCCCGGGAAATGTTAGCACGGCCGGTATATAGGGCATCTCCAGTACTGTCATCCGCATAGCAATGAACGCAGGTTAATTGCAACATATCATTGATATGTAGGAGGAACAGGGTTGGAGAGAGTACACAGCCTTGGGGAACTCCAGAATTTATGGGTCTTAGGTCAGAACATTCACCGTCGACGACGACCTTGATGTTCCGACCGACCAAAAAGCTGGAAATCCATTCGCACAATTTCACGGGCAACCCATAAGCTGGAAGTTTAGCAAGAAGTGCTTTGTGCCATACTCGATCAAAGGCTTTTGCTATGTCCAAACCCACCGCCAGCGCCTCACCTTTTGACTCTATCGCCTGCGCCCACCTATGAGTGAGGTATACTAAGAGGTCACCCGCCGAACGACCACGGCGAAAACCGTACTGTCGGTCATTAATCAACTGGTGCTCCTCTAGATACTTAAGGAGTTGGCAGTTGATAATGGACTCCATTGTTTTAGATAACAAAGAAGTGATAGCAATGGGGCGGTAGTTGGACGGATCTGAGCGTTCACCTTTTTTAGGGATCGGATGAATTAAGGCAGTTTTCCAAGCGTTTGGGACGATGCCGTGTGAGTAAGAGTGCCGGAAAAGGCGCGTTAGAACCGGGGCCAGCTCAGGAGCACACATGCGCAACACTATGGGAGGAATACCGTCAGGCCCGTTCGACTTATGGATGTCCAGGGTAGAAAGGTGCTTGCGGACCGTGCGGAGCCGGAATACAACTTCCGGCATTGAAAAATCACACCGTGGAAGCGTTGGTGGTATTTTACCCAGGTCATCAAGAGTCGAGTTAGCCTCAAAAAGAGAACCTAAGAGTTCGGCTTTCTCTTTGGAGGTATTGGCCATCAAGTTATTCTCTCCAAGAAGTGGTGGAAAAGAGGGCTTGCAGAAGTTTCCTTGGACAGCCTTGGCAAGAGACCAGAAAGTGCGGGTTCCCGAAGGGAGACGTGCTAGTCTTTTACCAATTTTGGCAATATGCTGAGACTTTTCCCTAGCAATGGCTCTTTTGAAAGCTCTAGAGGCCGAATTATAGGCTTTTTTAAGTTCACTAGTTTTTAAATCACGTGACGCTGCCGCTTGTGCCCAGGCTTGAAAACACTCCTGTTTTCGGCGTGCTGCCATTTTACAAGAGCGTTTAAACCAAGGTTTGGACTTGCCGCCAATGGGAACCGCAGAGAAAGGAATAAAAAGCTCCATTCCTTGCAGAACCACATCAGCGACAGAGTCGGCAACAGCGTCAGGATCATCCGGTGAAAAGCACAACGGCCCCCATGGGTAGGAAGCAAAGAAAGAACGCATTCCATCCCAGTCCGCTGACCTATAGTGCCAGACGCGGCGACAGCCCGAAAATCGAGGCCGAGTAGGGCGCGTAGTTGGCACAGTACTCCGAACAAGGCAGTGATCTGATGATCCTAATGGTGAATCCACAGATACCTCATAGCCGTCCGGATGAAGATCAGATCAAGAGTTTATATCTACAATAAAAAATCAATGGTAACTTTCAAATTAATCAATAATTTTATAGTTATATGGTTATATATTATATTATATGGTTTATATGTTTATTCTTCATTGTTATGTGATAAGTCTATGATGGGTCTATGGTTAGTCTACAAATTTAGTGTTAACAACTAAATGCCTATACAGTAATTTTGACTTTTGATTTTTGATATGATGATGATTCTCAAGTCTTCGATATTTGATAAATCAACGATGGTAAGATTACCTGTTACCAATTATTATTTATTTGTAAGGCACGTTCGAACTTTCAAAGTTCTCTTCACCGGGAAATATGTGAATAAAATATCTTTTGGACTAAACTCTTCGAAGTAAGTTCGATCTTACCAAATTTCATTGCATACAATTGGTACTTTGTGGTAAGTTATTGAAGACACGTTCTTAATTAACCGTCGGGAACATGCTTTAATCTTCATAAGCTAATCAAAAAGCAATTTCATTTTGCAAGCTTTAAATTCGCATAAACTGAGTAAAAGCACACATGTCTCTAATTATCTTTCAGTCTAATATTTGACCTACGAGCTAGCTTATCGTCGTCAGTGTATAAGCCGCCTTAGAGGCAGTTGTTTGTAGCGACCTAATGTAGTTCTATTAAAATTCCAAGTTCGTGACCGGACATAAAAATTCAGAGCAACGCGACGCTTCCATCGCAATCTGATGGTGTTTTGTTTTTGTTTTACTGACAACCTCGCGTTTTATTTTTGATAAATTATTGCAGAATATCTATTTCGAATTAACATTTCACTGCATTAATTAGAAGCTGTCTACATTTTAACGACGCTTTCAATGAATCTAATGTTAGTCCAGTCGGATTTTTCAGCTACCTTTTAATACCTTTCAGTTTTAATTAACTCCATATTCGTTTTATGGATTATTCTTAAAAGAGTTCAACATCTAAACATACAATTCTGACTTTCTATGGCATCTAGAAACTGATTGCGGACGTTCTAGGTTTGATTCCTCTGAAAAATATTACGAAGAGGCTAATAATCGACTTGCCTTAGAATCTAAGAAGTTATCTAGATTGCATAACCATATATTACCACGATAAGAAGATGGTGGACAAAAACCAAATATTCTTCTCTCTAGGAGAAATAGTTTTAGTGGCTTAATATACTATTTATGACTGGGTTTAACCCTTGGTAAAAATCTCGTAATCTGCGTAAGCTACTCTCAATGTATTTGACCTCGAATCATAAAGGTCATCATAATATACGTCTTCAATGTAAATAGCTCCCACAAGTTAAAAAAGGTACTTATGGCACTGATCCAGGATCAGTCGAGTTTCGGTTATAAATGGGGGGAAAGTGATAATCTAAAGATTTAGATAATCCACATCTTGATCGGTGGGAGTGAAAAGTGCTTACTGGAATGTATAATTTTTTTCGCTATTCGAGAATTTGGGCACGTTTTACCAACATCTTTCTTTAAGTTCAAAGGCCGAAGGCCTTTAGGTAGTGTCATTATTTAGTCATAAATAATGTACTCAAGAAAAATTAAAGGACGAAGTTTATGTTTTACTTGAACTTTTGATATTATTATGGCAAGACGAATTGTATAAGAGTAATATTTCATAGTAACTTAATAGCATTCCTCAGTAATATATTTAAGACGATTATATATTATTCTTACACTTCTTAATACATCATTTATTATTTTTCTATGAACAAATAACAAAAAAGGCAGATATGGCATCAAAAATTAATAATCTAATTAGTGAGATTGCTACGGATATAATTTCAGATCACTGCTTGTCATACTGTCAAACGGGTGCCTGTCAAAGTGTCAAACTTTAAGGTCGAACTTGGCGTATTATCCTAACACCGTCTCGATTACTTTGAAAGTATCAAAACTAATTGTCACCAGCAAAGTTACGTATTGAATACTAATTACTTTAAAGTCGTGCTGAATACGGCTATACTGATATTACAACCATATTAAGATATAATAATTACTGCAGCGGAAATGCGTCGTTTGACGTTTGACTACTCGATGATGAGTCAACTCAAGTCAACAGGCAACTGGAGTATTTTCCTTCAGTTGTAACATGTGTCTATGATGCTAACCTGTCCAACCTGGACTCTTTGGAGTTATGTGACATGATTAATTTTTATTTTTGTGTATGAGAAGAACGGGAATTATTAGAGGAAATTATTTGAGATGGACAATCATAAATAGGACACGAATTTGCACCAACTCTAGAGTGAGAGACATCTCCCAATTCCATGAGGTCGTCAACGGGTCAAATTTCAGGGCATAATTAAACATATTTAAAACACTGATTCTAGCTTTCTTATTTAGAAAAGATAACCAAATAGGATGCTTACTTTTGCGCCAACCATAATATTATGGTGTAGAATGGATTTTTATCCTGAGAGGTTTGGTTGGCCATATTAAGGTAAGTTAAGGATTATATAGTGGCGCTTAATTCCTCTCTTGGCTTCGAAAAAATATACAGAAAAATCAATTATAAATAGACGCAGTTCGATGATAGAAAATAGCAATGGTTAGTTTTTCACTGAAATTCTAACGCTAACTGCTAACGCAAATCTAAATAATAACAAATAATATGTTAAACTAGAACAAGGACATCCAGAGATCGTGTTTTTTCATACTAGGAAGAATTACAAAATATTTAAGGGGTTCTTAAATATTTCAATAATATTCAAATAAAATCTGTAACAAACAAACCTTTTTTTCTTTGTATTGCAATATATAATATATAAACCAGTATAAGAAATTAATCATTCAACAGAATGAAAATCAATCGAAAAAGTTCATTTGCGTGCCATAGAGAATGCACAACTTTATAAAGCGTTATTTTTAATCTAGGTATAAATCAGGAATTGAACAAGTCTTAGTCAACCGAAATTAATTGAATTACTAACGGTGGGTTGCTATTTGGAAAAATGAAAAAAAAATATTATTCATTCAGTTTGCGTTATTTCTGTGACCGACGGAGTATGAACTACGATACCATTCATTAAAATAATTTAAAATGCTACAGGACAGCTATGAATTATGGTTTTCGTTTAGACTATATTTTGCTCAGTTTAATTTTATTGTATGATATTCGCGATGGACTGGCTTTTCGATGTAAATGATAGTTAGTTCAAATTTTCCCTTTTAACATCCTCGTTGACCTATTTCAGTTTTTTATGTTCTTTGGGAGGTTTAGTTGAACTTCTACATTCAAAAATAATAATAAAAAAATTTGTCAAAAGAATTAAAAAGTAAGTTTATTTCTTAATGTAAAATTTATATTAGACTCAAAAATTTTTTTTTTGCGTACTAATAAAACGGTCTAAAAGTAGTTGTCTAGAGTTGTATACTACGGAAATCAGCAAAGTAACGCTATAGTTATTGTTTTATGTTAATAAATGTATTGTAAAATCGATCCAGCAAGACTATTTTATATAATTTCAATTTTGACGTTAGAATATGTTTTTTTTTAATTTCATTCTAACTGAACTAGGAGTGAGGAAGGTATGATAGCAATAAAAACAGCTTCAGCGAGTCAATTTCAGTATTATTTCGTGAAATACGTGGGCGAGGTGTTTCCGTGGAGCGGAAGTGGCCGGCCGGAAGTGCTCGCTACATCTGCCTGTGACGTCACTACCGGATGTGCCACTCGCCCGAGCATCGGCTGTGAGCCTTCTGTTCACTTTTGTTCTGTTTTGATCGATATAATACTAAAATCTTTAAATGCATCTTTGATGTTATTTTGTGATATAAGATGTTTAAAAGAGAAATAATTATAATGTGGAGGAGGTCAAGATGTAAAAAGTTTTGGCCTCTTAAGTTCTAGATTATAAAAACCTGAGTCATTATTTTTTTGGAATTTAGTAGAATTTTAATACAATACTAGCACGCTCAATTCATATAGACTACACGTATGAAGACTTTATATTACTTATTATTGGTCCAAACTCCGTTCCAGGTTTAAAAAACTGTGTTCTGAAGGATCCAAACAGAAAAAACTATAACAATGGAATCATTTAAATCTTATCATTATTAATATACATAAAAGCTTTAGTTTTTATGAAAATGGTTGCAGAAGCTACTAGCTAACCACGGCTGTAGGTAAAGTGTTTAATGATGTAAGAAATTCGTAACGTTAAACAATATAATCAAAAAGTATCCTTTACTATTATATAAATACAATCAATGACATTAGTGATCAGTACTATATCGGATCAATATCGAACAAGGATTCTGGTCACGTCCCGAGGTTGAGATCAAACGCCGTGATTGTCTCGGAAACGCTTCTTTAGTGTTATTAACTTCGAGTGGAGCCTACGGCACAGTATCTGGAGGTGGGGGGGGGGGGAATTAATTATCCCTACTTTTTATTATCGTATTTGGGTAGTGAACATAAGCATACACCCAATGTATTCTCAAACGCATGCTCCCTACCTTAGAGAGCTAATAAACCTATATGCCTAATTTCTATATATTTTTCTTCTCTTAAATAATAGCTATAATATAGTATTTAGCCCACTTGTTATTTTTACACAAATTATAGGTTTATCAGAGTACCATGTTTGTTTCCATCGTTACAATAGCACAGCTTCAGACTCCAAATAATGCGTACTCATACAATTAATTTTACTCGACTAAAACGATACAACGGTTTGAGTATAGGGACATATTTCAAACAATTTAAAATAAACATTCCTTTATTTAAAAAAGTAAAATAAAGTAGAAAGCTTAGCGAAACTGTCTATTCATCACGGAACCGCAAGCACGTCGCATATTGGCGGAATGGGCGTCACGTTGGCTGACGTTGCCGGCCAAGTTTCTTGATTATCAGCACGTGTGCCGAATGCGGAGCGGTGACAAACTGCTAATCATAACGCGACAGACCCTCGCTTGATTGAGAGGCCCTCTTGCGGGTTTATACTTGTTTTCCCATGTTTCTTTGGAGTTTTTCGGGAGTCAAAATAAGCAAAAGTTTTCTAATAAAACAGGAGTAGATCTAAAGTCGTATTACATTGATTTGCATTATTTACTAGTTCTGTCACATTTGTAACCTTTTTTTAGACTATTTAGCTTTATATTACTAAGGAAAAGGTACTAAATGGCGACCAAAAAAAAAAAAGTGTTCCACCGCAATGAGGGCAGCACTAATAGTCAGGAACAATATTCCACGTCCAATATTTCCGTGCACCAAGAAGCAATCGTTCGGATTTGCGCATCCTTTTCTTGTATGGAATCTCGCTGTTGAACAGCCTTGACAGCTCAGTTCTGGCTCATGCACCAGCAAGATGCTCTGTCATGAATTATTGATGCCGTAAATGCCAAGTAAATGTAATGTAGTATTTAAGATTTGTTTTCTCAGTGGTGCTATTCGTCCAGGTGCAAGAATTTCCTTACGATACGGCAAGAATTTTAGATGGCTGCTTTTTGAAGCTGTGTACCAGTGGATTTCTTTAAATCTATTATACTAGTATGTAAACTTAAATAATAAATCATTAAATATTTAATAATTATTATATTCTGATGAGGTATGGTGAAAAATATTTGAACACACATAGCTGTTTGTAATTTTCCACGTGACCATAAAATATAAGAATATCTGCAGTATCCATTTAGGTCCAATAAACACCTCAATTTTTTGTGTATAAGCTTATGTGAAAATACATAAGAACCTTATGTATGTATTAAATTTAGAGTGTAAGAAGTAAAAATAACACTATACGAATTTTAGATTACTTTCAATTGTCTAAGTAATTTTTCATTTGAATTAAACTACGTAGTATCAAGGGTCTTTAGAAGTATATTATGTTACTTGAAATGATAATAATTATTAAGGAGAGTAGGGTTGTCCTCGGAGAATAACTTAGGCCGTCTTAGACGGTCAAACCAAACTAAATCATTTTCCAGTTGCCCTTGGGAAATCGGCCCTTGTACACGAGTTATTGATTTGGAATAATATTATTTGAATGGCTTATTTGCTTAAACTGATTTGATTATAATAACGTTTATAATTTACAGTGGATTGAGTCTACAATGGTTCATTTCTATATCATTAATAATTAAGTTATTCGTTTTACTGGAAAGTGTTATTTTATTGAGTGCATGCAATAAGCAGAGGAATTAATAAAAAATATTTAAAAAATGGCGAAGTTACTTGAGATCTATACACTGTATTTGAATATATATTAACTAAGGTTTTATTGCACAATAAGAATCAAAAGAAAGTGAAGAATTTTATTTGTGTATAGAAACAAATTTGCGTTTAATGATAAGAACCGCAAGAGAATGTATGGTTTATATGGAAAGAGGAATCTCAGACAAGCCTTTCGATGATATTGCAAAACACCATCTAACTTCTATATCAACAAAAACTGTGTAGATTTGATAACGATAACAATAAGCAGCAATTCATCAAAAGATGTCTGTCTGTCTGCTTTACCCATTCATTCACCTCAGCGTTCACAAAGAAGGAATATAAGATTTCTCTCTCTCTCTCTCTCTTGCGAATACGAGATAGGTATTAATTTAATTTCTAAGTAAATACGTCAAGAAGGACAAACCTAATATATTGGCAGTGAATTCACGCTATCTTGTTGTACGTCAAGCACGGCAGTTCGCCTGTCAGGAGCATTTAGGAACAGCGAAATATACCCCACAGACATCGAAAATCCAATATATATTTATTATTATGACGATTAGTGACGATTATTGTATCTTAGGTATTCTTAATCTGTACATCAAAAAGAAATAAAACTATTTTATGTTACTGGCCAATAATAATACATATTGTTTTTTTTTATATGTTAACCGCAATGAAAACAACTTTCTTTAATTAGCGAAGTAGTACTTTCAGGATATTTACTCTCAAAGAGAAATTATTTGTTTAAAACAAGTCAAATCCTTGTTTGTCCTTAAATATTATTTTGCTTACTGCTCGCTTCGGGGCCTACGAATGTTAGGAGTTGTGTAGTTGTATGTTTCATTTGTTTTTAATATTTCATTATAAGTAATAAGATTTTTATCTTTTCACTTGCGTCACCGTATTAATAGTAGTTCCGTGCCATACCTAATAAGTTATGCCTAAATAAATCTTACCGTTATATAGAACACAATAAATGAATTATTTTATGCGACACTGAACAATACTATTAATAACATTATAAATATTTACATTTACTTCGCGATTATCGTGACACTGTGAGCTTTGAACAGAAAATACGTTACATAACAAAATATTTCCGTTGATAATTCCAAATAAACCTATAGAAGAGAACAAAGTTGAAGAGAAAAAAGCTCTTCATTCATTAGTCATGCAAATTCGTGCGACTAACGGCAGCTCGCGGCGAATGCAATTATTACAATTTGTTGTAAAGGCGTTTCCACACGTCTCTGTAATAATTCGGGTAAAACGTGATGAAGGATCGATTGTTATTAATATAAAATGATAAACACAATGTAAAGATTTGTAGTTGTAGTATTATTATCATATGTATTAGTGACGCTTAATATTGAAGTTTTTTAACCACTTTTATAACTGAACTAGATAGTAGCCGTTTGTTTGCCAACATCGCCACGGCTCTGTCATTTTGTTTTTGCATATCACGAAATAAAGACATGTGATTTTTCTACAAAGTTTTGGTAATTAATGTCATCCACTACAATACAGTAAATTTAACGAGAGACAACAACGCGCAAGCAATGCCCAAAATTGATTTACATTACTTTTTCAATTGATATGGGCACATCCCTTCTGACCAATCACTAACTTCTTAGTGATTGATCAGAAGGGATGTGTGGCTACTTCTTTCATCTTATATTCCTCATTTTTGGAAACAATTTATTTCCTATAAAATTTTAATTCCAATTTTTTTCATTCAGTTCATCATAACGAGTAGTAAAACTATAATATTTTAATAAAGCATAGACATAGATAAAACTACCTGCTATCCAACGGTCTTAGAAGAGTAGTCAAAGAAAGTTTTCCTGTTACTGTAGACTGAAGAACTGATAGCTACTTTTAAAGAAGAACAGGCTAGTGTATATCCACCCTTGGGGTGTATGTGACAACCCTACATTAATGCTCGTAGTGTTTATATCTTGGGCGTGGCTTGTAGCTGTTAGCTTATTCGGGACTATACCGGTTCGTGGTTTATATGAATTTGGGCTTGACGGGTTGATTACTCTAACTGAAACTTTACGACTAACGGCCTTCTTGCAAGTTTATAACCGCCTAAAATAGAAATTATGTTTTCAATGTGGCTCATACTTATAATAAGCCTATCCTTATAATAAGCTCATCCTTATAATAAGCCAAACACATTTTTCTAAATTGCACATTTTTATGAGATACGGCTGCGACTAACTATATTTGTAATTTGTCAATAAATTAATATAAATTTGGACATATTTGCTTAAGATACATACTCATAGACTAAGCCTTAAGAGATAATTCGACATTCAAAAAATTTTACATTGTATAATTAATAGAATCAGGCGTTACCTTGCGGAACTTCATACTTCAAAACCCAAATAGACCAATCTAGTAATACTCTACTTTCTTTACTACTCTGCTCCCTTTACCAGTAATACTAGTAAAGTAATACTCCGCGAAAAGACCCACAACCACTCGACGCACGTTTCACCCTGATACCGGAGCATCCTCAGGATGTTGCCTCTACGAACGTTGCTACGAGCGTTCGAGCGCTCTTGCTTGTATATTAGAGTTTTTTTTATTTTATATTGTGTAAACAAAATAATACTGCAAATTTGCTTTTTTATCTACTTGATATTTGCTTTGAACTATTATTTAAAAGTAAATGTAAAGTACGACACATGGAAGTTGTATAATCTTTAAAATAATTATTATTTCTTGTAATGAATTTCTCCGTCCTATTACATTTTACTCATAAGCTGTCAGTATAAGTAATGATGTCTGAAAATTCAGACTATTCTGCATTCGACATAGGATATTTATAAGAAATTTAATATTCAGTATGGATTCAATCTGACAATTACTTATTAGCGATAATGGATTTTGTAAGTGGAGTATTCTTGAGTATATTTTCAGATAGGTTTTTAGTATATTTCTAGAAGCTCGACGTTAACTATTATTTAAGGAAGGAAGAAAATATATGAAGAATTAAAGTTAGTTAACTGATATAAGTAAAGATAGAAGTATGGATAATATTTACATATGAAGAATTGTTTTAGATCTGTCATTAAACTTATTAGATGGGTTGATTCCTATTAAAATTATTAATATGGAGTGGAAATGGAAATAAATGTGACCAAAGAAATACATGCATAAGTAACAGCTATGCTCGATTACTTAGTAATATCCTATATATAAAACACAATAGAATTGATTACATTTAAAATAACATATTTTTGAAAAACAAGAGCATAATTCAAACGTCAGACTCTCTCCATAAACTGTAGCTCTGTAATATGAGTGAATATTCAAGAGCTCATCAGTTGGATTGAATTGTATTCCCATCAATATTGTAATCAGACCTTTTCTGCTGATGCAGAGAGGAAGGCATTACCACTGAAATAAACTTGGCTTCGGCGGCGGTTTGGTATTCAGTTTCAGTAATCCTACATTTGTAATAAAAACTTGGGGATTTAAAAGTGAAAGTGCTTATTGCACAAAACAAATATTAATTATTATCTAATGCAATACTTAAAAAATGACCAACAAAATAATTCAAACTAATTCCCCGCTGATTTATCCAAGTAAGTTCGTTCGAACGCGAGGCCCTATGTTTAACAGTACGGCATGGTGACCGTTGCGCCACTGGTTTCCGAAGCCTCGCACAACAAATTCAGGATCATAATTTAAACGCCGTGTATAAAAGTCAAATTCTCCAGGTGAATGTAAATAAAAGCGATAATTTCAACGTACTACAAAGGGAATTCCCCGTTTTAATCATGGAACAGTGCAACTTCAGTCCCTAGAGAAACGCGATTCCACACTAGAACGGGTATTAAAAATATGTATTAATTATCATTCAGCGAGTTTTATATGGCCAAGGATTTATATAAATAATGTATTGTATTATCATAAGTTCGAAAGAACACTTATGTTTTAAAATTAATACTTATAATAATAATAATATTTTATTGTCAGACCACAAAGATCCATGTGTTAGTATGTACATTCAAAATCTTATAAAACTAAGTTAGTACTTAATCTAGAAATAAAAACTAATATACTATTAGCCATGCAGTCAACTGCATGTTTCCCACAAGATTAAGATAATGAGGCATGCAATCCCCTCCAGTGCTTCACAAGCTTGGTCTCTTTGTCCCAAACCATGCGGAATGCCATTATTTATGTATATTAAAGTAAAATTAGTCAGTCAGTGTATCTATAGCCTTTTATTATACAGTTAGTCTTATGTAATTCTTATCACACGATAGAATAATATGACTGGACTTGCCTAGATTCTGTATTGCATCGGGCATGTTTGCGGAGATGCGAGCGGATGTTTTCAACGCTATCGTTCGAAAAAGAGTGGCATCGCTGATGAGTCCTGAGTTGATATCAAAACACGACACCAAATTGTTAAAAAGGTGGCGTTCCGTTCATGCCCCACTCTAGTTTTTTAGTCTTACTTATCTTTACTAACATATGTTTTACAAACATAGCAAGCACCTGTCTGAATTGTTACTAACTTATTAACTTCTTACATATGTATCTCTGGTCTACAACAAAGTTTTTTATTTTTTTTTATTATTATTACAATATAAGTCACATTTTTAAATTTATAAATATCGCCACTTACAACTCCACAGCTATCCAATAACAAAGTTTTCAATCTACGGATTATTATCATTTCGGTCTGTCTGTCAATATTGGAATTAAACTATTAAAATAACATAATTCTCCTGATACGAGGGAATGAAACGTTAATAATACTCTGTATAATCGGATATTATCTGTAAGTTATTTTCGATTAAAACAGAACGGTTGGGTTGAATTATTAACGGTGCACCCGCATAATAGTAAAGTGAATTTTTGATAGTACATATTTTCTGTGTGGCACAATTCACGTTATGAGCGTCAGACTCTATATTGTTTGAAAGCTGTAGACAATACAAACCCTTATACGAGAAAGCATGGGGCGTCTGACAAATGTGTATATATATCTCGTGGCACCATCACTAACAAAAGAAATGCTAATACATAATAAATAGAATCAGGCGTAACTTTGCCTGTCCATAATATACAATTATATTAGACGAAACATGTGTCGTTTTTTTCGATGTATAGCCATTTATTTTGCTTTATATTTCAGCATGCTTAGGACAATTATTGATTTAAAAAAGTCTATTCTAATCCAATAAATTCTTGTATTTCTAAAGCGCCTTGACAAAAATGATTAGCATGTATTGCGTGTACATGCGGAATACAATCGATTTGATTTCGACGATTGTTCAATGGGGAGTGTATGACTTGGAGCAGTGCTCTAACGATGCCAGAGCACCCCCAGTGGGCCCGTTTAGTTCGCGCGATGACTTTTATGGCAGCACCGGACTGCGCTGAACGTAAATATGATATAGCACCGATCGCCGGAGGTTTTAACAAATAAAACTGTAGCGCACATAACGGTTCAGTTACGCGATTGACAATTTTAGCCTCCGCCTATATTAAGATTGCAAATAGTTGAAATGTTCGTTGTGGCTCTATTGAGGCCATTTTTAAAACATTTTTAGATATTATCGTTGTCTGAGAATTCTCAAACAACACTCAAACATTCATAATATACACATCACAAAGTAATAATTATAAGGTAATGAGCATAATATGGTTTATAATACGCTTTGTAAGATTTTAAGATTTTGATTAACGTTATTTATTTATAATATCAGAGATAAACTCCAGTATTTTCTATACACATGTATACATAAAGAAAATATATATTTTTATACATATAAACATAAATTTCATACACCGCAGTTCTGTGTGTGCATTTCAGAATAGGGCAGTTCCGACTGCGTTTGTGTTTTCACAAATAATTATTAATAGTACGTTAGGTTAAAAACATGTCTGTTACCCACAAAAAAATGTTATAATAAACACTACGCTGATACTGTTTTAGTAATTATATTTCCGGGAAATGCATAATTATTATTACTACATAAACTTTTTATATAAAACACATTATCTGGTCGGCAATGTAATCGGCATGCAAAATACGAATAAATTAGGCGAATACGTGTACTAGGCTGTAAAATTTGCAATCGTTCAATTAAGTAATCGAAGGTGTTTTTACAGTATTCCTTAGATTTACAACAATGTGATTTTTACTGAAAAAAACAAACTAAGAAAACTTGAAAACGTTGCTATCTTTAAATTATCAGAACAACGTAAGAACATTTGTTTACACACATAATTTTGTTGCGCAACTTTTTCCGCGCGGTCTTAACCAACTACCTACTTTGGTGGAAGTTTAATCAAGTTTTGTTTATGCAGTCTCCGGTAGACTCATTAGGCGGGGCGATTAAGCTTTTTGCTCTGAAGTAGCCTTTTAATTACAAGGCGTAATTACTTAGTACGTTTGTAAGTTGCGGAGTTTGCATAATATATGGATCTTTGTTATATTACTTGTTACCTGGAAAACGCGCTCGAGAAATGTTGTATCGAAATTTGAATACATTAACTAATTGGATGATATTTATCTATGTTATGTGATCCTATAGAGATTGCTGCATTCAACATGTCACTTACGACTGGAACAGATTGGAAACTCGCTTTTAACGGAATTTCAACAATTGCGAGGAGAAACTGTCACATAAAATACAAATGTTGCTTGCAGTCAATATGATGAATTCCTTTACTCAAGTAACTCAAACTGACTTTACTGTTTAGTAAACTAATAAATAAATGGTGTGAAATATAATTATTGCGGTGAAGAAACTTGATACGTGCCATACCTATAGAAGATAGTTTTCACCCACGCATCGATGAAAGTTGTAGAAAGAATCTCGTTAATGTATTGTACAGATAGGATCTTTGAAAAGAACCCACAGAGTGAATGGCTATCGTAATTAATTCTATTCGCAAAATAGCTATTACTTTTTACCAATGCTGTACATACACAATTACTAGTCACATTATTCTTAATATATACATGCTATTGACGCAGCGTGGAACGCGTTTCTGCCCGCTGGACCGACGACCTTGGGCAGGTAGCCGGTAGTGGCTGGATGAGGAAGGCCGAGGACCAAGTGTTGTGGCGCTCCTTGGGAGAGGCCTATGTCCAGCATGTATGGATGAGTATAGGCTGATGATGATGTGATGATGTAAATGGTACTCCAGTCATTGAGTTTAACTGATTTATGTTTTCTGAGTCTGACCTTCAGTATTTTGAACCCTGGAGTCGTGATAATTGGATAGAGGAGCTTCATTTTTTGTTGTTTCGATACAAAAATATTTTTAAAGGATAACATTACATTTATTATAAATCTTAACAGTATAGTCTTAAGATTGAAGATACGTCGTTTTACATAATCGAATTCCTTCCTTGACATTATGGATTTTAAATTCTGCAATTGCGTCAACTTGAAATGCTATAAAATTTATAAAAGCATACCCTTGGCGACCATATTGTACATCTTAAAGTGATCTTTACGAGAATTGCCAGAATATTTGAATTCTACAGAGGATATTTCAAACGTGGATATCTAAAATGTCTTTTATTTTAATTTAACCGAAAGAGTAGGTTACTACATATCTTCTGCTATATATATTTATTGTATTTCCAGTTTGTCATATGATTATAATTTGGATTCTTTAAGCATTCCATTGCAGAAAAACTGTGAAATACATACAATTTTATTGGCTCAATTAGGCCACTGTATAAATTTACATAATCTTACCCAATACATTGATTCTGTCGATTAGCGAGTTCAATCAATACCGTTGAGCATCAAACAAATTTTAGAGCAGATTTAAATTAACTTGCTAATTCTTAGAATCCTTAACGACCATAACTTAATTTATTAAAACTTCAAACGCCTAAAACCTATCAAAACCAAAATACTTTCCTTCACATCTCCAGCGATTTTCAATAAAATCCTAAATTCTAAAGCCAATAAAAATAAGACGTATAAAAATTCGTTATTCGAACGTGCACTCGCCACAGTTTCCTCATGCAATATTGATACAGCTACTCCCAACTACCAATTTCTATTTAAAACCCTTTGAAGACAGTGAAAAGAGGAATTATTCATGATGCTTATATTTTAAGGTTCGAGGGTATAATGGCGATAATCCGGTACTTAGGGTTCTGAGAACCTTAACGATAAAAATAGACGCCTACAGAAAAACAGTTTTATATATTTTGCGGTTAAAATAATTTGCTAAATATTTTCTATCGATTAGGAATTTTAGACTAGAATTGTTATTTACTAATGAAAGACGCTTCATCGTGCCGTCTGGCAGTGTGTGTCCATGTCCAGGCGGGGATGTCACTCAACATTTGGCCTGCCCATTTGGCCCTTAGTTTACAAAAAATATATATGTATATTAGAAATCTTCTTGCAAGCCGTCTGCTCATCTCATAATAAAATAAGATGTGGTAATATAAAACACTTTCTAGTTTTAGAATAAAATATTTGTATTTAAGGAACCAGTTTTAGTTTAATTAGATTTAGCGATAAAGCGGAAGTAACACAAGCTACGTGTGCATTTCGTCAACCGTTTTCAAAGTTATATTAAAATATAGTCCTAGCATTACACTAATATTCAATACATGTTAGTTAGTTATATAGTTAGGTTAATAAGTAAAATAGAATAAATAATTATTTAATGGTGTTTTCAATGTGTTTAAAACATGATGTCTTCCATTTAAAGTTAAGTTAATAAAATAAAGACAATATTATGATGTCTTCCAATAAGAATGATTAAATGTTATGTTCGTTTATAGATAAAAAATATATCTTAACTTTAGCTATTAAAAACTTAGTATGAAGACCCACTCACTCACGAATGTGAACCTAATATTATCTTTATTTCTAATATTAGTTATCAACTAGTTTCATTGATAAATTTTCTTAATAATGTATAAATAAAATCCAGTACTGATCACTCTTTTTCGGAGTTTGTGGATTAGTGTGAAGTATCATATAAGATGGAAAATAAATATGTTGCTTTTAACATTAAATTGCTATTCACTGTTACTCACTTGTTTTTGTAAAAACCCGATAAAGCTTAAAATCAATCAACGTTATTTATTTGAGACAGTGATCGTAGACAATAATTGTCTCCGAACCGAAGAGCTGTACAAATGTTGACTCGAGAGTAATTAAACTGATATTGGTTGAAAAATACACATCAGATTACTCTATTTTTATTACACATCAACTACGGCAAAGTTGTGGTGGTCTCTATATCAATGCTTGAAGAAAGACATTATACCACTAATTATAAACATTAGTTTCAAAGTTGTAGGAAGAGCGCGCCTGAATTTTTCAATTATAATGAGCAAATGAAATATGAATCAAATCATTCGTACATTTAGTATATTATATTGACTTCACTGACTGATCTGAGCTAAAGAAAATCAACATTGAATGATACAGTCAGTGGTTGCTTAGTTATGATTCAACAGCTTTTTTTACAATTAATAGTAATTTAGAATAATAATGAAAATGAGGCTACAAATAAATAGCACGATCTATCAATCGAAGGATCCTGTCTTAATGTTACATATAAGCATAGATTTAAAAAATGACGCTCGTCTCACTTAGCTCGTCCGCCACAAAATTAATTTACTATTTTTGTAACGCAATACTTTTCCGTCAATTCTAATTCGTCTAATTCGTCAATTTAACTTGTCGATTTTGTTAAGTTACTTCAGTTTTTAAGTAACCCACGGTAGAAGTCTTATTTTCTGGGACAAACATCGCAATTTAGCCGTAACACACAAACAGACAGAGAATCAAAAAAATTACAATATCCGTATATTAGCATTTTTACTATAAAAGGATCAACCTGTTCAGTTTTATTAAATACATACATATATATCTATATATAGAATTAAAATGTAATCATAATCTTTTTTAGTTTAAGCAGACTTATACGCAACACATATAAAAGTTGTTACTAAATTAGTCTTTAAGACGATATATGCCCAAGCATATTCCTTAATATTTTTCATTTTAACATCTTATTTCAAACCGCTAGCATTGCGGCAGTAATAATAATTTTGTATCACATTAAATTCACTTACTCCCAAATAATGTCATATTTTAAGTTACACATTCTTTATATTCCAGAAGGTTTTTAATTACTTCAGTAGGTACTACTGTATGAACTATATCATTTGATTCTTGGGGCTTCTGAATTAATACAAGTCTTACATTTAAATCAGCTTGACTCTCTGCTTGAGGTTCTACAGTATCTGGTTTAACATTATCTATGTAATTTTTTTCGATGCTCTGCAACGTCTTATTTTTTGTCTCAGGCACAAATTTCCACACCCAAATTAAACAAACACTTAATGTTACTGTATACAAAAGAAAAGTTCCGTGTAGTTTTAAATACAATACTAAATAAGGAGCTACTTTAAGAGTAAAACTATAAGAGGAACATATAATTATAACCATTAATGAACCACCCATCCCCCTATGTCGAATTGGCATTATTTCTGCTGACATGACATAAGGTGTAGTGTAAATCCCCAAACTAGAAGCTACCATAAAACCTATTAAGAAATACAAACATAGGAGAGAATCATCTGGTACTATTTCTACGAATTGCAGGTATGATACAATCGAAGACGCTAATAAAAACACAGCACTGCCCATACCACTAAACAATAATATAGGTTTGTTATTATAATACTTAAAAAATATATAAGCTATTATATTACCTAAAAGCGTCACACAGTCCATGACAATCATTCCGATAAAAGCAGATTCCTCATTTTTAGTCACATTCTCCACCATATTCATAGCATACACTAGAAAAACTAAATTCCCGCTCCAATAATAAACAGACAACAACATAAACATATGAAAACTTGGCAAATAAAAGTCCCTGCTGGTGATGTTACCCCAAATTTCTTTAAGCTTTTCGATTTTATTCGAATTCTTTGGTTTCTTATTCGTATTTTCTGATTGAGAATTGAGCAGACCATTCATTTCTTTGATTGCATCATCCTGTGTTCCGCGCAGCCATATGAACGATTTCTTACACTCATCATATCTTCCTTGTAGAGCTAACCAAGCGGGCGACTCTGGCCAAGAACAGCTTAGCAAGAATGCAGTGGCAATAGGCATGGCCATGATTACGCTAATAGTTTTCCAATGTAGGAACTTACCCATAGCATGTACGAGCGTGACACCCACCGTTTGGTTAATACTATAGAACAACATGAGAATATTTCTATACTTCGGGTCAACCATTTCACTGATTGTCAAATAACTCACAACTAAAAGACTTTTCGCGCCGAGACCTTGAAAAGACTCCCCGACGATGATTGTTGTAGCATTTCTTGCAAAACAAATTATGGTCCAGCCGAGGATTACGAGGAGGCAGCAAATGTGGAAGCCGAACTTTCTTCCGTGAAGCTGCATAATATAGGGAATGAGGAGGCTCGGAACACCAGCTAACCCGTGTACTGATGCTGAAATTAAAAATTAATACATGTATCGGTTTGGTAAAAGTAAAACACAATTAGTAGTTTTAACAGGAATAATTTATCAGGTTGTAATAGTAATTAATGAAGGAAGGTTTAATAAATTTATTACTTAATCAAACGGATGGTTGGCGCAATGGTCACCCAGCTAGACTGCCGAACCGGGTTCGATTCCCGGTACGGCAACATTTGTGTGACGAGCATAAATGTTGGCTGTGGTCTGGAATTCTTTTTTTATAAAACAGTGGCAAACCGGCTGGAGGCTCACCCGATGTTAAGCGACACCGCCGCCCATGGACACTTGCAATGCCAGAGGTCTCACCAGTGCGTTGCCGGCCTCTTAGATGCTTATACGTTCTTTTCTTGAAGTAAATATAATAAGTTTTTACAAAAGTAGCTATATTCTTATTTAGCTTAGCTATAGCTTACATTGGTACTAACCGACCGTATGTAAAAATGTGTCCTTATATATATTATATTATATACTAATAACATATCTTTATATCTCATTAGTTCGTAACCTTGCATTCCTAGCAATCAAGGTTATATGTGTACTAATGCTTCCGACAATTAGAGGAAAAAAGCTGTACGATACTTTTCTCGAAGCCAATCAGGCCACTTAGGAACATCAGATTAGAAAAATCTTAGAAAGCTCTAACTTGCAATTCAAAAACTGAACAACTAGTGTCTATTATCCGTGACTAACGCACCCACAACGTAACAAGTGTTATCTTGAAATATAAGGTATACTTAATATCAAGAAATTAGTGTCTGAGTGAGTTTATCAAGTAATTCTGTTAAATTACATGTAAAAATAATATAGATATATACTATACAAAATAGTTATTACACTGCCATCAACAATGATAACGTAGTCAGATAATTGATCTCATAGATAGGTCTACCAAATTAACTGATTTGGTTTAAATTGGATTTGTTTTTACGGCAGAGAAACTTAAAATATATTTGATTATTTCAAAAGATTTGTATATATATAATATTCTTGCCTTGATTTTTGTAACAGCAACTCAATAATATGGCGTAATATTATGATGATTTATAAAGAGAATAGCTTTTTAGCAAGAAATATATGTATTATACTTTAACAAATCCACGCAGATATCAATATGACTAATATTCGCCAAAACAGAAAGAACTTGAATTTTATAATGTTATTTCAAATAAATTAAATATTATTAAAATTACTGAACGAAAGTAGATGAAACTACTATAACGTATTGAATAACAAAATTATGTGGAAATCATTCAAATAAAAACATTTCAAACACACAATACACAAAAACTATCTAAACTGTAATTATACAGTTTAGATAGTTTAATTGAAATTAATAATTATAATTGAAATTAATTATCATCTTTAATGTGAAGCTCTAAATTTTAATAATCTTCCTTCCGTACATACCAATCCATGATGCAGTGTGGACATCAACATTTATAGAGCTATCGTTGCTTTTAAACTGCTGTAAAAGAACGCTGGGATAGCCGATAAGGCCACCAGCCGAAATCGCTGCCAACTGAGGAGACACCGACACGAATAGCTGAAAATGAAATTGTGGAATGAAAACTTAAATTTATGTAAATTTTCAATGAATCATTAATAAGTGCATTTTTATTTGCATTATTATTATGAAAATGTATTATTTTGGTTAAGCTTCTGCGTATTGTATTTTGCTTGACGTTAATTTAAAAGTACTCTTTATTCTCAATTCCTATTGGTAACCCTTGAGCTTTCTAACATGACAATTTGATTTTCAAAAGTTATCCAGAAATATAATCATTGGAGTAGGTGCCATTATGTGTTTGCCATACCCTATCACTGCCAAAGCCAAATAATAATATGTATTATATATAATAATCTTAAGGTGTTTAATAATTCCGTTTTACTTAATAATACTTTTATGATCTATGTCACTTCGTATTGAAAATTTGTTGTTCTCATAAATCATTATTATTCATAACACATCAATCAAAGTCGTTGTGATTAAATTAACTGTGACAAATATAAAAATATAAATAATTTTGTTTTATAAATATTATCAATAGAAATTGTATACTGATTTTAAAGGATTTTTATTTTATATATTTGAATTAATTGTGTAAACAAATATTACCATTTAATTCATATATATGGACAATAATGCTGTATCTTATCTTAGGATTGCAATAATGGAGGTACAATTAAAAAATAATTAAACCAGATTTATATTAAGTTGCGGTCGAGAGAAGTTTTAAATATAAATTAATTCGATTAACACTTTGTACAGTCAATTTCTTTATAGGCCCCTGATTACGTTTCACGAGGAAGGCGGAATTCATTAATATTACCGTTCATTTTTCTTATTAATCGATATAAACTCAATTACATGCTTCTATCACAGGTAGGGGAATCCCAGATGTGTACATTCATGTTCATTTAGGTTATATATAACCATCAAGTGTGGCTGGAACTCGCGCACTTTCGCACCGTTATCAAGCAAAATATGACTTTTGTTCTATAGGAGCCATGTATATTTCTCTTAGAATCTTCGGCAATGGTTTGCTCAAAGCACGAAATCATTGTTAAGAAACGCGGCATCCAAGGTCAGATTAGCTATGATGATCGCCAACCTCCTAAAGGAGACGGCACCATACGAAGATATTTTAGTCTTATTTTTGTTATTGTACCGGCAACAGAAGTACGGTCTAACAGTTCTATCTGACTAGACAGATAGCAGCGTCTCAATAATAAGGTTGAATACGGTACCATAAAAAACTGTCCAATTTACCAATGGAAGATCGTACGTGGCCCGACCTCAGGTAGTTCTTGATTATATCTGTACCTCTATAATTGTATCATGTTCATAATGAAGGTCAGATTTATTTGTAGTAACTTGTTAGTACGACCTTAGATATTATGACTTTTTATTTACTTTATTCTTTTGCTATATATTGATAATTTATAATATCGGCTTTGTTATTTGGTTATATACAGACACACGTATTTTATATAAAGTCACTTTTAGTCAGTAATTTGTACGTTCGGCTTACATATTCTTAGTGGATTATTCGATTGATATTAAACACAAAACTTTGAAAATACCTCAGTTTATTAATTCGTAAAATCATTACTATTTAAACAGAACGTAAACATTATATTTATAGATGTTTGATTATTAACTATAATAAAGTACTTACTTGTCTTAATATCGGTGACATGTTTTATACAATTAAAATAAAAATTGTTTGTAACAAATCCACATTTCATTTAACACCCGTATGCTGTACACAACTTTGTCGGAATGGACATCGCATAACAGACATTGAAGCCTGATAGAATACGAAAACAATATACACCCAATCACCAAGGCGTAAGCACTAAAGTCGGTTATTATAATGTTATCTCACTACAAAGATCAAGGTATCGGAAAAAAACGTCCGATCCATAAAAGGTTGTACTAAAAACTACCGCTCAATGAATTTGTCTTTAAGTATTTGAAAATATACATTGACGATAAACATAACATTATTTCAAAAAACTGATAAATGAAGAAGAAATTAGCGAAGACTTGACTATTAGACGATTTCAAATAAATAAAAAGAAAGAGATCGATTGGTAGTTTTTAGGTTTATACAAATGTTCTTGTATATAAATAATGTAATACCAATTACCATTTTTATCATGTATTTTAAATGAGTTTTTGAGTCGGTAACATATTTAGCTGCAATAAAGAAAAATACAAAATTGATTTAGAAAATTGTATCCTATGAAATCAAAATTAACTCGTGTGAGAAGTCGCAGCACAATTTGTACAGCATAATTGACAATTAATGACAACAAAACAGGTTAATTGTTACACATATAATCTGAATACGAAATTATAGTTTTATCACGTTGAAACGCTATACTTAAAGTAAATTTAAAAATATTGTCGGTATGTGTAGACGGAATATTTTATATAAGGAAGAATTTTGAAATTAATCTCAGTTATTAGTGCATAGCTATTGGACTGTAGGTTTTGGTACTCTTCCCTGCGTAGCAATAGTAACTCGATCTTGGTTACACATGTTATATTAATAATTAAAATTTATTCATAATTATAACAAATTCAATAACGCAAAGACAAAGATGCAAACGCAAGAAAGACGAAATTGTGAAATTGTTTTTAATTTTAAAAGATGAAATTTAAACTTTAACATTTATCGCGTTATTATACAAGTTAAATATTCAATAAAAACTAACGTTTGTGCTGGTTTCATTTCGACGAAATTAATGGTTATAAAAATGTTTAAATTATCTTAGGCTTTACAGTGAAAATTTTATTTCGACCGAGACTAGAATATTTCATTAAAACATTAATCATCAATTTTCTGATGTAAAAAGATTAATTTTATTTCATCCTGAGTGAATGAATGTTATCATAATTGTTTTTAGGATCGTACTCTAAGGGTCAGAAACAATACCTTATTACTGAGACTGTCCGTGCAAATCAACGAAAATCATAGTTAAAAAGTTGAAACACACAGAAAACCGCCAAAATATACAATAAAATATATGCGTAGCGTATTTTGCTGCAATGATGGTTTGAAACCCTTTGTTTACGACTCAAACTTGCCCGGTTTTTTAAACTATTATTAATCAGCTTGAGATACATATTTTCATTTGTGTTATTAAAAAAATCTCTTTCGTTGGACATCTGTCATTACCTGAATTTGTTCTTTAGAAAAACTACATTTATGTGTTATATTTTTTCAACTTGTTCGATTCCTAGCAACAAATATTCATTTTTAGTCAAAGATTGTGAACGAGACTCGGTTGAGCAGTTTTCGCAATCATATAGTTTGAAATTCGAATATCCACTTCCAGTTGGAAAATTCGTTGTGGTTATTGAATTGTTAAATCTTTAAAATAATTTCTATATACTATAGAGAGACGACCGGAAAACTATATACAAGACAAACAATCCTAAACAATGAAACTCTAAGCAAACGGACGGAAATTGCATCTGGAATAAAATACTGTGTGTAAAGACAACTGGGGTGCTCGTAGATTTTGTGTATTTACCTGTGTGTTTATCTCAACTAAGTTTCAGCCACCTGCTTACTTACGACCTCTGAAATGTTCTAAAATTACACTGAATTATTAAAATATACGAAAAATCATGGATGAGTTTAACAATCATTTGAATAACAATCATTCAAAATAGTGTTCATAAGATATGACGATAGTTATTTAGTGGTCAAGGTTCAATTTTACGAGCTGACCACAAGATTGTATTTGGTATTTTATGAAAAATCCAGCAACCTTTCTAAAATGCAAAAACGCGGCAAAAGATGGCGCTAGTTACACATTTAATTATGTATAGTGTAAGGATATTTTTTCACTTCGCGAAAATAAAAGTAACTAACACTGTAATTTGGTAGAACGTCAATTATTAATAGGTATTGAGTGTGTTGTCAGTGTTTATTTTGTTTTAATTTCAAAATATCACCTAAAATATGACAAAAGTAATGGGATTAAATATGTGAGAAAGGGTTCAATACGTAAAAGTATTTTCTTGAAAGGTCATCATTCTGGCTGTTCGATAATAGTATTTGCAGAGTAAATGCAACAATTATAACAATATGCAATATAATTATTGTATTTTTAGTATTGAGGAGTATTGTAATATTTTATTTACATATTTACTTAGCTGAACATGATTGGTCTCAAGGCACCCGAAAAGTCGCGTTTCAATTTGTTGATCAAGTGATTAAAATGGATGTCGCGTGAACCCAACATAATGTAAGAGAGAGATAAATTATTCGCTTACACTTTTCTCTGCTTTCTGATAATAAAAGATTATTATGTATTTTAATGGTCTTAACAGTATCCGAGTAAAAGGATAATCTTCCACCACAAAATCAATTTTTAATAAATATTCTGTGTACACAAGAAAAATGACGGTCGCATTTTTCCAAGTAGGCAGACGTTGGGCCAGTGCCCTTGCGACTAATAATGGTAGCTTGCTATCCTATTTTCCTTTATGTCCTTAAATTGTACCCGTAGGTCGACATGTGAGGACTGCTGAGCTCAGGGTTAGTAAGTATAAGAAATAAAAACAAAGTCATTGTATTATCTGTGTCAGGATTGTCACAATTGCTAATTGAACACAGCACTTACGAGACTTGTTTTTCATATGCTGTTTTGTTTTTGATAATCTTTGCTCAATGATCACAACATTCATGGGAAGAAATTCTCTATCTGTATTAGGTTCCTTAGTAACACTTACTCTTACACGACCGAGGTGAAAGAGACATTTATAGTTACACATTGTATGACTAGCCGCAAAGCGCTTTGCGTTGTTGCTAGTTGGCTAGCGTGTGTTGAAGTTAAAGGCTCTGGTGCTTAAGCTTCCTGTGCATATAAATGAGGCCTTATATTATTTCCTCGCTTAGTATAAATAGCAATGTGGTAACAACCAAAGTTGCAGTCTGTCAATTTTCAGATACTGGCTATCTTTGAATTTAAACGATATTCTTTTGCGTTTATCCTCAATTAAGAACCGTCGTTTTATCTTAATTCCATGCGGATGAGGGCGTTGTAATTATAGAAAAATGAATATTAAATGTTGTTTTCCGAAGAATGTCATAAAAGCAATTAATAGAGTGCTGTAAAGAACATTCATTCTCATTATACCCCGGGACATTAACGGCGTAGTCATTTATCCTCGCAAATAAGATGGACATTCGCATAGTACAATCATTTAAGGTATGCTTATAAAAGGTATATACCTATGTCTGGAGAATCTATATCCAGCATTTAAAGAATATATATTGGATTGGTGCGGCATTCGAAATTCAAATAAAAAACAATAATTAAATAAATTCGTCCGAACAACATGTTTATTTAATTTTTGGTTTAGTTATTTGTTTTACATAGTTTGTTTTATTTTTTGCGAGATTGTTGTAGTTTTTTGGTGCCTGGATAAATTGAAAATTCGTACAATTTTCGAATATGAATTCCTACCGCTACGCAAACTACATAAAACATTAACAGCGTATACTAACACTGCTTGTATAAACACGGTTCGTAGTTGCTTCAATCGTTTTGAATCTGTACATTTTGAGTTGAAGAACGAGGCTCGCGGTCGGCCACACAACAACGATGAATGAAGTTGATTGTAGGAAGCGAAGCGAACTTAATTGGCTAAGTACATTGTCGTAGGCCTTGGAGTTTTGCTGTAAACCGGACTGATAAATAACTAGGTAAACGGATGCCACGCGTACCAAGGGATCAACAGCGATACTAATACGTCTGCATAGCTGCATAGAAACGAGAATTTAAGCATACGTCATAAATAAACACTTCATAATTTAATAATATTGTCTTTTATTACCTATTACTCATTTAAAGAAAAACAAACGAAACGTCGGGAAAAATTTTAAAATAATGTAATATACTTAAATTTTGTAAAATACATAACTTAATTCGTTAAGAAAGTGTTTTTCTTTAAACTTCATAAGTTTTTATTGAAAATAAAAAGCGGTATAACCTCTTGTGCATCGTAAACGCTAAAATATTTTTCATAAATTTGTTGTAGTAGTAACATAATTGGAGTCGTAATATGGCCAAAACAAAATGGATCAATCTGCTATGAAAAGCTTACTTCTGGAAGATGATGATATTCATCACATCTGCTAAGTAATTAATAATAATTCTAAACAATGATTGAGAAGCTCGCAATTGAAAAGACTCTTCAATCGCTCTCCATTCCTTCTCACGTGAGTTGAGTTAACACTTTTCGCAAGATCAACGCAAAGCTAATGCACTTAGGAGGCAGTTTAAACCGCAGATTTCTACATAAAATTATCAAAAAAAAAAAATTAAAATGCTTATACAAATCCAACAAATTTAATATGTAAAGATATGTACGTAAGATTAAGTAAGATTTTTAACAGCGTAAGGTGTTATTTATTTATTTAATATGTACCTACTAAACTAAATACAGATTTATCAACTTATATATACAAACTTAATATGTAATTGTACACCTTACTTAAAAATAGGTACTCAAACATAAAAACAGCAAGGAAATAGTAAACAAAGGAAATTAATTAGAAAGTGACTACACTAAGCACTAAGTTTAGAGGGTAAAGTTTGAAATATATTGGTATACGTATAACATACTTTCATTTTTAACCAAAAAAGTGCTATCATTAACTTTTATTTTTGTTATGTTTTGTTAAAATTTTACAATAAAATTATCTGTTGTTCATAAGTGAATAATTTTAAACTAATTATTCATGTTTATTAATATAAAAAAAATATAAATAAGGAAGTCAATCAAAGCATTTATAAGGCGTAAATTCAAAATTCCTCTTGAAATATTTGTTATGCTGAGTGGTATTAAAATATAAGTTCATACATCTTGGCCCAGGGTCGAAGCATACCATTAAAATACTTTACCTTGATCGAAAATAAGATGGCGATTCATATTCATGATCTCAGTGAAGCAATTATTATTTTTCATTACTCAAGAGCACAGATGAATTGTATTGTGAACTTTAAGTTTTCTTGAACGCTTAATTATTCTTCTATTCATTCCAGATTATGTTAAATTAAAAACATAGTTCCCTTAAAAATGGTTACAGTAACTTCGATATAATCAAACAGTATGTTATAATGAAGCAAAATATATATTAACTACTAAATATTTCAATCAATCTTTCACAAGTCATCATTAACTGAAAGCTTTATAAAATATTTCTAATCTCGTAATAACTGATAAGTAACTACTACAAAAATAATATTAATATGTCTAATCAACTTCAGATAAATGGATCTATTCTCCAGCACTGTTTCAATGCTATAAGGAAAATCTTTATTTCCTCCCACTTAGTATAGAAAATCTATCTATTCATTCATAACATATTACATCATATATTTTCTACTTAAACGCTATGAATTCTCTTATCTAAGATATATTATGTTTCGTTTCAAGGTCTAGTAAATAGTACCTACATATACTGAAATAAATTATCTTTTAAAGTGTTTATTTAGTCTAGTTTATTTTATTATATATAATTTGGATGTTTAATAAAATACTTCAGATACATATAATATACCTATAACTGAAAGACGTGAATGCTGTGTCCATGCATCCAACGCATGTATCCTGGACCGTATTTCTTCAGCATATCAATGGCATGCTTCAAGCCAGCAAAATTCATTGCTATGCAGATGATAGCACTGAACATACACTACACACCCGCCGTGTGAATATTTCTCGGGCTATTGTCGAGCACACTTATGTCGGTGAGATTATATAATATCTTGAAATGGGGTTGAGTAAATCTTATCGCATTTAAACCCAAGAAGACACAAGTCAGAGCGTTTTCCGTCTGTCACCTGTCTTCGCTGACAAATTTTCTTAAAGTCTCAGCCAGCATCGGAATACTACTTGCGCAAATTTGGCCCCACATGGGCGGGAGCGAATGAAAGCGCTTCAAATGGTCGACGATCATATACTTTCCGAGCGGCTTGATACCTGCAGCCGAATTCCATCATCGAACATCAAGGCAGAATATGAAATTCTACCCGTATCATCTTGATTTACGCCGTTCCACAGCTGAGCTAAGGCACTCTATGGAACGAGCTGCCAAAAGAGGTATTTCTAAGACAATACAACTATGGACCTTCAAGAAAGGAGCGTACCTTTACCCAAACCCATGACAGACAAATGAGTGTCCATAGGTGGAGATATTACTAAAAATAAGGTGAGCCTCTTGCTCGTTTGTCCTCTGTTAAAAAAAAGTTCTATTATTTCAAGTGCAAAATATAAATCAATTTTTTAAAATATTAAATTCTAGTTAATAAGACAACTTTAGTAACTTTAAAATCCTTCTATTACCTAAAATGTTATTATAATATGCTAATTACTTTTAATAAAAAGCTTAAAATTATACTTACAAAAATATTGGAAATAGCTATCTAGACAAGGGTTATTGGGTATTCAACTTATTTTGAATAATAAAAAACTGTCTATTTGAATTATTTCTATTAAATATTCAGTCTATTTATATTTTAGTTTATTTTTCGTTGAATTGAGCCAACAACACACAAATTAATATGATTTACTCACACAGCTTAAGTTCGCCCCAGGAATGCGACGATGAGTCATGGCCGGACGTAATTACTGAATTTCATGTTATGTGCCACGGTTGCATTGTGTTCATATTGAGTGCCTGGCAAGATGTACGACTCGAATTATACCATGCCCGAGTTCGGACAGTATTGTATTGTTTAGACTGACTATTTATTTTGAGTTACGGCCCAAGCAAACTTTATTGTATTGATTTTCCTAAATAGACTGATACAAAATGTAAGAACAGGCTAAAATTCAGAAGTAGTGTGAAATTTTATCGTAGAACAATTAAACAAATACTTTAACATATAATTTCCTATTAAAAAAGTAGAAGACCTTGAATGGCGAGTTTTCTATTTACAGTATTTTACTATTAACGTCACTATCTTAAATTCCAATTTATTATAGAGCTAGAATTAATTCAAAAATTACAAATTGCTATCCTTTGGAGTTTTACGGTTTAATACATTATTTTCTCATGTCTGAATAATGATAATTTCATAATATTAAACATATCAATGTCTGTTGATAGGTTATATGTAAGATCTATTAGAAATAATGATAATAATAAATACAGGCTTTGTTGTTTCCGCTATGATAAGACTCCATTATAAATTATTCTTACATTACTATAAATGTAAGAACTAATTAGTAATGTTTGTCTCAATTTATCAAACGAGTTTTACATTACTTCAATTATATAATATATTTATATTCTTTATAAAAACTTAATCCTATTTAAAATTTACTATATGAAAAGAGCAAGCAAGCCCTCTGGCTATGTGTGGGCGGCGGTGTCACTTAACATCACGTGGGTCTCCAGCCCAATATTTACTACGGACTTCTAAAAAGGAGCTATACACAATTCGTCAAGGATGTCTTCAAGGGATATAGATATTGATTTCGCAAAAAAATGATTTCAATAGTTTACATTATCGTTAATCGTAAAACGACATCGATTTGTTCGACGCACGCAAAAACACGTACTATCATATGTGCACACGTGATTTTTAAAATTAATCATTACAAATCTTTGATTGATTGTGAGGGTGAACGGGGCCAACACAATTAACATTCAATTATTTCTGGGAAAATATAGTTCTCTACATCAACATAAAGCTATGTTGCTATAAAGCCTCCTTAATTATCAAATGAATATATTTTATTTATTAAAATAGTTTTCACCATGTTCGATTTCGAAGACTCATTGCTTACATGCGCAAAATAGCGAAACAGAAGTTAGAAATCGAATCAAGTAATATTCAGTTAGATAAGCTCAATATTCTAAACAATGTGAAGTGAAAATATTATTTCAATCAGTTAAATCACAGTTGAACGAAACATTAAACCCAAGCAATGCTCGTAAAACTATTCGTCTGCACTCTGATCGTCTGAGGAAATGCCACTCAACCCAGATGAATCTAATTAACTAGCAATAGTGCTTTGCCGCGCTTACTAACTGTGCATACGCGGATTTCGCACTCGATACAATCGCGACATAGGGCTACCAAACACACTAACAAAATGGCGATTATTAATAAGTAACATTATATGTTCTCTCTATCTATCTTTCGCATACGCGGTATCCTCAAATTTAATGACCTTGGATACATTAATTAACTGGGTAATATTGAAAGTAATGTCTAATGACTAGTGGAGGGTGAAAAATGAAGTTCTGAATGATTAAGATTCTAGATACTCATGGAATTAATGAATATGCACAAAAAATATTTCAATTGGTCTAATTGTCAGTTGAGCTTCATTATAAAGTTATGATATATTTTATGGCAAAGAAGGCTTGTTCACCTTGCCTTTAAATTATACAAAATATTTAACACAGTGTGTACTAGATTGTTACTACGCAAGTAACTTTCAGTAACACTGAATGTATTTTGAAACTTTTATGGCCCTTCAAAGAACTTTCATGAAAAATAATTGTAAAATATTTACTTATTTTCTTTATGCGAAGAGTTATTAAAATATATTTTATATTCATACTACCTAGGGCGTCTTTGTTTGCCTGAGTATCACTCTCTAAGCGTACAAAATGAGTCAACAAAGTATTTAGTGCTTATCACAAAGATAAATAAACTAATACTATCACGACTTACGACGAAAAGCACTGCCTAAGAATTTAGATAACAATTTGTAACAATAACCTTTGAATAAATTTTATTCCGTTTTTAAAAGCTAGCACCATTTATCGACTTTTAGAGAAGTATTGTGTACTGTAAAATGTTATGTAAAGCCTTTGGTAAGTGTGTTGAACTAAACAATACGAAATTAAGTGCTATTATAACAATCTTCAAACCTGTACCCTAAAGTTTTAGTATTCTTACGTCTATACGACCTTATTGTAATAGAAATAATACAAAGGCGAAATTAGTACCACAAAAGACTTTCGAATCGAGATTATTAATAACGAGTTAATCGAAAAACGTCAAAAACGAACGGGCATTAATTTAACAGTCCATTAAGCAAACCGAGCGATATCCATTAGATATTGTTACTGGAGTAACTTGATTACAACGAAAAATTAACGATTTCGCTCAAGTGTAGCCGATCCAAAATAATTTATATAAAGTGTAACAACCATCATTAGTAGAATTAATTTTTAAACTTAAAATACTTTTGAATTTTATTTTAAGTAACTTCAATACGAAAATAACATTTTCATACGAGTACGAATATTTTATTTATTTATTTCATACTACGTCCTCCTAAGTCATGTCAAGACCACTCAATTTCACATTTAAACTTATTTGTTATGGCTCCGTTAACCAAAGATAACTTAATGATAAAGGAGGATTAATTTTTATAGTATTTTTAGGCATGTCGGTTTTTTTTTAAATATAAATGATTATTTTACTCTTGCATCCATAAAAAGCATTCTTGTCAATAAAAATAAAAACATCAGCAGGGGATTCAGTCGAAAAGCTCAGAAAATATAAACCGTCAGTCGCACAAGTGAATGTAATTAATTTAGGAGACATTTGCATCCATTAATTCAGTTTTTGTCCCGTAATATTTTATGTGGATCTTGCTTGACGTTGCAAAAACCCCTCGGATCCAGCAAACCGATTCTATTCATCTTCATATGACGTGGCGACTTAAAATTATATTTGTACCGCTCTCATTCGTATTCCGGAAATACAAGAACACACCAAATGATTTTTATTCTATTGTTCATCAAATTTATCTTCGTATTTATCATGTTTGTATCTCAATTGGTCACTTATTTAGTAGATCTATCTACATTAAAACGTTCTTTTTTCATTTCGGTTGATTTCGTTGCCCCATGAAAGGGCCCACTGTTTTTTTGCAAGATTAAAAATAGATTTAATACCTACATCTACGTTCCTCTCTATGCGCATTTTCTATCAATCCACCCTTAATCACCCGCTGGTCTCTTCAAACGCTAAGAGAGGTAGGTATTACTCTACGTGGTCCCACACAGCAGGTGAAGATTGCGACCACTGACTCGAGGTCTTGCTTACTTGTATTAATTATTTATTAATTTTCATATTTCATATTTCAGTGATCTTCTCAGTGAAGTTAGGAGAAGGATTTCTATCGATTTGCTTATTTGACCCCATATTTTATCCATCTTAGCCGTTACACATAATTTACAGAACGTGAATTATCCAAATTGAATATTTTTTATGTAACCATGTTTTGAACGTAAAGCATGCAGGCGCCATAGAATTAGGTAAAAGTTGCATACATTATAAATATGTAAATTAATAGTACCCGAAGTGATCCCTAAAGCTGTGTGAAAGGAAATCATAAATGTACATCGTACATTAAAGTTCAAAGAACCTAAACATGTTCTAATATTGTTATTATTCTTCCACAAAAATAAATCTATATGACATAAAACTCAAATTGTGTTATTTATGTTTAGTATAAGTTAGAGTATAAAAATATCAGAAAAGTCTTCGGTGGTTCGATCTCAACTTTCGTGTGGAACCACACTAAAGTTGAGATCGAAAATTAGTTTAAACAATTCTAGGCTTTCCAAGGTAAATGAAAGAATTATGTCTATAATATAATCCGATCTAAAACTTATTTAATGACGAAACACTTAGTTCACCGAACCTTGTTAAGGCTTTAGGAAAATGCTTTTCTAGTACAACAAGTAAGAAATTCCAATAAGCATTTAACAGTACGCAATAACCTTTCAAATATCAGAGCTCGTAATCTCAAAGGTGTAATTAATTATTTTGAATGTTCCGTGTCTTTCTCGTTTTAATGGCACGAGATAGTCATTTAAAATTAATGGTCGGCCATCTTGTTTCTCATCAAAATGAGCCGTTAAATAATCGCGAGGGTTATTGTAGCTAATTTACAATGAAATCCATTTGAATTATATTTACTTTATTTATGAAAAGTGCTCTTCATATTCTATAATTCTTTTATAAACATAAAGAAATAACAACACTGAGGTAAAGCTTTATATTCGTATAGCTGTCGGCTCATAAATTACAGAGACTTGGGCGACATCGTTTTTACAAGGATCAAATCTTTCTAAATTGCACGAAGTGTACTATTAATACATAATAAAAACAGGATAATATTAAGCAAATTCGCTTTTCATATTAAATCTTTTGATTAACTAGATAAGCTGCTTATAATTTTTAACCACACACTATAAAATATAATTAAAAATTCCTTGAGGTTAGTCATAAACATAATTAACATGAAAATACAAGATTTTCCTCATAGGAAGTATTTGCATATTAATACATTATTATCTTACAAAAGAATAACTTGTACACATAGGGTTCATGAATTTAGAGTAAATCCATTTAGATTTTAATTAAACAGCTCCATAGTCCTCAAAGCAACGCCGAGGCGTCTCTTTATTTATCTTTGTATAATATATTTAGAATGAACTAATTCGCAAGGAGTTTTTGCTTAACTCTAAGCTACCAGTTGTCTAGGGTTATTTGTGAGTATATAAAATATATATACAGAAATATTAATATATTTATTGTGTATTCTTACACAATACAATTACTAAAATAATTATAAATTGCGATACTATCATGAAAGGCTGGGTTTTTGGATGGATATACCTTATAAGACACGTCTATCACGAATTTAGAGTTTTATTAAAAAAAATGCATACAAGTAATTCTTGGGGGGGGGGGGTAAAAATACAAAAGCAATAATGAAATCCTTAAATCTGTAAAATGTTTTATATTATAAACCTTTATAATGTTAATCTGAACATAAGATCTGGCCACAATTAGCACACGTTGCATTTCAAAGCCAGTTAAGTGCTATTAGGGCAAGTGTTGGCTATTACGTACAGGGTGGTAGAACTCCAATGAGTTTTCGATACTTCTTATAGCTCTCCTTATATAAAATACATGTGTTGTCAGATCGGCAGAGATTTGTGTTTACGGTAGCGTTACCTTTAGAAATAATTATACATTTAACAAAACAATTAATTATTATATAACACAGTTGAGACGGGCTTCCTATTTTTTAACAGGAAGAGATTGTTTGTATGTTGTTCGTATGTTTACTTGTTGAGAAGTATACCGATTGTGAAACACGTATTTGATATGTCAAGTGAAACTTTTATAGCATTGGCAATATTCTCGTAGACAAATAAATTAAATTTTAATTAATTAAATTTACGCCTACAATAATTTATCAACCTAGATCTATGCTACGGTCATACTATTTGTAAATTTTATAAGAGAACTAACAAGACATAATTATTTTTCATCACAAATTACAAATCACCTATCATTAAAATTAAAACAACTGACCCTGAAATTTGCTTTCTTTGCGTTAGTATACAAAAACAGAAGCTTAGTTATAATAGGACCCGACAGTTTTCATCTCGATATGATGATGTCAATAATTCACTCCCGCCATCTGCAATTATTAGTAATATAGCAAGGAAACGATCAACACAGAGTTCGGTTCTAATATAATAACATTCGATATTCCAGACAGTGCTGGTGTTGAACCCTTGTCACTTGTACTATCAATATTCCGAGAGAGTTCCACCGCAAATATTAACTTCTTACCTGCCCCATATAAGCGGTACAGACAGGTGTTCTCAACATTTATTAGGTCATATATTAGTGCTCTGTTATTTATTCTTATTGCTGTAAATATTATATTACAAATACTTCTGAAGCACTAAAATTAACTTAATTAGCTAGGTATCTGTGGCAGTATTATTAATGTGGGCAGGTATTGGGATGCTTGTACTAAGAACGAGGAAGCTTCAGTGTTAGCTTGGGATATACTATTTTCTAGATAAACTAGTACTTTAACAAATAACTTCTTAAACGAACTATATGAACATTAAAAGATAATTAGTATCGGTCACATAACATATTGTTATGGCTTATGAGACATCATTTTGTCCTGTGACCTCGAGTAGGATTCGGTCTCTTTGGCTTGCGAGCCCTTGGAGTATATGGACATATTGTTAATCATGTTTGATTGGCGTAAGGTCACGCAAACCATTAGTTTCCTTTTTTGTTATTTTATTGAAGTTTCAGTATTTAATTTGGTGATATATGTGTAAGCTAGTTGATGAAATTGTGACATGTGTTTGAATTAACATACTATTGGTTTTTTTATTAAAACTCAAAAGTATTGATTATATTTTCTAATATTACAAATGTTTTCCAAATGAAAAATATAGTTTTCAAGTTAATAAATATCTCAAGGTTTAATTAGAACACTGTTAATCATAAAATAAGCTCGTCCCGAATTACTCATTTCTTGCTTTTGCTAACTAATTAATTCTGTTATGTAAAACCTTTGAACCAAAGGTTTGCAACAGGTAATTTGTTTAGAGTGAAGAATTGAGGTTGGATAAAAGCGTTAGAAGCTTTACTACGCCTTTGTGCCTATCGATTCACCAGAATATGTGAAAGGAAATGTGTTAGGTATATTAAAATATTATTCTTGAAAAGGGTTTTGTGTATAAATTGCTTATACTTAATACGAACAATTTTTTTTTACCTTTTAAAACGATTAATC
The DNA here is from genome assembly GCA_963693355.1 of Pontia daplidice. Classification (NCBI taxonomy): domain Eukaryota; kingdom Metazoa; phylum Arthropoda; class Insecta; order Lepidoptera; family Pieridae; genus Pontia; species Pontia daplidice. The sequence continues at coordinate 126,007 of CAVNZL010000091.1, read as the reverse complement.
GATTAGTCAAACGAGCTAAATTAAGAAGGTCTAAGCAAAGCTGAGACGAAGAATTTTAAACTGTTTGCTGTACCTTCATCATCATCATCATCATCAGCCTATACTCGTCCACTGCTGGACATAGGCCTCTCCCAAGGAACTCCACAACACTCGGTCCTCGGCCTTCCTCATCCAGCCACTACCGGCTACCTTCCTAAGGTCGTCGGTTACCACCCACCTTAAGCCTTTGCAATCCGTATATTGTCTTTTATTAACATTACTCATTTAAAGAAAAATACTTTTTAACGGATTTATGTAAAAAAAAAATATTTTTTTTAATTTAAATATAATTACATTATTAATAACGCTGCAAAGCACGCGACACGTCGGGAAAATATTTAAATAGTGTAATTATATTTAAATTTTGCAAAAAAATACAAAACATAAATCCGTTAAAAAGTGTTTTTCTTTAACTTTGCAATCCTTTTCATAATTTATGCTCAGTCTTCAAAACAGTGCATTATCGAGCTCTTTACATACACATGTACATGTACATGAAGTAATTAATACTATGTTCCCAAGATAATGTACTCAAAGACAAGGAAATGAACCGAACCGCATTGCTTTCAAGACAAATGATATTAACACTCAAATGCACCAGTAACGCATGTACAAGGCCTTGCTTCTACAGATACGTAGATATAATTCCGGAATAAATTATTAAGTTAAGATAATTGTTTACCATTAACTTATTTATTATATATATTATAATTATGAACTTCAAAAAATAATTTATTAAGTGTTCGTTATTTGTTTTTACGTTATTCGATTATTTCAATTCTTTATATATTGCAATAATTATTTTCAAATCAAAGTAACAATATACGGAGCGGTAAAACCATGGACATGTTAAATTAAAACGTTAAATTTGTTAAAAATTTTATATAATGAACGGTTAAACCCTTGTTGAAATCCTAAACTATGAATAATTGTTCAAAATGGCCATTATGACATACCATGTAACACCATATTATTTAATAATTAACCTCGCAAGTTTATTAATAATTTATACGACACGGAAGAAGCTGCTAGTTAGTCAAATTTATGGTGGGTGAGCGGTTGCAGGCTATAAAAATCCTTCCATTATTTACTCTATAGTAAGAGATAATGGGCTTTGTAAGCATTTTACCTCACCACACAAGGGGTTTTTGCAATATGTTTTGTTTCTGGCACCTGCGCGGGGACGTCATATTAAAGCGTTTTATGTCATTCATATTTGAAGGTTTTTCGAGGGTTTCAAGTTTCCTATTTATTCTATTCATCATTTATTTATGTTCTTTGTTTTCCTCAACGCACATTCAAATTTTCATTAATAACATACCACGTCTTTTAGTGTTTGTAGCAAATATAGAATGCTGATTATATATTATATATAACTAGTTCATTTGATAGCCTACGTCAAAACGAAATTATACCAACTAAGCAAGATCTAAATAATGAAGGAGCTTTTCAAGATTCATTTTCTTTTCAAATGAAAAGAACTGATGTCTACAGAAATTTGGCTAGGTGTATGTCAAGTGGTTAACCAGTTAGTTCTAGAGACATTGAATTATTTAGAAATTGTGATGCAAATTAGTATGTTAGATACTGTATGTTTTATATATGTGTTTTGTAACATATCCTCAAATTTATCTGATATTTTATTTCTATTTAGAGACCTGAATTCTATAATATAATATCCTATTTTTATTTGAATAAAAAAAATTACTTATGGTCTCGTTTTTGTTCATTTTGATGAAACTTTACGATGGCTAACATCTCATAATTTTTTATACATAAAGAAATTATAAAAGATCACAATCTTAGAGTTTTTATATTTTTCCAATGATGTGCGTGTAAAATGCAACGTTCTGGCTGAGCTATGTTAGAGGTTAGTTTACCTTCATAAAAATTGTAGCGCGTGAATAGATTCATTCAGATTGGCATTCGTGATTATCGGATTCCGCAGGATTTGATGAAACCTATACATTTAAATCTTGTATCTCTTAGCTGAACTTACGTGAAAATCTTTATCATTTGTATTTTAACTCGTAGATGCTTTCTATGAATTTTATTTAGATGGTGAGTTTCAAAAACTTCTATGGTACCATAATAATTATATTCTGTATCCGCGACACAGATAGCAAGCTTTTTAAATTTATACAAAGATTTTTAAAAAATTCTGGGAAAAGACAACCGCGTTATATATGCATGTGAACATATGTATTTTTCAAGCTCTAATTAAATACAACATTCTATTACAACTAGCACTTTTAGTGCCGCATTATGACGACCTGAAGTCAAACCACAAATTGTTACTAACTAAATTTAATAATTTTGTCAAATGTAATTTGACATTTGGTGCTACCACATTGATGTAATTCAAATTATAAACGAACTGTTATTTCATATTTGCGGTTTCATAGTTAACAAATACAATATTTGTTATCCAGGATAGTCCATGAAATGTGGTCCTTTTGGATTGGATTAATTTAGTTTCGACTGTATTGTTTAATATGATGTAACATATTTTTCCTTATTAATGTTATATAGAGTAAAAAAATAATGTTTGTAGGGCTTTCCACAATATACACTTTGTCGAACTGTCTAAAGGAAGGTTCGGGTTTCATTCCTGGTCCAACATTTTGATAAACACAACTGTTGACTTTGTTGATATATATACATTAATTTGATTCGATTTATGGATAGAACGATTTTTAAATTCGAACTAGTACTTCCTCAGATTAGCCCATACAAACGAACAAACAACGTAGCGAGTATAATAGAAGCGAGAGATCAGAATATTAACATGTACATTATAATTTCAACATCTTATTTAATGCTTAAAATTTGAACAAGTCTCGGATTTAAAAATAATAATCAAATGAATCTTTTTCAGAGTATATTTGTCAGCGATATACATACAGATCTAAACCGTTGTAATAATTAATAAACTACAAAGACAATCGCTACAAAGCCATAGAACAAAGAGTATAATTCAATAAAGCGAGTACAGTGTGTACATTAATTATTCTCTTTTAAAAATGGGCATAATCTGCAGTGATTGGCCTTGTATGAAAATAGTAATGATTTTCCACGTCAGTGTCCATTCCACAGCGAATATTGTTCGATTCAATTACTTTTCCAATTTGCGCCAGCGAAGGGATTTCATGGATTTTTTCACGATCACTGTTCAATGGACGAGTTTTATTACTTTATTTCTTTTTTCAAAATCAAAATTCGCGCTTTGCCGATTCGCGGTGTGCTTAATCTCCAGACATACGGTCTAGAGAGAATAAAATGAATAGTTTATTGCTTACACTGGAACTTCAGAGTAATACAACACCACGGATTTGTTTTAGACTGCACAGCAGACATTTGGCTGAATCAGATTATATAGACATATTAAATAGAACGCCTATCAAAATTTAATAATAGCACGTTTTTCCTAATTTTACATCTATCGCTTGTAATGACGTCATCAAAAGTTCTATCGTTTTATATTTTAAAGACATTTAATATACTTAAAATACAAGTAATGACAAACGAAAGCGTTTTTAATAAATGTTGGGATCATCTTTTAATTATAATGATCTTTTTTTTTTTTATTGAAAAAACAACGACCTCCCCTTCAATAAAAAGGGACCTTGCTATCATATATAGTTCTGCGTCTCTCGCCGAGCCCGGACCACAACTACTCCGGAGATATCATTAGATATCTATGGGCGAGTCGCAGCCCGCGGGCCAGCGGGACGCACCTCGTCTCCGTGTTTTGTACTATATACTGTATAATGATCTTAAATAGATATTATACTATTTTAAAGTAGGTAAAAATTTAATAAATGTAGACATTGTAAATATCAAAATTAAAAATATCTTTTTATACGCAAGAATTAGATTAGCCCGTGGTAATTCGAGTTCAAAAAATTGCACTATGTGTCAAGTGATTGAACAAAATTAGCCAAGTCTTTTAATAGGAGTTCCATAAACGCGAAAAGCACGCCCGTTGTGCTTTTACGTAATTCTGTATGTATCTTGGTGGGTGAAATTAATTTTGAATAAATGTTTTACTAAGATACGTATATTATTAGAATAAACAATCAACGTCTGTACCATGTAGTTCAACTTTTCTAAAATTTCTTGTTTTATAATTCTAAAGCTTGTAAACAATGTATAAGGAATGCCTTTCATAAAAACTTTAGTATATGGTTTAGAATGCATGGAATGTATAAACGGATTGAATATTGATAGGAATTCTCTAACGTCCAATCTCAATAACAATCAACCTTCGTTTTGGAACTATGGATAGAATTTTAAACTTTCATCCTAGTGGCTTCTGATAATAATTGGCAAGCTGATAACCATGGATGTTTTAAGTTCTTATACATTTTATTTGTACGGTTAATGTTTTAACTCTACAGATTCTTACATTATAATATAAATTCAAATCAAACTTTGTCCGTTTTGTAAGTCATTGAAGTATGAATGGCCAAAATATTAATGATATAGTAACTTCGACTCTCAGCGAATATCTTTGTATTGGTTTCAAATTGCTTAAAAATTAATTGTACTTGACCATACAAACAATTATTACTCAAGTTTTTACTAAAATAGAAAAATACCAACGTAAATGAATTCTGTCTCATGAATTTTCTATTTACTTGTAGCAATATGCGAACTTTTCGAGCATGGCCTCTTTTGTTACCACGGAGGTTATCTGTGGCGATAGTACTGGCTGGCACGCCGCATTTGAACCCCCGTGATTCGCTTTCTGTCAGTGATGGCAACCAGAACGGTCGGCGATAAAGCGAAATGGCGCAGGAGAAAATTATCAAAAATTCCTGACGATGACAATGATTGCGCTAGTTTGGCTTGGCTCCTTAACTTTCGATTGGATGCGCTTGTGAATGTGACGGTTCCTGAGGACGAGGTGCGCGTCGAGGAACCGCTGTCTGTGAAGAAACCGCCTTATACATATCCCGAACTCATAGAGCGGGCTTTAAGAGAAAGAGGGGAGCTTACAGTTTCAGGGATTTACCAATGGATTTCGTGAGTGTTAAAATTTTTACGTAAGAAAAATCAAGAATCAATTTTGCAAATAAGTTCAATCGTTTTAAGCAGTTTTTTAGCTGCAGTAAATTGGTTGTGTCTTTGGTTAGTCTTTGGGCTAGTTTCATGGAAAGCATTTTAAAAATTTAATTAAAATATTTCACTACATATCAATTGGTCATTGATCTGGCATGGCCATGTAGATGACTTATTATCCAACATATAAAACTCATGAATGCTTGTAACAGTTTTTTTTAGTTTTATTAATTTTAATTCATATTCATCATCTCTTATCGCTTGGTAAGACAACTGAAAAAGGAGAGTAGTAGCCGACACCAAACGTGGGTGTGTAAGATTTTAAAATGAGTGCAAACGGGAAAAAAATGTCAATTTTTAAAGACGCACGAACAATGACGACGTCGACTTTCGACCTCCAATGTCACAACATATCCCGAAATTCCTCTTATTGATCAATTATCGTATTTTTATTCTTCTAGAACTTGTTTCCCTCGATCATAATGGTAATTTTAATAATGACTTGACATATTTTTAACAATAACGTCCAAGTGATGACCAATTAGATGTCGATAAATGTGATGCGCAGAATTGTGGTTGCTAAAAATTTAGTAAGATTAATAAGCTACTACTAACTAGTAGAAATATAAATATAATATAATTATCTCTAGTTCTTAAGATTTACGTCTACGAAGATTTACGTCTTAGCCTTTACTTACGGTTTGTTGTTGTGTGCAAATAAGTGTTAAAACAAATTAAGTTTTAATGAAGTTTTGTTACATTAAACAGGTATATAAAATAAATAATTTAATATTCTAAAAATAAAAGACGCCATGGGGAGGGGAATTTTACCGTCTACCAACAATGAGACTTAATTTTGCTCGTTCTTCGACCTTGTTTCAATTTTAAGTTCCAATTGTATTTGTATAGGCGTGGCACAACATAAAGTTTCTAACCCGTAAGCTAAAATGAGACATTCAATATCTAATTGCCATTGATTTTAAAATAACAAAATATCTTTCCTGTATATAAATAATAACATATAATATGAATGTAAAAAACCTTTGTGCTATTTTATATAAATTTGTTTAATTTTTCATTTGAGTTGCAAAATAAAATTTACTTGTAAGTAGTTGTTATACTTTAGGATTTCATTTCAATTTGACACTTTCATCCATTTTTTAAATTCGTTCACTGCAACTTTCATCTACAAACAAAATACTTAGGTTATATTATGAATTAACAATTAAAAGGCTTATGTTATTGCTTATAGTATATGCTGCGTGATGGCAGATGACGCATATATTTGTAGCACGTGGTGGTCTGGCAATAAATAATAATATAAAAAACTCGATACTTCAGCGCACCATTATTTACAAGCATTCGGGTATAACACAATGATAACACGATTACGTTGCAGGTTTTCAGTTCTTTTGTAGGCTTTTTATTACATTTTACATTTTCATTGTGAGGGGTGACGGCTTGCGATCTCTTTGTCAAAATATATTTTTCATTTTAACACCATTATGAATAATTGATGGGTTCTTAACCTAATTAATTAGGTTTGGAGTAGGTCAGTTCTTGTTTAACTGACAAATGGAACTAAATTGTACTCTAGTGTTTGCCTTTGTCCGCGAGATTTCCTAGTTTTGTTATTGTGAGGTATTTAATTGCATTTTCTGTAGAGAAAACATAAAAACTCATAAGAAGAAGAATCGTTTATTGTCATTAGATTACATTAGATTACAATTTATTTTAGTTTTTTTTTACAGATTAACTTATAATTAATCTTAAAACTAGACTTAATTAATAATTATAAAATGAAAATTACATAATAATAATAAAAAAATCTATAAAAAAGAAAGATAATAAATATCATTAAAAATAGGGGAGAGAAAGAACATAACTGTACCGATTTAAAGGGGGGGCAATCAGGACCAGACTCAGCTTATAGCTGTTTGAGTTCTCAAACAGCGCTGTTTTTCATCAAGATAAAAAATAGTAACATGAGTTATATAAGACGCTATAGCTTCTTTGTAGATGTACCTAGTTACATCGCTTTATTTTAAGGCTTATGCTATAGTAAAATTGTATAATATATAATACTTAAAAAGCTGTAATAATTATCAATGTGTATAGATAACGACTAGCTCAAACATTGATAATAAATTAATAAAAGATTTAATATCGATACAAATCCGCTTTGCTCGCTTTATCGCAACTGATTACGAATCAGTAATCTTGTTGTTAAATACGATTAGAGTATTAACTATATTGTCGAGCGTTTACTAACCGTTACTGATAAACTTAACAAATAAATTGCCGTTTCCCCGACATTATGCGCAAAATATATAAGAAACTCTTTTGTGACAAGTAGATGTAACAAGTTTTCCTTAAAACGAGATCTTTGAGTTTGGTTACTTTCACACCTAAATGTTTCAAAAGTATTAAGTGATCAAATGTTTACTCGTATCAATATCCCTTAACGATCCGTTAACGATTTAAACAGCTGTAAATCGTACAGGTGGGATCAACCCTCGATTGTTATGGTTAATAGGCAAATCGTCCCTTGCCCCATTGAGCAGAATCGATCGTGCCGTACCCGTCACAGCGTGGGACCGTCTTGTGTTTTGACACTGATACCGAGGGTAGCTTATGACGCGAGGTATAAGTGTATAAATAGATTTTTCCGATCAAAGTGGAAGGATAGAATTTTTGTTCATAATTGAATAATTGTAATCTTTTATGATAAAATATGAGATTTATGCATTTATTCATTATTTTATATATTATCCGTGGTTATCACATAATGTGTGGACGGAACAATTTCGCTTATTACTATTGTGTTAAGAAATTTTCTTATAAAAATTGTTGAACAAACATAATAAGATTGAAGAAAACAAACATATTATACATTACATAATTGTCAGTATTTTATGCTGCAAATATCGTATAGCACAGGTGCATAATATACACTTTATTATGTTTTTATTTATTATACAAACTCAAAATTAATAGCTGTAAATACTACTGACACATATTTCCAAGCAGGAATAATAAAAGTCAGACCAATTCCTTATTATTATTCCTTTAAGTCAGTAAAACGAGATCTTCTTTCAGTGACCATTTTCCGTTCTACAAAGCGAACGATGAGCGTTGGAAAAACTCGGTCCGGCACAACCTCTCCATCAACCCCCACTTTCGTAAAGGAGCGCGAGCGTCACAGGGCGCTGGTCATCTTTGGTCGTTAGCCGCCAATGCAATAGACCTGCTGCCACTGAGTAGAGAACAAGAGAAGACTGAGTCCTTTGAAGCTCATATTATTGAGTGCCCCAAAGTAATTTTGTTGATTTCGGTTGTTGCTTAAATTTATGAGATTTTTGGCAATTTATTTTGATTTTGATTTAGTTATATAATAGGACACTCATCTATTGTAACATCCGTTTTGGTTGGTTATTAATGGTTAGAATTGATTATTTTTGTAATATTAAATAATACTGGATAAAGAAGCATCTTACGGGCGGTTATACAGTCTGTTAACCGGATCAAACCATATAGAAGATTGAGTCAAGAAATAAATTATTGACTGAATTTTCAGCTAGGCATTCATACACTTATGATGAACGCTGTATTTATTAAGTTTGTCACATTCTATTAGAACCTCCGTACTTAAGTAAAATCAAAATCAATTTTGATTAAATTAGAATCATAACAATACGTTATTCTTTCCAGGTGATAGTATTAGACGAGGCCGCTATTGCCGCGGCGAGTATCATTCCTGATCAGGACATATTCAATGGAGGTGCAAGTAAGTGAATTTTTAAAAAATTGTTTAGTGTAAGTTATTAGTAGCTTATCTATTTAATTTTTAAAAAACAGTGAGTAAAATTACATCCTTTACTGAAGAAACAGGCTAAGTACTGTTTTGAATAAACTTTATTAACTTAAGTCTATAAAGTTTTGTCACATGTGTTGCCCAGAAATGGCACATCATGACAGCCATCACTGTCCTAGCCTAATTCAATTAATTAATTTATAGGTACTTTTACTTATTGATAGTTAATTCATTTATTTGAACATAGTTTTATGTTAATTTCGTTCCTGCCTATACCGACTTAATATGGTAGTAAATGTTTGGTGTGGCAATAGAACCATTAAAATTAATTATAATGAAATATGTAGAAATTATCACGTCACAGAGTGGCGGTGTTTAATTTTACGGGATAAGAATAGGAATAGTCGAACACAAGCGATGAGGAGTGAAAGAGGATGTTGATATCAGGATTTCAAAAGCCTGAGGCAATTCGGTTCGGAAAGGATGAGTTATTATTAACTGACTAGGCGGATATATAAGAGACTGGGGGACCTGCCCAAACTTAAGGGCAGATAAAAAGCACCTATAACCGACGAGCCTGTATAATGAAAATAATAAAAACAGTGGAGGAAGCGCGAGAAGTATGCAACGATCGTAGCAAATGGTCTCTGCCTACCCTAATGGGAAACAATTTTAAATTTATTTAAATAAATTTTTACCCTTTTTGTAACCATGACCTACTTTCAATAATTATTAAATAACTAAAAAATTATCTCAATTTTCAGTAATAACTAAAAAATTATCTCAATTTTCAGTGTTCCTGAACCCGGTATCTGCCGAGCAAGTGGTGCGCGAGTGTGGACTGATCACAGGCCTTTAACTTTTAGTTTTATACTATAAGGGCTTAATAGTAACATAATTATTACAATTTTTAGAACGACAAAATACTGATGTTTATATATGCATCTGGAAAATAAATCTGTGAATTTTCCACTAAAAATGATTAAGTCAATGATAAGCACTTATTGCCATTTGAAAGTAATGATTGTATTAGTTTTATGTATTTAAAATCTGTGCAAAATCCTATAATTGCTTTAAGGCATTGTTTTTCAACCTGTGGGTCGCGACCCCCGGGGGGTTGCCAGAGGTAAAAAAAAATGGGTACTTTAGTAAAAAGAACAATAAAGACAAATAATATTGTTAATAGTAATACTGTAACATACACACACATACATGACAAAAAACCGAAGGGTCAAAGGGGGTAGCGAAATATTTTTTATACCAGTCGCATCATGAAAAAGGTTGAAAAACACTGCTTTAAGGTATATGTAATTTTCTCGAACTTGATCTTTCTAGTCTTACCTTTGTAGATCAAGTGAAAGCTTGTTAGGAAACTTTGGTGAAATTAACTCGTCCTGTCGACTTTAGCTGATCTCGCAACTCCTACCATAAATGCAAATAGCTTATTATTTAACTTTGAAGTTAATAGTAATTTTAATAATTTTGTGGAATTTCAAACACTAAAATGTATATATGATACATAATAATATTTTAGTTACGCCTTGCCTTTATTCGTTGGCAATGATCTCATGTGAAATTAATGTTTTGTCTTAGTTAGTTTGTAATACATTTTACTAGAATTATGTGTTTTTTTCAACTGCAACACTAAAACGACCTGGGTACGGTGCGATACATTAAACCAATAATTCAATTCTGAATCAGCTGTTTGGATGGGAAGGCAGAGTAGTGATTACACACACGTCTATCCTCATCGAATTTATTGTCCTTTCGAATGTTAAAATATATTGCTAGAATAGTCTAAGGAAATTTTCCTTCGCTGCTATGCTACATATAGTTCTGTTAAGATATAAGTCTTGCAACCACGCAACTATGAAACCACTGCAATCCGTTAGCCGACCGCCTGCTAGCCTATTTCATGAATTCAGGCTGGTGGCTGGCTTTAACTATTGAGTTGTTATTCCAACAATTTTTGTAGCTCCCAAGTTTGAGACATCGCTACAGATATTAATTATATTTAAATGTCCAATAAATATACTTTGTAAACAACTATGACCAATTTAAAGTAACAATATTTAATGATAATAAAAATTAAGTAGTGCAACAGGTGAGGTCATAGTAATCCGATGGAGAAAAATATTTTACTTGTCTGATATAAGAAATATTCGGATAAATGTTTCTTTTCTGTTTTGTGATAATAATTACGAATAGAATAAAAGAACAAATTAGTGAAAATACTACAGTGTGGCAGAGTATTAAAAATCCTTTTTATTAAATAAGTGTATGTGATTAGCCACGTGCAATTTCTATTACAACGTTAGCGATTTATAATTTGCTTAATAAAATACTAATTAGGGTAAACAGTTGTAAAAAAAAGTTAATCTCGCTTATTGGATTCCGGTCACGATTTAAGTTAAGCTCTTCGGTACTTAAGCACATAATTAATTCAAATTGCCTTTTTGTAAGAAGGAATTTATTTAGAAATTATTGAACCGTTTGAATTTCAAAGATGTTAATGATATTGTAAGTTTAAGTATTGCAAGTTGTAGGTCATACAAGAATTTCTACTTCTACTTCTCTTACTATGGTTAATAAACTATATAAAACTGAAAATTATTAGTGATGTTAAAATATACATGGGCGCGTAAAGTGATCATTGTATTGCTCATGGACGTAAATATCTTAAAATTTCCACTTGGCTTGATTATTTTTAAACATTCATCCAGTTGCCCATTGTTAAAATGGTTTGGAAAATAATACTTTCACAAACTCATAGTGTAGCGGTTTAATCAAAGTACGCTCGCGACTAATTCCTTAAATTAAGCGTTAACGCTGAGCGTCAAAACCAAGTGAGAACGACATGACAACATATGTTCTTTCAGAAGGTTTGAGGACTTAAGTTATTGTAACCTTTATCTAGAAGAGTTAAATTACCATTCACTCGCAGTCCGGGAGAGATTACGGGAATTTCATCAAGCCCTACTTAACACAACGGAAATTAATGTACCTGACTCCAACTCTAGGCGATTATACTTATACCAATTATATTATAAAACCAATTATAAAATTCAAGACAGTTATCAATTTTAATCAATCCAGCATTATTTAAGACTGATACAAGACGATTAACGATTTTCGTTTGTTTCAGTATTTCTAATAATAAGATACAAGTTTTTGATTGATAGCATTTTTTAATCGAAACGAGGTATTATTTTTATAAATTAGGTAAGTATTAAATAACGATTTAGAAAGTTGAGACAAGTAAACCATTTCTTAGCCACTTATTGCCTCAAGTTGAAACGGAACACCGATATTGTGGTAATAAAAACTTTTTTCATTATCTCGGTGTTAAGGAGCTTATTGAAAATAACTGTGTCGCAAAACTTGTTTTTTATCGGCTTGTTCAACAATTTTGTCAAAAGTACTTTATAACTCTGAAATTAAAGTGGCAGGGTAATATTATTAATGAAATTGGAACTGTCCAACTTTTGTTTTTATTTTTTATCATATACGTTGAGGCACTCGGCCTTTTACTGAAATGATTTTGGAATATAATTCTTTTCTTCTTTTCAATTTTTATAAGATAAAAATATTAACACTTTCTTAGAAATTGAAATGAACGATGTTAGGACACTTGAGTGATTTAGTAAAAATCAAATATTAATTCAGTCTACTCAAAAAACCTATTCAAGTGTTGTTGCATTAAACACAATAGTGCTTTGTAACATTTATTTATATAGAAGCCTTAATTCATAATTGTAGTGGTATATTTATTGTTGGTGAATCTTCAAACAATTGAGTTCTTCGCCTTGTTAGGATCTTTGTATCGTCCAAGGACGATGGAAGTTCCGAATCTTTAGTTTCGGGTAACAAATAACACAACACTGTACAAATTAATGCAAACAACCCGAATACAAGTCCAGATGCAGTCTCTGGTAGTAAGTTTATCAAAGGACCTGATATCTGTCCGAATCTTGATAAAACAGATAAAAACCCAAGTACCGAGTTTCTTATTGATGTGGGAAAGAGCTCCACACCATACAGGAAAACTATAATAAAGGAAGTGAAAAAGAAACAGTTGCAAATACAAGCTAATATGACTCTTAAAATAAGCAGTTTCGATGGCACACATACAACAAGAATCATAAAAAAGCCTGAGAAGAATATTGTTATCATTAAAAACGTTCGTCTATTTAACCAATGTAGTAGAAATATAGAGGAAAGAGTACCAGGCAGTAATAAAATACCCGATATGGCAACGTTTATGTGGATGTTGCCACTCATTTTACCAATATATTGTGACACTCCATAGTAGCCCATACCGCAGAGAAAGTATATGACGGACATACAACCAAGATTTATGGAAAGCTGCTTGTGTTTAAAAATATGCCAGAACTTTATTTGCAGTTTTGCTTTTTCACTCCGATGTGATAAGTATTGCTCAATCTCTTCACGTATATTCTCGCAAGATCTTCCATTACTGTGAAATAAAATAATATCATATCGTTTCTTTGTCTGTAACGGATAGTTATAAAATTACTTTAAAAACAAATTTACTCAATTATTTGAATATAACAGTTAACATAACATCGAGTGTTTTTAGCAGTCATGTTCAACGAGATACAGTGTTAAAATCATTTGTGTCCGGTAAAGAAATTTTATGTAGCTTACATTTTCCCAATTTTTTCCATTACACTAACTGCTTGATCCACCTTGTTATTATCCATCAACCATTTCGGTGATTCCATAAGCAGCCACCAAGAACACAAGAAAAAGAAGACAGGTATAGATAGGGCGAGTTGAAAATCGTCCAAATCACGAAACATGTAAGAAATTCCAGCTAATGTTATGTGGCTAATGTTTGAAGGGATGTGAAATAATGCGGTGACCACCTCTCTATGTGTGAGGTTGCAGTATTCAATACACAGAACAAATGCGGTTATGACCGCTCCACCACAACCAATTCCTTCTAAGCTACGCATGAAAGAGAAAGCTATTATTGTTGGCATAAAGCTTATAAGACATCCTGATGTTGCTAACAAGAGACAGGAGATGTTAAACATTGCAAGTCGTCCGAATCTGAAACTTATATATAATTATAAACGTGAACTCCGTATTACATCGTGACTGATTTCTTTATTTGCAAGAAGATGCATTCATCATTTTTACAAAGCTGTTTTTTATTTGTAATCAAACGAAGACCTAGACCTTTAATAACTATCTTAATCACTAATAATAATTAATCATTAAGTATCCTCTTCAAACCGAACCGTTTAGCAGAATTGAATGTACGAACCTGTCAGACAAGAAGCCAAACACCAATGCTCCAATTAGAAGGCCGACAAAATTCATACTATGCGAGAAACTTATCCACCAAGAATTTTCACAGTGAATTTCAAATTTCGTTTGCATCGTCTCTTGAAACACGCTCCTGTCCCACAAAGGCTCTCGGCACGGGCATAAATTCTTGCTTTCATTCCCATTGCAAGTAAAATCAATTGGTGGGGACAAGAAAATAAGGTTTAATACATGCCAGAAAATAGGTATCTTACTTGAAAATATTACAAGGAAAAAAAAGTAGTGATAACGAGTAATCACATCAAACTGTTTTTCGATTGGATTGTGAAATTTCGGGTGCTTCACTTTTGCCATCTTTAATTTATCAAGTAGGTCACGATTCAAATTGAATTTGCTATAATATAGTGTAGGATGTGTTCTCATATTATAATAATAGGTACAAGCTCACATTACAAAGTCTCGTTTCCATAGTTTGAAACTTCATATAAGGTAGACGAAAGCGTCTGTTTATTACAAAATTTAATTGTCTGTGTTTATTACAAAAATTCACCGCTGTAAAATTTACCTCAGGCTCAATCCGCCTGACTATTATTGTAACACGGTTGCATTTGATTAGTGTATAATCAGTTTTATAAATTTAAATAAGTTTTGGTTTTTGTCATTGTCTTTCAAACGTATGTTAAAATAACGTTGTCTTATTTTGGAATATTTATCTACTATAAGGCAATTCTTTGAATTCATTAATAAATCTCTAGAGGTTTTCGCTGCCAATCAGATTACGCCTACCAAACCAAAGACCTTTTTCTACGAACAGCTGCTTGTTGACAAGTAGGATAAATTTACGTAAAACTAAAAATTGTAAAGAAAGTGTAAATAATTTTGCAACAACTTTTATTTGATGATGTACGACTTTGTTGTTGCCAAATAAGATGTTTCCGGTTGCATGTATATTCCGGTATGCATGCTTAACTTAGTCAACCTTCAGTTGAAATAAAAAAACCTGAGGTAGTTCGTATTAACTCTGACTGTGCAGTAATTGATTTTTTGTGTGAGCCATTAATATTTGTCCAGACCAATGGTTGTAACGAAACAGTGTAAATTAATGCAATTGTATTAAATATTTATTGGAACATATGCAGAAATGTACCATTGAAAAGCCCAGACTAAAAATAATCCGTAATGAACAGCTGAAAATTCAGTCGATCAATATTTCGACAATCATTAAGAAGGGCAACCCCATTTTTCGAGTGAATTTCGTTGTTTTTGTCGATGCCGACGAATCGTTAGACCTAATGGACGTCTAAGTACATGTCAAACTTCTAATGGATCTAATTCGGCGCTGTGGTCAACAAAAAACATCCTGAAAAAACCTTTTAAACAGTCGAAGTTAATAGGGAAAAGTTTTTAACAAAGCCTGTTATAATTTACAAAAGATAATACCTCTCAGTGATCAAAGCCGTGTTCTAAACATTTTAATTTGTTATTTTGTGTATTGGACGGAGATTAAAAAACCAGAATATTTTGAGGATTGTCTATTTTGTCTCAAATTAATAAAGTGTACAATAACGTAAAATAATATTTTCTGATTATAACTATATGAGGTTTATAAATATTATTTGAAAACTGCGAAATACGAACTATATATTCAGAAACACTTTCAAAATTCGTTTATAGAATTTTTCATTATGAAAACGTACAATGATAACTTTTTAGCTTCGCGATAAATGGCTCTTCGTGTGTAAGTGCTTACCTATGGTTATTTAAATGTGGTATCGATAAATCATCCTTAATGATTTGATCTTGTGCCGCTATTAATCTTGTTCATATTTCGCATTGTAAGGTTGGATTTAGCATATTTGCTACAGGACTAACATTGTATACTTATGGCATGGCCCTACGTCAAACTTAATAAAGTTTTTACGAAGGACATAATATGGAAAATCAAATTAGAATAGTTATTTATACAGTACAAAGTTTGGGTCTCCATTAATTCATGTAAAATATAATATTATAATTAATTTTAAGTTTTGCCGTTAGCGCCTTTTATAGAGTCCGCAGTTTAGCTCTAAGTATGTGATTTGTTTCTTTTCGCGTGTCTTATGCGTGTCCTTGTTGACGTGGTTTTATTAATAAATTAAATACATTTTTGTCTATATCTAAATATCGATACTATCAAAAAATCTCAAATAATACCTTCTGACGTAAACACTGAAACTAAAAAAATACAAATATTTAAGCGTTTAATTATGCCATGGCCTCTTCTTCTTTTTCTGCTACTCCACTTTATTGCTAAAGGTTGGCTAATAACAATTTAAATCGTCGGAAATCTTGTGGTAAACGGAAGAGTTGCTCGGTGGATGTAATTCCGATGTTATCATAAGTATAAATAGCAATGTTTATTGACTGTTCATTTTATTTTTTGATCCAATGCATAACCGCCCATAGATTGACATGTTTTTCATATTTCTCGCAAAGCGAATACAAACATGCGTTCGAGCATTATCAGACTGAGATTAATGATGCACGAGTTTACGGATTGCGAGCATGTTTAGCTTACTCAGCTTACAGGATAATTAGGTACAAAAAGTAGTGAAAGCCGTGACTTTCTATATTCATTTTATTTTCTTTTTTTCTGATGTATACATTAGTTTAGGTCTGTTTACAATTTTCATGTTATGATGATTTCATTCAGTCAGTTCAATAAAACAGATGGGAATGTTTCTTTATTTATTATATAGTACCTCTTGAAAATTTTTATTATCTGTTTTGTATCATTTAGAGATCTATCTCGATGTTATAATGCATGATTGTAGGCATATATATATTATATTTAGCATTTATTTTAAATTTCTTTATACCGTTGTACCGAAATAAGTTATTGACAAGTTAGTCCACATTATTAACTTGAAAAAATCTTTTAAAGTGATTTTGATATTGTGGTATCTGTAAATTAAATTAATTAATTTTGTGTTTTATTGAATGGAATGGAACTTGGTATTGTGGTAGCAGGCCTGGCTCGAATATTATGTTAGGGAACGATGGAATTTCTCTGACTTGACTATTCGAGGCATCTCCAAGCTGAGGTCAATTTACTTGTTGGTAAAAATAACTCATTATTTACGAATTCAAACAAGTGAAAATGCGCTATTCAAGAGAATTTAATTGTATATAAATAAAGTAAAAATACCATTTTAACCGGACAATTATTAAAACGACACTAATAGAATACAATTTCCAATTTTTAATGGAAAAAATAATTATAGGAATGGAAATAGTAATTTTCCACATGAAATATTAAGAATATAAAATATATTTTTTCATATTATTTCTATATTTTGTTGTTATTGAGACTCATGGGGGCTGTTGATTTACGCTGTGCACACTGAAGTGGTTGATAAGGGGAAATCCGGCAAAATTTACGCGTCTATGCTCCTGGTTCCCAGAATTGACTGGATTAATTTCTCCTGCCGTCGATTGATCTCAGTTTATGAAATTCAGTATTCTGTTTTGGAGTGTTTCATTTTCAAAGGGGAAACCTTACGTTATGAGCCGCAGCAAATATTTATTAAGATGAAATATATAACAGATTTCATCGTGAAAATACAATATACTCTTTTCGAATGTTTCAGACGTCCTTAATTTTGCATTTGATAAAGATTGCTTGCTTGGTATTCGTGTTACTACAGACACAATTATATATCATCGCACTGTTAATGTTTTCTGAAGTACATTAACAAATATGAGTAACTCAAAGGTTATCGTTTTCTTACTGAATTATTATAAAACAATTGAATTAAGATTTCAATTGTCTACAATTTTATCAGATTTTGACTCTACCAAACTACTCTAGCTTACAAGATACGATATACGTTCATAAAAACTGTATTTCGTATAACACTAAACCATTCCGACAATTTTAAAGCTATAATTTCATATTTACTCAATAAAATTGATTGGTAACATTCAGTTATTATACGTAATTGTTGTTTGAGCGCGATAGGTGAGTGGGTAGGCTTTGTGAAGTTCGTAGGAAGTATTGACCATACACGTAAGCTTTGTTTGGCTTCCGCTATTCGATAGCGGCGCCATAATTTATAAGAACTATCTATGATTTCACGTGTGATATCTGGACAGAATTGAGTATGGAAGATACTTCACAAATTGCTTTTTATATGACTGATATTCAGGATATCTTTTAATTGCCTTATTAACTCCTGTTTCTGTGCCATATATTGTTAAACGCTAAAACTTGAAATCAGTAAACGTTGCAACTGTAAACAACAGATTCACCGTTACGTTACGTTAAATACGAAATTGATTTATTACTATAGACTATATTTATTTAATTTTTGACTAATGTGGTGTGAAAACCAACTTTTATTCATTCATATCACGGTGCACGGTCAATCCAAATATATCGTTCGCAATTTAATCAAAACAAACATTTGAAAGCATTTATCTAAGACTAATTTAGTATACACTTAGGTGAGAACCCACTTACTCACACATACGCTATAAGTGATTGACGTGAACTATTATTACATTTAAGGCATACCACACATTAGTGTCCTGCCACTCCAATGGACGTCAATACGACAATATGATTCAGACGATGTATTTTTGGACTTGAAGTTACTTACTCGCAAACCCTACAAATAACTTACATTATATCAATCGGATTCTGTACTCTAGTCGTTTCAAAAACGTAACCCCTAAAATACGCAATTTTTAAAAAATGCGGTCACGCACGCTTTGTATTCTGTAAAGTTAATTAAATAGAGGTAGAATCATTACATTAAAGATAAATGACAGCTATCAGATTGTCAAATTAAAATGGTGATTTCATCTCAATTAAAATATAATTTCTTGTTTAAAGTCATTTGTAAACAAAGATTAATCCGATGAAGATACCATGTATAATAATTGGCATAATTTCCTCGTGTTGCTATCTGCGGCGAAGCGATCAGACCCTCTCGATGACGATTTCCGGATACGTGTTTTCTTGATATGCCGAATTAGTTTATAAGCGGAGCGGGAATCAAAAATGATATTTATATATTAAACGATTACGAGAAGGTTTTTTGAAGGGAATATTCACTTTTTTAGCAGATTTTAAGCAGTATATTTTTTATTAATTCCTATCAAGGCTTACTTCACTTTTTATCCAATCAATTTATTCATACTCATAAACCCAAACACAAAGGTATTATCATAGCAATTTCTACGTGCATTTTCAGCTATCATCGATTTATGTTATTTCTATTTTTGCAAGTATGGCTTAAAGGTCAAACACTTGTTGATTGAGCCACAGATAATATGGTCTTTGTAATTAGTAACTAATTAATTAAAACTATTTAGAAGTGATATTTACACGCTTCGCCTACAACCCTGTTCAACATTTATTATTTCATTGTGATATTCACGGAAACTTAATATCCAACAGAGATTGAGGATGTATTGTAGGTCTCGCAGGAATATTACAGGGCAGTGGGTATATAGTAATATTTGGGCCAATTCGGGTCTTATTAGCATAAAGATATTTGGTCCAGAGTAAAGAAATGACGGGACAAAGGATGTAATTGTAGCCATCTCTTTGAGAATCTTTTTTTGATAATAACAATCTAGATTATATAAATTATAAATGTATACACAGCCAGCCAGAATAGCATAAAGACTTAATATGAGCAAAAGCACTTGTATATAGAAAGTTAATTTGTTCATGTGAGTCTTAGAATCCATATAAGTGACCATGTACCTAATTAATCAATTTATTTCCTAATTCCCAGGTGCATATAAGTATATATTTTAAACAAATAACCATTTTAATAATAAAATTGTTCCAGTCGATTAAAATACTATAATTATCATCATAGAAGACCGAGGACCAATTGTTGTGGCGCTCCTTGGGAGAGGCCTATGTCCAGCAGTGGACGAGTCTACGAGTAGGCTGATGATGATGATGATTCATCATAGTCTTAAGCAAAAAATAATTTCTTGACAGTTCTTCATTTGTTATTTATATTTTTATTTAATACTTGGATTATGCTTCGTTTGAGAAACAATTGTATAAAGAATCATTTTCATTTCAGTAAGATATTGTAGCGCCTTATGTGAGTCGCACAAACATCTATCAATTATCTCGCATAGCGCGCCAACCGGCTTTTTGCTAATCAACAAAAACAGGCACAAACAAAATAATAAACAATGGAACTGCATCTGCATTCGACGCGTAATTTATCAAAGCAGCAACTTTGTTTCTCATCTATTTTCCATTCAGACCTAAGCTGCACTTTCTTAGCGGAGATGGGATGTTTTTTATTTTATCTCGCACGTAATATTTTGTATTTCCACGACTTCCCGGAAGCGAGAGGATGTCCTTATATTTTCATTTGCGGTAAATTTATGTTTCTATATTTTCTAATTTTAATAAAATATAGTTATTACTACTAGTTTATTGGTTTGGTTATATTCCTATGACAAAATTAAACTCAAAATTTATTAGTTTTATTAATAATTTATTTATTTTAATATTTCTTTGTAAGTGGTGTTGATTATGTCGACTAAGACTGCTTTATTTATATATATTTGTTAGACTTATTTCACCTTTTGTGTATAAGCCTTGTTAAGAAGATCTCAAGAAGTGGGCGAAAATGCTATAAAAGCTTTTAATTTTGATGTCAAAAAATGTTTGATGACAATTTACGCTTCTGACGAAATATATTGTTATTATATATATGTCATGTGGATATATTGCAAACTCAGAGGCCAAGAAAGAGGTAAAAATAACAGCCATGTTAGTATATTTCAACGCTAACACGATAAGCACCGTAAACTATACCGTCAGCAAAACAAACAGGCAAAATCGTTCAACACTCGATCGAACCGACATACAATAGTTATTGTAAATATTTGCTGACGGTACTCTGTTTACGCTAGATCCCTTCGAGTATTGAAAACATTGTTTATGAAATTGAAAATTGCAGTTTTCTTTCTTGGAATGGCTTGTTTTTTGTTATTTGAATGTTTTTGTTTAGTGAGTGTTGTTTAGGTAAATTCGAGAAGTCGCGAAAAAAGACACGGCCATTTTTAAACCCCTGTAGCTGTTTTGTGAATAATCTTAGAGATCTTAAATAAATGATACTAAGACTTAGCTAAATATATTTTAACGATTTTAGTGAGTGGGTGTAGCTTTCATCATTTTTTACGATAGAAAAACGATACTTTTACATTGTATCGTATTAATATTTTGGGTGTTGTTTAAAATTAAATTAATATAGAAATAACAAACTTGATTACAAAATAATAGTAAGTTAGTAAAGACTGACTAAAGTTTAATCGATTTTAAAAACGGTAACTTATTCACTATGTAACAATTAACTCACCATAGTAATGTTCTTTATTATTAATTATATAATTAATAATTAGGTTTAATATAAATATATATAATAATATGCTATACTATGCATGATAAAGAACCACCGGTGGGCAAGAATCTTAACTCAATGGACCCTGCTTAGCCGTAAGCGTAAACAAGGCAGTCTAAAAAGAAGATGGAAAAAATATTTTCACAGAAATCTGGCCCAGGCTAGATGACATTAGCAAGGGACAGAATAAAATGGAAAGTTTTAGGGGAGGCCTACGCCGTAGAGGCGACTTCTGTAGATAAGTTAATGTAGCTTGATGATATATGATTAAAATTGTACAGCTTAAGTCGTAAGTAGAAATAAAGGCTTTATTTATTTATTTATATAATATATTTCCGACTGAGTATATGAGTGTATTTAGGTAATAAATGAAATTACAAACGCCGGTCAGCGAATATAAAATAAAAAATGTATGCGGAAACAACAATGCAACCACCTATTTCTCATTCAGTAAACAGCAGAATTATGAAAATACCAACGCGAATCTGAGATGCAATTTGTTTAATACTTTGTGAAAAGGTATTCTAACAATATGCTAGTTCATTCCAGACGAAGTTTTAGAGTTTATATGAAAGAAAATTGCAGTTTACATTCCATCCCCGCTCCCGTCGATCCTGAGATAGGGAGCTTTGTATTCCTGTGTATTTATTTTATTCCTTTGTCGAGTTAATAATAAATATGGTCTATTGTAAGCGGTAATGGAAAATATCTGCATTGAATACCGTTTATTGTTTGTTAATTGTTCGCTCTGTTTCATGATGATAAATGATATTACAGCGATGGTTTTGTATATTATATTGGGAGGAAAATAGTTGCTTTTAAGGTTCTATCAATCAATTTGTTGTTAAGTGTATTGCCAGAAATATATTTAAATATTCGATGAGCTATATTGGGTTTCTTCTCATTGTATACGTACATATGCATAGTCTCGTTATTATTTTAAAAATAAGGTGGCCTGGATGATATCGAACGATGTATAATTAAATATAAGTTATACAATTAAACTTATGTTACAACCCATGAAATCCATTATCTCTGATAACAGTTAGAAAAGAAAAGTTTAAAGAAAATATTATAAAATAAATGTTTAAATTCTTCAAATACCCGCACATCTGGACATTTGTAAATACCATTTCGTCAAGACAAAAAATAAGTTCCATAAAAAATTGTTTTCATATTTCAAATAAACCAATAATCGTCCATTTTTCACGTGCCAAAATAAACAGGGCCTTTACCGGCTAAATAAGGGAATAAAAGATTCAGTGGTCGGAAAAAGGGCTACAATATTTTTTCCCTCACCCCTATAAGTTAAGTTCTCGGGCTGGCTGTCTTTTACTGACATACAGGTATTAATATTTTCTTTGTATTTAATACATATTTCAAAGGTGTCTAAAATACCTTCTTCAATACAAAAGATGAAATTTTAACAATAAAACAAACGAGAACAAAAAGTTTCTATATAAATTTGAGAGTGCAACGGTATTGTAAAAATACAATAAAATCTTATCAAATTAATTAATTAAATTATTTTATTGAAGCGTGCTAGTATAACTTCATTTTCATATAAGCAAATTTTATAATTAATATAGTACTTTATACCCATAGATAAAATAGAAATGAAAATAATACGCAAAACTAAAATATATTTCAAATTGATTTAATGTAATATAAAGTTTTACTAGCAGAATTCAAAACGCATATTTAGTAAACTGAACACGTATTCAATATTCCACAAAATGATAAACGCGTTACAGAATATTTTGATGTACCTAAAAACTAACGAAATAGCGACGTTAACAGCGCAGGCTGTTAACAAGCTTCCGTTATTGGCGGCAGCGGTGTGTCGCATCTGCCGGTAACATAAGTGTGAAATAGCAACAAAACTAGCCGTTTCACGCAACCACATTCAACGTCTATACTTTTTTCATTACGTACGCAACTTTGCCGAGGCTATTAAACAGGTTGATTGTACTGAATTCTGATTGTTAGGCTTATGGTTTTAGATCTGTAACGAAATTTTTGCACTTGTGTCGTTTCGCTATATGTATGTTTCGTTTTGCAAATGTGTTCTCAAGTTATGCCTATATTTTATGTAATAACTAGCTGATCCAAACGTTTTACCATACATGTGATTTAAATTTTCAATTAATAAATAAAGGCTGATCGTAGAAGGGTGAAAATTTAGGGTTGTATGTATTTTTGTACGTTGTATCATAAAAAAATAGAAGCTAAAAATTTTGACCAAAAAATGAAAAATAAATTTAGGGGTGGACGAATAGATGTTGGCCTATTCTCAGACCTACTCAATACGCTCACAAAGTTTCATGAGAATCTGTCAAGCCGTTTCTGAGGAGTTCGAGTTCAAGTTCGTGACACGAGAATTTTATATAATATTAAATAATAATAGTATCGAGATACACTTTTACGCTCCTTCGGTTATTCCCTAGGTAAGCCATTATTGCCTTGAGAACCCAGAACCTTTCTGTTCGGCAGTCCGGCATGATGACCATTGCACCAACTGGATTATGTATGTTAGTTGTCTCGTACTATATGTATTATGTTGGATATACGAACAACAATAAAATAGCAGCTGTTCCTTGAAGTTAAATATATAAATAATTGGACGTATAAAACATTATATTTATTATAAACAACATTTCAAAGGCTTTACTCTCTTTTAGTGGCCACAGGCTAAGTGTTAAACTGTCTCGGACATTTTATTGTGGCCGCGACTTAACAGTGCTGTTATTGTAACGAGTTGCTTTCTCTCAAGTTTTTCTAACAATTTGTGGGTTTTGTTTCGGATCGCGATAATTTCTCAACGATATTGGGCAACTTTAGTAATTCCGCTTAAATATATGTTTTGGACTCGTTTCAACGGGATTTATTGTATTGAATCCGTAAATCACGCCTTTTCTATTATTGGTTTTTCTTAGTAGTGAATTCCAGCTTTATGTGATAGCAGTCATAGTAGACATTTTAAATGATTACTTACGGTAAAGGAAATATAGTGACTGCGTTTATTAAGCTCTATTACCTATTAATGCCAAATAATTATATTTTAAACCCCGTAATCTAGTCAATCCTAGGTATTTTAATAATACTCGAAAATCTAATAGTTATCGTATAACGAACCTAACAATAGATTTTACTTTGGAAAGCTGAAGATTTTCCGTATTGTATTTGGTACTAAGAGTGATACTTGTATTACATTATAACAAGGTGTATGAGTTTAAAGAAAAACACTTCATTAACGGATTTAAGTTATGTATTTTTGCAAAAATTTAAATAATCACATTATTTTAAATTTTTCCGACGTTTCGCTTGCTTTACAGCGTGCATGGTCACGGTAGACTGAAGACAAAAGGTGTTAATTGTCAAAATAAGTGTTTCAGCTGCAGAGAGGTTGTGTGTTATCCGTATTTATTACCCCGGAGTTGGTATCGACTAAAACCGGAGGGATTTTTACAGAACTGGCTCACGGTGTCCTCCATTTTCCCTGATTGTTTTTCATGTATTTCATGAGGTGTATGAGTATTAATTAAACCTATCGCAAAGTCAACGCTCTTTCCTGATAATTCATTAGAACTTCTATAAAATTAATTCAAAGGTTAAATACCTCAAACGAATAAAAATGTGTTATTAAAAGCTTATTTCTATAATCAAACGCATAAATGTCAAAGGAGTTGATCTTTTATATTCTGAAATCACTTTTCCGAGGTAATTGATCTTAATTTATTTGATCCATTTATCTCCCTGTAATTTTATACTTTGTTTTGTATCTGCCTTTGACTAATTAACCAAGCTTTGTTATGAGTATCCCGTTTGATGAAACAACAATTTTAACTAACTTAAATTGTCATTTTGCAATATCTTATACTAAAAAAAATAAAAATTATGTAACATATATATAAATATATTTTATGTGTATATAAAATTCTCGTGTCACGGGGTACGTAATTGAACTACTCCGAACGGCTCGACCGATTTTTAAGAAACTTAGTAGGTCCGAGAATCGGTTAATATCTATTCTTCATCCCCCTATATGTTAAGGATGGTCCACCCCTAATTTTTTTTATTTGTTGGACAGTTTTTCTTATTTTTTATTTTTCTATGATACAGCATACAAAAATACAATCCTAAATGTATACCCCACTACGATCAACCCGTATTTCTTATTTATAAATATTTTTATTGAACTAAAAAAATTACTGCTAGAAATCACAAGTATGCCAAAACAACGTTTGCCGGGTCAGCTAGTATAATGTATAACGGCAAAGTATTATCGTAAATGCGATTCGAAAATTAAAAATGAAAACCAAGTGGGAGCATTAATAGTGAAACGTCGCGAGTGATAAACGATCCCGGTGTAACCGAAATACGCCGAGTGGCTATTACGGGCCCTTTGGTTGCAAGTGCATCCAGGTATAGAGAACTGGAATGAAACTTAAAAATATATCTACAGAGATCTCTGGCCGTAGGATTAAGCCTGAAAAAATTCTTAATCAAAATTTGACCACCTGCTTCGCCAAAAAAATTAACCACCGATGCGGATCTAAATCCTTCCAAATACGAATACCTACTACAAAATTAACTATGTTACATACATACAGAAGTTTTGTTGATTATATGACATATTATCATGTGATACCAATAATAATTAGGTGGATTATCAATAGATTGGAGCTTATAATTTTAACAAATACAAGAAACATTCCTATTTTACGCAAATATATATAATAATAATAAGTATTCACAACAAGTGAATATTTTTCGTAAAATAGTAATAATACTTAATAGGTATTCGTTATAAATGTATTTTATTAGTAAGTATTGTGATTGAGTGTTAACACTCAATACATTAAAATCTTAACTAAAAGTTAACGTTAACCAACAGTTAACTTTCAATTACACAACTTCATTTAGTGGCTTCTGATTTTTAAATATTTATACAAGTGACTAGTTTTATTTTAGATACCACTGCACTGTGTTGGAATTCATTAATTTCATGGTTCTTCCAAGTCCTATCTAGATATTTAATTCATATTTTAGTATTAAATTTATGGCCACTCATGAAAGCTCTATTAAATTGAAACCGTTAATGTTACATTTTGATTTATATTATTGTTAATTTGCTTAATTAAGCAATGACAGTGTTGAGATTAAGATAATATGATTTATGACCATTGTAATTAATAATTAAAATTTATAGGTTTTTAATGATAAATTAAGAAATGAATACCAAATTGTTGCTACGTCATACATATATTATAAATACTCTCATGAAATAAACTTAATACAATAGACATCAATGGTGAATAAGACCTAGAAAATTATTTTCGTACGAACAAAGGTATCAACAAAAAACAAGATACAATCGGCTCATACAAAATTCAAGACAATGGAGAAAATGTATGTAATATCCACATAGGGCACATTTACTGAGACGATTTCAAAGAAGCTTACAAATCACAAATACTGAATCAGACGTAACAACGACATAGTATATTCAAAACACGAAAATGCTGCATTCCAAGTAGGAAGGCGGCAAAGTAGAGGAAATAGTATGTAAACGCAACGCCCGCATCTGCCTGCTCCGTTTACACTCGTTATGTTACTGGAAGCTGGTCTAGATTTCCGAGGAGGTTGTATACTTTTTATTGTTTACTTTAGTGTTGCATAGCATAGTCTTGAAGTCTACTGCATCCACCCATATTGTCGCATAAAATCATACTAGGTGTAGTATGATAAATTTTTATGACATAAAGATATGACATATTATTATACAAGCCTATCAACGTATATCAACTCTATCGCAGGAACAATGTGACTCAAATATTGAATAGTAAGAAAACTAGCGTCATCGATAGCGACTAAGGACTATTTCTCACCTATACATAAAAGTCAGATCTGCTGATCGCGAATTAAATTAATAAACTTCTTACAATAATTTGATTTGTCGAATATATTAATTGTAATAGTCTCTGCAAAATTAATTAATATTATTTTAGTTGACAGTACAATAGTTATAATAGCAAACGAGGCACCACGTTTAAAAACTGGTGAACTTATAATAGTCGCTCCCACCGCTTTATTCCTTTCGTAGAGTTTCAAATGAGTTCTGCCTATGTTTTACTTGTGTATTGTGCACGCCAGCTTTAGCTTCTTTTTTTCATTATACTGTCTCCGATGTATATACTTTTTGAATACAATAAGTATATTTTATATTTTAAAATTTGTTCTACGTACAATTTTTGGAAGAGCGTTGGAATATGAAAAGTGGCGTTCTGTTTTGGACCGAGACTTACTCGTGGACTTATATGTTTACTAGCTGACCCGGCAAACATTGTTTTGCCATACTTGTGATTTCTAGCAATATTTTTTAAGTAAAAAAATAGGGATTGATCGTAGAGGGGTAAAAATTTAGGATTGTATTTTTGTATGACGTATCTTAGACAAATAAAAAATAAGAATTTTGTCCAAAAAATAATGAAAAATTTAGGGGCTGACCACCCTTAACATTTAGGGGGATAAAATATGTTAGCCGATTCTCAGACCTACTGAATAGGCATATATAATTTCATAAAAATAGGTTGAGCCGTTTCGGAGATGTTCAATTACGCACCCCGTAACACGAGAATTTTATATTTAAGATTTTTTAACTAGATTCAAATTTTAGATAGAAAATCAAAGTATCAAAAATTATTTTCAGCAAATGCTTTGAAGAAATATTGGGTGTTGTAGAGATCTTTTTTGAAATCAAAGTAATAAATCTGGAATTACTGTATTCGTGTTTTACTCATAGAGTTTCACTTTTAAAATAATATTAATAAGGTTAAAAAATTATAAAAAAAACATGTTTAGTACAAAGACGTCGTTGTAACAATTTGTTTTCGGGCAAACCGACGACATAAAAAAGGTAACAAAAACCGGACTAGTAATGAATTCAAGTCTTCTGTACCGAACATTAAATTTAAATTAAGGTCAATTATCTCACGAGTGTTATTCCATACTCCTAACTCCTACTAAATCTCAAAAAGTCGCAACTCAACTGAAAATTCAAGTTACATTTACTGTTTGTACTAATAAAAGTATCTGCTTCATCCGCAGGGGGGATACAATTTCATGTCTTATATAAAATAGCGTTTTAATTTCTGCACTTTGCTTGAAGTCCGCCCGGACCGCGATACAAACGGAATGCTAAATTCACAGTACGTACGAATAACTTCATCTAGAATTCATAACATATTCCTCAAAACAATTCAAGCCCTATTTTGAGGAAATAGAATAGGAAATCCAACGCTACAATAAAGTGTTTAGAACTAACAATGGGAGTTGAAAGTCATCGCTGCAATACGGGTAAATAGTTAATATTAGCGTTGTAAAACTGGTGATTTAAAAGCAAGAGTTTTGTATGAAATTTCTGTATAAGAAGTATGAAAGTGACATTTAAACAATGACGCATAGGTTACATTTATAACGCAGTTCGTGAAAACTATTCTAGTAATGTTTTTTTTAATTACACGTCTTTAAAAGAGCTTCAACGGATACTACTGTTAGCCCCCAAGAACTGCCTTTAAGGTTACAAAATTAGTTCAAGTTCCATTCGAGAACTCATTTTTCTTTTCGATTGTGAAAAGCGGTGCGATTTAAAATGTAACTTATGTCAATACAATATAACATAACCTCGTAACAATTACTATAACATTTATAATCTGTATAATTAATGGGATACATACCGCAAAACTTATTACAAAATTTATTTCACAATTTCGATTTTCGATTGCATTTGGCTTTGTCAAATCAAATTAAGAATGGAAACGAATCGAAAACCAAAGCATATTTGGGATGAACCCAGGTTTCAGCTATGCATAATATTTATTATATTATATTTTTGCAAAAGTATTTTACATTTTAACCACAAATATACATTTAGTCATTTGTATATCTAATCTGTGCTCCCTTCAAACCTTGTTCTAGCCTTTTTATTTCAAGTTTAATCGAGTTCGCGTATAAATGGTTATGTTAGCGTTGTTAGGTTTTATGCGAGTACTTTTTGTATCGTGTTCGGCTCATGTTCCCGGCTCTTGCATAATAAATATAATGCACGTAATAACTGATAGGATTCCGGGAACGGAAAGGGGCGCGATTCCATGCTTCTGACAATCTCCTGACGTTAACTGTAGATTACAGTCTTTATTTGTACGCTAAATTTCATGAATGCGTGACATCGATTGATATTGATCTCGTTCTGGTAATGACTTTGATCCTCTCCGTGGCTTATCAATTAACACGTGTGGTTATACGGTTGGGAGTCTTTGTTGACAAATTAATAATTAGATATTACAGAAACTAAAGCTTCACGCATAGAAAACGAATATACTATATATACGAGATATTATACATAATATATATTTTTTCAGATAATTTCTTTAAAACATTCACAAAGCTTTGAAAATGTAAATGTATCATAAAAGTTAACAACATATTAAGCAGTGGAATGTGGGACTCAAAGTGCCCAAGATATTTCTAAAGCTACGCGGATTCAACTGTTTAAAACGGATACTTTGTCTGAGATTTACTTGAATAAATGTATGCTCGGTGACACCAGAGTTTAGACATAGATAAACGCGGTTAGACTACGGTTTAGATAAGCGATGATGCCTTAGGGTACACATTTTTTAAATTAAAGTACACAGATTTTTCCCAACTAAATATAATTATATATCTATTGATTATTGATTGATTAATCATATTCCTCGGTTAGTATCTTGGTGAAACGATAATTTTAACGCGTTGAGAGGGCTAGCCTAGCTTGGGGAAAAACCAATGATACACAGAAAGTCTTTGCATTAAATATTTAATATTTTTTATTACTACTCTGCTAAAAACAGCAATAGAACAATATTTAAATTTTATTGTGTAATGCATCCGAATTCTTCGAAAATGACAAATGGTGTTTTATCTGTTGAGACTTGCCTGATCTATGAGTTAAACGTATTTTATCATAAATGTTTCTTGATCTATCGTAGCCAATAGAAAAAATACATAATCCATTCACGTCTCGTCTATGATATTTTCAATAAATACTCCCAATATTCGTCTGATTAGCATTCCCAAGAAATCCACAGAATATCATTCTAATGTTTTATTCATTGGTAAATATGTATGTGACGAAAATATAGATATTATTTGAATTTCTCACGTTTGATTGTTGATAGGATTTCCGTTTGATGATCCGGCGCTCGGAATTACCACAGATTGGTCTTATGATGTGAAAAACATTATTCATTGGTGCCCTTTTCATCTAGTGCATACGAATAGAAATAAACTGACTTTTGTATAGATTTTATTATCCATAGGGTTAATAAAACATGATAAGTAGATGTTAGATATCATGTTTTATTAATAAATAGACATAACATGAAAAAACAAACAAAATTCAACCTCGGTTACAAACCCTATACGAAGTTTAATATTATATTCAGATTACAGTTTTTTTTTTAATAAGAAGCGTTGTATAGCATTGCTTGAATGGTATTGGTTCACATTACCCCTAGACCAATAAAATCCCAGCGACAAGAGAGATTTGAAGTAAAACAAAAGACGAAGTCCGAAGGGATTCAACTTGTTCAACATATAAATACAATAAAAGCAATAAAAAATGGCCACCTTTTTTATATTTTAATTCTAATCGATTAATAACAGATTTTCATGGTTCTGTCAAGGTTAAGATTAGTACAGTTGGTGACAAATTTTTGTCAAAATATGTTTGATACCTTTGTGCAGTCTATGTTCTTATTATGCAAAACAAAAACTTACTATTGTCTGTATTGACATATAAGATGCATTTTCATTAATCTTGTCTCAAAAAGATTATTTTCAAATTTGAGTTTGTTCAGATTATACTTATTTTTTTAATATTTTAAAATTGCTGAAATCGACTTAATTTTATTATTTAGTATGTACAAATATGTAATTATATATGAATAGTAAATACACTATGACTTAATAACATACCACAAAGCTATGACACATATCCTGATGTCTCAAAACTGCATATTTTCCAAAAGAGACACGAACTGATGCATTTTAGATACCAAAGTATGAAGAATTCCTTTTGTAATCCTTCCCGATACCGCCGTAACTGACGCTTAAACATTCAAAAAGATTCTTTGAACGTAAATATTTTGCCTGAAATGCTCTTTTGTGAACGCAGAGCGAATCACTGATGCGATCTTATTGAAAACTAGCCGCTCGAACTGACTTTGTATCATAGTGAAAACTGTGAAAATTGCTCCAAATATTATTTTTTTAAGTCTTCACAAGAATAAATTCATCGAATTGTATTACTATTACTTATTTACAGGAAATTATGGAATTTTTAATTATAACCTATACATTAGTTTAGGTTAAGGTAGTTTTTAAGTTTGTTTTTCTTTTTTGGCTATAAGCTGTAATGAAATAAATAAATAAATAAATAAACATTTTAAAATATATTTAATTAAATATATATAAAGTTAATAATCTTAAAAAGTATAATTAACTATTATGCCGCTAGGCTCAAGATCTATAACACTCAACAAGAAATTCAAAGTAGTTGATATATATATTGTTATTTTTAGTGCATACCATCGCATAAAGAATAGTTTTAAAACAGGTTTAGTTTTAAGTACACATTACCGATGTCCAGCACTAAATGGAATGTCACTTAATTAAAATGTATTTAATTTTACTCTATAAAACATTAGTTTCAAATGTTAATTACATTTAGTAAAATAAACCGGTGTTATATTAAATTAACGCCCATATAGCGTCCCTGTAAACATTGTTAAGTGCGCTGCCGAAATTTAATCCGTCGTGTGTCTTTGCTTATTATTAAGCGTTAAAACCACTTATACTACATGCAGGCTGCGCGTTAGGGCTGGTTCTATAGTATATTTATAAAGTAGGCATCTTTTTGAAGCACTAGCAGAGAGAATTTAAATGCTAATAATTTGTAGAGATCTTTGTGACTTTGTTTAATAATAAAACCATTGTCATGTTGTCATTAGGAAATTAAAGAGCAGGGTATAGCTTCTCATTCGATGTGGAACAGGACAGTGTAGTTCATAATCGTATAAAATTTGTTTTAATAACAAAATCCGCTTCTTTTGGTCTATTTATCGCAATCTTAGTTGACTGTTTTAGTTATTGTGACAATTATAAACAATTTGATGTTGTTTTTTTATATCAAATATATTATATACTATTATATATGTGTATTTATAGCTAATGGAATCTCATGTTAAAACTTGATATGAATAAACAAATTATTTGTATCATGAGAAAGGAAATGAAACAAAAATTTCTTTTTATAAAAATTACTACAGCACTTTTATGTAGTTTATATAGCTTCAAAATAATCATAAGCTACACAGCCCTAGCTCCTAATATTCATGAAAATTAATTCCACACAAGTTTTAGTATAAAGCCAGATTTCCTTGTAAATCGCTGCTAAAACTTCACGCGATGATAATTTTATTAGACGTGCGGGAACAATATTGTCGGTTGCTATTGAATTATGCCCTTTATTAGTTTGTTTACCTTGCCACAGTTTATATAGAACAGTAACTTATGAAAGCTTAAAACTAGATTTAGGTTTTTTAAACGTATATTTGTGCCATTAAATTTCATACCATTAGGATTTAAAGATGTTCTTTTAAATGTTGACCTCCAGAGTTGATGCACATTTGAGTCCTATTTATGACATTTTGCATAACTTGCCGTAATACTTCCTGCTATATGTTCCTTATTTCTTGATGAATGTTTTTTTAGAGCTGCGAGAGTCTGTGGCTTGTTCACATACACCCGAGATTTCAGAATACCCCAAAGAAAGAAATGGACGGGTCAGATCGGGTGGTCTTGCAGGCCAAGGCAAATCGCCAAAAGGACAGATAACTCGGCCTGGAAGAGCGTCCCTCACTAAGTCCATAGTGTCGCGCGCTGTGTGTGCCGTAGCTCCATCTTGTTGAAACCAGATATGCTCCAGCCCCAATCCATCCAAACTGGGTATAAAAAACTCACATGGTTCTGTGAGAATAACCAAATAGGGTCTTTACTTTTGCGCCACCCGGTTTATGTATTTATCTCAGTGCTGTAAGCCTAAAGTCTTTATGCACGCAACAATTATGCTTTAATCATATGAATGGGATGAAAATTTCGCGGAAAACAGGAATCACCTGTTCATCATAATTTATCTGGCACATTCACTAATAAACATTTGGCCAACAATGGAGAGAAACCTACGTTCCGCTACTGAGATTATAAAGGCTGTGAGGGAAATATGCAGTCTCAATAAACGTTAGTCAATATAACTAATGAATAATAAATGAAGTTATACCGACGTCTAAACGGTTGGTAAGGTTTAAGTATAATAATAATTATTTATAAATAAAATAACATTACAAAAAAATAAAGTAATAGTCGTATTTAGACAAATTTTTAAATGAAATTATTTTAATGCTTTTGTTTATGATAATAATAATAAATAGTTTTAAATAATAGTTTAATATCCTATAGCAGATAAGTCACTACCTGGAATCACTAATCAAGGAAAAATGTATGCAGCTATGTTTTTTCAAAGGTTGAATTCATTACAAATTCATATGGTTCGTCCCTCAAGGTGATTGTAATGGTCTCATTTGTTATCCCTATCGTCGTAACCTCTGTAAAGGGATCAATGCGACTTAGGGTCCTTCGACTTAGGGTCGAAAAGAGCGTAGCGATCCTGAATGACCACAACGTAATCAAATGGGCGACGGTGTCATTTAACATCAGGTGCACCATGGTCATTTGAATTTGTTTAAATATAAGAACTAGAAAGTCACATAAGTAGTCAATAGTTTGATGCTTTTCTAATTTTATTTTTGTATTATTATTTCCGAATAGTGGTAAAATGGACGACACTAAGTATACAAAGTAGTTTATAAGTCAAATCAAAGTAAGTTTAAGTTAAATGGTCAACTAAAATAAAACATTGACCAAACAATATGCAAAGCACTCACAATTCACACACATTCTTTTGTTATTTTAAACATTGGATTTACTTAGTCCACTTAAGCGTCGCTACATTTGGGGTGTTAAGAAACCTTAATAAGCTTTAAAGAGTTAAGTATGAGTTAAGTATGGTATAAACTTCTCATTCTACTTAAGCTACGGTTTACGAAGTCCGCTTTAATTGTTGATTTAGTTCCGTTTCGCGTTTAGATTCCTTTCATTTTTAGATTTGTAACTTAAATGGTAAATGAATTTTTAAATGAATTTCATAAACGCTTGAGAGTAGACGAATTATTAAATGCTGTCTGTGTTGATAATATTAGGGGATACATTGATTATATTATGAGGTTTTTTTTTATGAGATATATTTTGCTAACACACAATGTAGCAGAGCTGTTAATTATCTACTTCCATATGTATATAAAACGTTGAAATATGTTTTCCTAATGTTATATTACCATGACTTCAAATTCATACCTTAACATATAATTTTACATAAGTTAAAAGTTTATTGTTTCTTTTAACTCAACGATCGGTGCTTCATAATTGTTTATAATAAAGATAAATTCAACGAAAACGAGTCATTATTAAACATCTAGTTAAAATGTAGAAATATTTTACATTATAAAATATAATTCTGCAATCCTATTACAAGCCCAATAAAACGGCATTTATAAAAGCTATTGTAAGCATGATCGGTATATGTACGAAAGGGCTACGCAATCTGAATTGTTCGAGCCTTTTTGACGGTTGGGCGGTCAATCATATTAGTTTTTGTGTCGTTTTCAATTTATATTTTTGAAATACGAATATTTTTCTAAGAATAATCTTTCCTCAGACAGATTGCGAATCAAGGCTAAAACAATTAAAAGAGAAGTCAATCTACCTTTAAAATTTGCTATTTCCGTTTGTTTGGAGTGAGTTTCACATAATTTACTAAGTATTTAAACTCTTATACGTTTCTTATATATTATAATGATGAGCATTACGTTTTTCATGTGAGATAATACTGAATAATACAATTAATGTAAAATGTGAACAGAATCCCGAACTCTAGAAGTCAATATTTTTATTGAATTAAAACATGGATAACACAATTTCCCAATTCAAAATATTGTATGTTTATCTTTGCAACAAACAACTGAATGCTTGGTACTAGGCGTATACTGTATAATGAAAACAAATAATACATTGAGTCCAGAGAGTTACACACCAGTATGTTTAAATGCATTGTATCGTAAAGACTGTTTATAGGCAGAGTGAACAATAATAACCTTTAAATTATGTAACTAATATTTTAAGTATTATATTTTACTATGTTGATTTAAAAAAGGAGTGAATATTAACTAAACAATCCTTAAGTACCAGGGTGTCATAAGTTACGAGGCAATTGAAATTGGAACATCGATTTGAAGGACTATCCACAATCGTAGTTAGTGGCGGCAATAGCAATTTGCGTTGAGTGATCCATTCGTTTCTGACGAGGACGCGTAATGAGTCATTAATCCTACTAATTCGGTTATTACGACGTTCATGCGATCAACGATTGATTGGACGAAAATCTGCTTATATTTGATACAAATTTACATAGCTAGATATGTACTAGTTGTGATAATTATATACTAAATGTGATATTGTGGTTTATTATACGTAATGAGATTGGAAACCGAGTAGTTTAAGGTTGTCTGCGAAGCACCTCCAAATTGATATTAAACATTTTAATCAAAAATAAAGTGAAATGGAACATTCTAAAAAACATTTTGAAAGACACTTTCATTACACACAGGAATTTATTATTAGTTTAATTATATCCGAGTTTATACAGGTATATGGTTAGTCACTCATAAATTGATACTAAGAACTCCCAAGCTTAGGAGCTTGAATGGGTAATTCAAACGGAAAAATATTGTTAAAAGATATAATAAAAATGTGTATGTGTTTTTTCCTAATAAAGTAAAATCAATAACTTAGTTCTGTGGGAGGTAATTTGGCTGTTCAACCAGTTTAAACAAGAAAGCTCGTCGAAATCGCCTGGTTATCTCGCATCCGTATCCAACCTGCCTATGTGGGTTACCACTGTTGACAAACGAATAGTCCGCGATAATGATGTTGTAATGCAATTAACGCTGCAAATTGGTTTAATCAAGTTCCGGTAAACATCTACTAGTAATAATTGACAAATAATCAATGTGGTTGATTGTACTGTTATTACAATTCAATGATTATTGCATATCGGTGAAGAATATTGTGCGCATAGCAACAGTAAAAATTTAATGCTTCGCAATGATATGTAATTTACATGTACAGGGTACGTACACGTCTTCCCATTTAACGAATCCCAATTTAACGGAACGTTACTTAGGTAACGTAAAAGCTTTGAAGAATATCAGAAATATAAAATTTCTTTGTGTGAACTTACTATTTACGCTAGTTTTGACATAAATCATATTTACTATCCTTATAACGACGTGCATAAGATAAAATGTAATATTTTCCTTCATCGATTTTACAAAGACTCACATGTAGAAACACAATCTTTACAATAAATCTCTCAAAATGCATTAGCCATTACCGGTAAAACATTCAGCTGAAGTTAGAAGCTAGTTCCAAGATTCAATTTCCGGCCATATTACGAGCTAAATGTCTAACTTTCCTTTAGGTTAGTGCACTAGTAAAGGATTCTACTTTATGATCAACTTTAAGGCTATTGTGGAAACTTGTGCCGTGGTGTTTTTAAAGAGCTCACTACCAATAACTTAAGGCTTTATAGTTTCTGCGCCTAGCATGCAATTGAAAGCTTTTATTAATGAGTTGAAGTGTTCCTTTTTAGATAACATTATAATAAGAGGAATTGAGAAATGGAATAAAAGCATACTATTCTGGTACCCAAGAAACAGGAAGAGAAAAAGAGGCAGTTTCGAAAATGGGAAGATGAAATTAAGCTTGTAGCCGGGAAAACATGGTCAAGGGAAGCCCATAACAGATTAGGCTGGAAAAGAATGGAGGAGGCCTTTGCCAAACTGGGGCAAACAGACGAAATTGTCGGTGTCGAAGACTTGCCAGAGTCTTAGATTAAGATTAGCATAAGACGAAATTGTAAAGAATTATGTCTGAATAAAGGCTATTATTATTATTATTATATGAAGGTGTATTGTGTGCCAAAATAATAACTTAGTATCAAGTATGGTTTACACAAATCATTTTTTTTTATGTATCGTCATAGTCTTAACTTATGACTTTTATTATATTATATTATCGATTCTACTCAATTAAAAAAAAACAATTATTTTTAAAATAATACTAATTTTTATTTTTATTATAAAGTAAATAAATAAAAGACATTTAAAATTGCACAGTGATAGTAGATAAAAGTAATTGAAAATATTTTTGTGATTTCGAAATTCTGATTACAAATAAACATTACAAATATATACCTATTCGAACAATATTTATTGTGTCAATAAATTGGGTGGACATAAAATACTACAATTTACTTTTATCAATTAGTCCAATGTTAACTGTAAACTGTAAACAATTAGTAAGCTGTATATCGCTACCATGACACATTTTTTTATATATAATAATAGTCGGTATTAATTATCTTAATAACTTAGCTATTTTATGAATGAATAACCATTTTTAAGTGAGAAACAATACTAAGGTTGAACGCTTTCTAAATAAAATGATAAAAGTCAAATTCATATTATTCTCACCGGAAAATTCTAACCATATCTGCAGGCGGTAAAAAAGCTATATAAATTCCTGAACATTCGCGTATTAGCGTTCTAAATAACAAACCCGTTTAGCGGTATGGAGTGCAAAAGGTCTAAGAAAACTTCCCCTAAGTTCGTTAAAAGCCCTTTAATGGTGGTTTATTCCTTTGATTCACTTCAGAACCCCAGCAATTAAGTTCTTTTCAGTATTTAATGAGAAGAAAGTCCCGCTGTTTCATGTCAATCAACTTTTGAATAGTGAAAAAATTGCCGGTTGTTTAGGGGAATTTCAAAACGTCATAAATGGATTATTTTTCTAGCTGAAAATAAAATATCACGCTACCTTTTAACGATACTATTATTTCTAGGCAAAAATAGACTCTCAGTTTTAAAATAGTTAATGTTTTGAGGTGAATGTATTATGAAATAGTTTGCTTTTACTGTTTGAATCCCTCTCTCTGGATTTTTGTCTAGTCGAAAAAAGAACTGTCATGTGTTGCCATGTAAAAGGCGATGGTAAAATAGATCAGACAACTTTATACAAATTATATTAATATAAGTTGTAGATATATTTTGAATATTTTATGAAGCCGTAACTAAGTAAGAATACAGTTTAAATAAAATGTTAACCTTCAGGCTATTAACACCCTTTGACTAGGTAGTTTGTGGGAACTTTATAGCCCAAGCCCTTTGTTGCATATTAATTGGATTTTACGGACCCTAAAGTAATGTTCGAT
This sequence comes from Pontia daplidice, assembly GCA_963693355.1. Lineage (NCBI taxonomy): Eukaryota > Metazoa > Arthropoda > Insecta > Lepidoptera > Pieridae > Pontia > Pontia daplidice. The sequence continues at coordinate 86,883 of CAVNZL010000091.1, read as the reverse complement.
TTTGAAATTGTTTCATATCAAAGAGCCGACATACTTTTAAGCTACAAGCATTTTGTATTCCCACAATGCGGCATGAAATTGACACAATATTAAAGTCAGCTGATGATGTTGTTTAAATTGATATGTTTTCAAAGAATAGATGTAACATGCCAACCACGACCTCTACCATGATGTTGCAGGACGGGTTATTTCGCCTCTTAAGGCGTTATAATGGACCAGTAAAGTTTAGTGTACATACATATGTAATATATATATAACTTTCAAAAATACATATGTAACTTTTTTAGCAACTCATCTTACCTTTAAGTAAGATGTACATGCAAATAAATATTGTTTAAGTTTATATTAGAATTAATAATTGTACATTTAGTTTGTAGGTCATAATAAATAAATACTTTTATTCCCGGTGAATCTATTATTATCTACAGTTGATCGCCTAATTTTAATGAAGTATTTTAATCAATTATAATAATGGCTGCTTAATAGGAAATTCATACATAACTTTTCAATGTCATAACTCTATTCAATTTATGTATATAAATGTTAATTCAGTGGGTTTTAGTTGGAAATCCTTTTATAATTCTATAAAGTGTAGTCATCAACTAATATTTTAGTATCCCATAAGGGGTCCGAAGTAATGTTGCACTGATCGAGACTTTCTAGTTATATTAACTTTATTCAGTAAGATTTGTTACATAACAAGAGTATACTGAGAATAAATAGATATTACTCTAACGAGCTATACGTACGGGTACATATAACTCGTAATTAAATAAACCTGAAACTTTTTGTCTGATTGGTTTCAGGTAAACTCTATTTCGTCGTGTTCTCAGAAATTCCCTTAACAGAAAATGGCAAAGGAAAAACAACAGATGTTTTTTTTGGTAACTTGATAAATGACGACTTTTATATTCTTTGGTAATGTTCGTAAGAATCAGTTGACGAAATAGAACCCTTTTGTTTTGTTTTAGTACAAATAATTGTAAATATTTCCTTTAGCTACTTTGTGAATTTTTATAAAAGAGAAAAGAAACTTAAAAGATGCTATAAATAATTCATATAATTATAGTATAAGTTTTTTATTTTCTTTCTAAATCGATATTCTAGCCATTAACTAGTATTTTTAGATACCACTTAGTAGAACTTGGTTAAAAATTATCAGATTATATTTCGTAAACCTTTGCCATAATCATTGATAAAACTGGATGTATATAAAGGCGCTCTTTTATTGATTTTAAAGTTTAGTTAATATTTTCTCCACATATTACAAAATACATTAAGCATACTTATTCGATGAAATAAAAGAAGTTATTTACATTGTTCTAAATTTAAAACTAAATCTAGTTGGCGTGACAAAGTTTCACACATGTTCGGAAATTCGCCACCAAGCATAAAAACGTCTATCCAAAAAGTCTCGACTCAAATCTCAAAAGTTTAGGAACGACACTCATGACACGTTCAACTTAAACATCCCGTATCGACTCAAGCATACTTCAGCACCTCAAACTCTTGAGCGAAGTAACGACCCCAAAGTCTCAACTTAGACAAACACATAAATTGTTTCCAGCTCGCATTTATTCGCTCACGCTACAGTACCCTCTATTGTTTGAAAAAATATATTTTTCGCAATGTTAAATGTCAAATGAATTAAATGTTACGTTCACAATTTTGTAATTACTGAATTACCTACTGCTTAAATATTAATTATTACGATTCTTACTCTTAAAAATTAATAAACAAAATATATTTATAAAAATAGAAACAAAATGTAGTTATAAAGTACGTTTTCATTCTGTTTATGACGTATGATCAAGAGATTAAATGCCAGGATGGGTATTCATGGACTAATTTTTTTAGGATTTGTGGGCGCTACAGGTTACTTACGTATATTATATATTTTTCTTTAACCAGAGGTAATTGTAGGTCATCTAGTGTCACTAATGATAACTACGTCATTCGATATTTAAAATTATGACCATCAGAATATACATTAAGTTATAATATATATTAAGTTATAAATAACAAGATGAAAGTCGCAAATAATGAGTGAAAATTTTGAGAAAGGGAGAGCTGGAAGTAAACACGAGATGTTGGCGTGATTCCAGAGTTTTTACAATATCACGACTTTGTATCAATGATTTATTATTTAATCACGAGAAACAGAATTAACGCTAATTGAAAGCATCTATTTCACTTTGCAAATTTTACAATTTATATATTTGTGTGCATTACAAAATGGAATTCGCCAGTGTGAGGAAGATGTTTTTAGTGATTTTGGTGCACCACCAGAAGATGTGATATTGAGATGAGATGCTTGGCTCTTTTGGAGGCTTAGGTTAGGTTAAGATACCAGTCCAAAATCATGATGATGAGTTCGAGCCCAGACTTTTCGGTACTTTAAAATAGTAATGAAGAAGCAATAAATACATTAACTCAACATAGCGTAAGTTCTCAAATGTGCTCTAAGGATTAAATGTTACCATATGACACTATACATTAAACAAGAATCAATTATTTTTCCAAATACATACGACTTATTGTTAATTTAAATGTGGGAACGCCAGCAGTTAAACAACATACATAAATAACTTATTCATAGATTATTACAAATTTCGTTATGAAAATCATTTATGGCGTACACGTGATTATCTAAGAATTTTATCTTATAAATCTCAAATATTAAAAATACTTTTGAATGTATCACAATTTTAGTTTATTTTTTAGTAAGGTGAAATGAGTTAATTAAGAGAAGTGTGATAGTCTAGCTAGGCTGGATTCACGCCAGCTGCAATTAGCTACAACACTGGCTGCATACTAAACTGTAAAACAAAAGGCTAAAAAACCTGCTAACTTTTACTGGGAGTTCGTGATTCGAGAAGAACGTGCTTTGACTAACATTTTTTTAACCGCCCACACATCTGCAATTTCTATTCTCAACTAACAGTTCTGTAGCCTTCATGACCTCATATACTCGATTTATCCGATTATCAACTACGAGGACAACGAAAAATCAAGCTTGAAAATTAAGTTAAACACCGTAGAAAGTTTTGTATTGTATTCGTATTGTAGTTTACCTTAAAAGTAGTATATTACATATGTAATATTATATGGATATAGTAATAGGAAGTCGATTATATGTTTATTCGAATTCAGGGCAATTAAATAATTTCGTTTAACAGGTTTTAAGTTTTCGATCTAAAAAGAGGTTTTGGCGGGTGTTGTTTGTTCAATTGTACCAGACTAGACAATTTCACAGAAATGTATACAGCACTGAAATTTTTTAAACGAAACATATTTGAGATTCCTGTAAAAAGAATGACAGGAATCCATTTCAAACTCCGGGGCCTTTTAAAATAATAATTTTTTCTTTGCATCATGAGTTGTGACCTCTTTTTAACGTGAAATATTTACGAGGCCCTCACACACCGACTATAATTCAAGTCGGCTTGATGGTGTGTCACTGCCAAATAAATTTATCTTTATTTTAACGAAAATCCTACACGGGTTTTGTACAACGGATCCAAACAATCGGGGTTTATATATATGACTGTATACGCATAGGCTGTACAAAAATTTGTTTCTTAATTTGTATATTCTCTTACGTCTATAAGGACGTAAACTTCCTGATGGAGATCGTATTAGATTAATTTAGATTGAGTTAGATATAATTGCATTGGGGCCTGTCCCTGTAATGACATACGAATAAATAAATAATATCACAGAGTACTCTATAACCACCCCAAGAGAACTAAGATTTTTTTGCAGATTGTTCTAAAAGTCTTTGAACGAAATAACGAGGTATCTAGTTCGTTGAGAGTAGTAGGTAGATAGAGAGCCCCAGGGTATCAGGCCTGACAAATATCTGTACCTCATTATATCTTATAGTTATAATGAGGACCCGATATTTTTCAATTGACTCTGAGAATTTACAAATCTCATTAATGAATATCAGTTCGAATTTGTATTTATTTAGAAAACAGTAAAATAAACTTTTATAACATATAAAAAATCCATGTTATCCAGGTGGGTTTTATTGTATGTTATTAATATTAATAGGGATATTCCAGTCGTAGGCTGAGTTGCTTTTTTTAAATTAGTACTCGTATTTCTAAAGAAGGAAATCAGCCGGATAATTTAAAGCAACGAGTTAACAATAGTTTTAAAGAAGTATTGCTAGTAGATTTACTATGGGTTAATTACTTAAAAATGTATTTACTACTAGACGTTAAAAGACGTAAATCATTTATTATAAAAATACTTCGTATACTTCATAAGAGCAATTTTCGAAACTACAAAGAATTGTATCGTATAAGTAAAATAGTGTTTCTAATATTCAACTCTGCAGATTTTTGTTCCGGCTCTTAATTTTTCTCATTTCGTCTCCCTTCACAGTTCATCTTAGCTAATTAAGTAATTATGCTAATTGTCTAGATTACTTAAAAGAATTGAACGTAAAACTCGCTCAAAGTGAAAGTAAAACCTTATTTTCTTTGACCCAAATGTTTATTGTTTGAAGAAAAATTGCGTATCTTACCTTTTTATGACTCAGTTTGAGATTTTTGTACTTGGAGTTATAACTGATCTTTCAATTATTATAATAATTACATATTTAATTAATGAAAAAGTCATTTTTAGTTTAGTATTTATAATATTATTGTATTAGTAAGTTATGTATCGCCATCACTGTAACTTACACGATTATATAAATACAGTTACTATTTGAGTATATAACTACAATGCAGCGACCCTGTAACGCCATTTTGTAAGTGTTTGTAAGGGAAATGGTTGTCCTGGTAAGCTTATAGGCAAGTGGGCGTGTAAATCTAAAAATGAAGAAAAATATTCTGCTATCAATGATCAAACTCAAAGTAAGGTCTATAAAAGAAAATATTTTTTTTGCAAAACTCCCGCATTAAACTAAAGTCGAATGATAATTTATAAGAAGCATTCTAATTTTAAATTTTATGTTTTTATACTATTTAAAAAACAAATACGCCACTGTGTAGATGTTTAATTTGATAAAAAGATCCAAAAAGGTAAAAGTTGTAGGGAATTATTTATTTTTATAACAAAGGGGTAAAAAATAGTACTGGCTTAAATGTGTAGAAACTCGAATATATTTCCATTTAAACAGAATATCGTTAATTGCAGTTAGAAACAGAGGGCGACGTGAAAATTGTAAATAGGCCTAATCATTTTCATTAACGTCTCTTGGCGTTATTTTAGAGATCCGTAACAACTTTAAACTAACGACGGAAAAGCAATACTGTAAATGATTACAGACACAGTATTAATCTAGTTTTCATTTTAATTAGAAGCTAAGTAGTAGTCTATTTGAACCTTTAACAATTCAATTTAATTGATATAAATGTAGACACGTAAAACTTAAATAGTTATGAATATATTTATCAGTGCTAATTTATTTTCAAAATTGTTGGTCAATTACTCGCAAACCTAATATCGCTCTTAACGAGGCTGTGTGCCAAAATATTATTACTTTATATAGAATATAAAAATACTTGATAAGTAAAACTTTCTTAAGAATCTGACATTATGTTACTAGGCCACGGAAGGGGGACCATCATATTGTTATATTGTTGTATTATTACCTAGAAATGTAAACTATTAAAGGAGGAATAAAAGTTTAAAGTTTTTTGGTGCCGGCATTTACACAGTTTCTACGTCAAAAGCGGAACTTCTCTCACATAGCTGAAAATAGTTGTATTCAATGGCAAAACTTCAGGACCTATTTCAAAGGCAAAAACACGCATCACAGTAACTTAAAACTTTGAAATCCTGTGAGAATTGTATAACATGTACAATGTGATACAAATGTTCAAAGGTTTTAATAGTAACGTTATAGTAAAATTCATTGAAACAGAGTAAAGAGAAAGTGGTCCACCATTATATTAGCAAGTTGCTAAACATTTTGTCTCTAGATTGTGAAATTTACTAGAAAAATAGTAATACGTAAGATAAGGATTTCAAATATAGAGAACCACATGGGTTTACCGCAAGAACACTCCCAACCGGTCCTTAATCTACTCTTGACAAAGCTTTATATTCGTCCCATTGTGAAAAACGACGCTAATTATCCCGCGCGATCCCCGAGGATTGAATATTTTCGTCTTTCTCATATAAATCATCATTATAACTTTGTTTTAATTTAAATTAAGGCTCAGAAATCTATTTTTTACATTATTAAAATGTTTGATCTTAGATAGCATATTTACTTTAAATTACATTTTTGTTATTGTTATAAGTAGGAGAATTGTCAAATTGGCATCATGGACTATTTGAAACGAACCTGGTTCGATATTGGATTAGGAAAACATTTTTTTGATCAGCCGTCGATGACATTTATTTATTTCTGGGCCGTGGTTTGAGAATTATAGAAAGTTTTTATGTTAGCATCAAACAGTTGTTCATTAGTAAACGATAATTAGCTGTGTTAGCACTTTTGGGTGCCAACAGCGGTGCCAACTGAATCCTATTTAAAACTTATAGCAGAAAACGTAAACAAAGTAAAAACAGGTTGTTTACTTTAAATTCTGTAAACCAAAGAGAGCGTATCTTTTTGTAGTTCATCAAAAATGCAAAACTTCATGAAAATGTATGCGGATCGGTGTTGAGTTGTATAAAAAATTTGCTCGCACGCTTGTGATGCAGATTGCGGTCCAGTTTTTATATATAAATACTTTCTTCCGACCACTGCTAGGCCATTAAACCAGCGCCATTTGCAGGGAATAATATCTGTTGTATTGAAGGTTGATCCTTCAATGCCATGGAGTGACATTTCGATACGCTCATTACATTTTTTGAGTGACTGACTATTATTTTATTGTTATATCGTATGTTTTAATATTCAGTGAAATCTGAATATAATAAATACATTATTTGTCCATTTCCATCCATTCAAGGGTTAACGAAGAATTTGTTAAATTGAGGGAGTTATATTGACTAACGTTTTATCCAGGTTGCACTGTATAAGGTTATAAGTATACGATGTAAAAGATTGGTCTTAAAATTGAGACCCTTGTAAATTCTATTGTAAACCAATACTTTAATAAAAAGTAATCATTACATGAACCGTGTTTTAAATTCAAAGAAAATTGTATATATATGTATATATATGCACTTTAGTTTGTCATACTTGCAACGCGCAGTTAAAAAAATATTATGCGTAAACAGAAGACCGGAAGTTAATGAAAAGTCATTCTGTCCGTAAAATTTGCTAAAATTCCGTCGACCCCTCGTTACGATTTTTGTAATCAAAAATGTAAATCTCCTGTTAAAATTATACTGATTTGCAAGTCCGCTTTTTACTCAGTACGTTTTCTTTTTTGAGTTGCTGTTTCATAAAATTATCGTTGATTTTCAAACCGTTTCGACTCTAAAAAGACCCTGTTACAAAATGTTACAGATAGAAATGTATACTTTTAATGCACTTGGCGGACTACCTTTAAAAACTGGGTTATGAATTTTCGTGGATAGAATGTGAAGTCCTTATTAATATTAAATTTGTATTTAAGATTTATATACTAATATTGATTAACATTGAGTGCTTTCATAAGCTTACAATCTTCGTTTATGTATGCAAACGAAGTATGTATCCCAGTGTATAGACAAATGTTATTATTATCTTATATTATTTTGAGATATTTAGTCAAACGCATATTGTCAATGCCTCTGCTATTGCTTAAGATGCTTAGGCGATTAAAGTATAATGCTTTGTTGTGACGGGAGTCGGTGCGAGAGAGATTCAAGGATTTAAATATTATGACGCTTGCTGGTCAATATATCTATGAAAATATCATGTATGTTAGAAAACACATAAATCGTTTTAGTACTAATTGTGACTTTCATCAATATAATACCCGAAATAAAAACGATTTATGTGCTAAATCCACAAGACTGCATAAAATAAGCAATTCATTTCAAGGAAATGGTGCTCGCTATTATAATAAAGTCCCAAGCAAATTCCGAGAGCTGTCAATAAACAAATTCAAAAATATTATTAAAAGAAAATTGATTGCTAAAGCCTATTACAGGACCGCGGATTATCTGAATGACAGAAGTGCTTGGGACTAAATTGCTCCTGTTCTAAAAATTAAAAGTTGTAAGCATGATCAAAAAAAAGACAAACCCGACTGAGTTTCTTGCTTGTTCTTCTCAGACTCGGGCGCGTTAGTGAACAAGCCTATAAATTTAGTTTTAAGTGACGTGCAAAGGTGATCATGTAAAGATCCTATTTGAATAAATAAATTTGACTTTGACTTTGACTTTGTGGTTTGATTTGTACAAGAGCTTAAAATTGTCTCTTTATGACGGATCTCTTGAGAGGTTAAACTATTATAGTCGTAACACACTCTCAGTGTAGCCCGTAGATGAAGAGATTTCACATTTTGAGTGATATGTTTTCTTGTTCATTCAGAAAGTCACTGTGAGTGCGAAAAGTGACTTTCTGCTGACAGTCTGTAATGGGCTTTCGGATTCATTGTTCTGACGCCATCCCTGATTTCATGCGCGTCAATAGGAAATTTAAATTGTCTTATAGATGACACACTTTTGCTACGATTGAATTCGCTTGTAATCTTTATTGATAACTAGGCTCGTATACTATATCGTCTGTACCATTTGCTACTTTTACACTCATTCTTAATCTATCGAGTATGTACTTGTACTTATATTAGTGGGACAAAAAATTGTATACGTATTGAACATAATTTAAATTAGGATATTTAAGCGTCATCCAGAGATCAAGTTTAACTTTTGATACTCGAGTTTTGTATATAATGGGGATGATCTCCGCTTAATTAAAATTAATTACATTTGTGATGTGATTAAAGTTAACCCGACATTTGCGTAAAGTCTTTCGTGGAACAAAATTTTGTCACGTTTGTAATTCGTGAAACAACTTAAGAGAAAAGTTATTTTTGCGAATGTTTTAAATTATTTAATTAATATTTCATATTGAATATTTTGTACTTAAATTATTTCAAGACATATTTTCAAAAAGTTTGTAGGTAGCCCTCCTTGGTACTCCTTTATCTGGGCCAGCGTTATCTGGCTTAATTACCATTGCTTCTATATCTCAGATGAAATCTCATAGTAGTAGCTAAAAAAAATAACAATTGAAACGGTCGCCACAATTTTCCCACTCCATGCCATTCATTTTTATTTCCACCGTCCCACAACTGAGCATTATTACATTTTTTGCCATGCCACAGGAACAATTTCAGACTGATGAACGTATATAAAAATGTATTTTGAATGTAATATTACTTAGGTTTTATTGTAAAATAACTAATTACATTTATATATATTTTTATTGAAACATAGGTCTTATGAGTGAAAGCGTATATATTGTATTGAAAAAAAAAAAACGCTCCATTATAACGTTAGTTTATTATTTTAGGTGGAATTTACTGAATGCAATAAGCGGTCATAAAGCTATATATTTGTTACATTTTGTATAATTTGAATGTTTTCATAAATTCAGGGTTGTTATGCAAACGCCAAATACACTGCCCACTCCATGTGCATATTTTGAATGGTGGCAATAAAATGCAATATTATGCAGTCTCTTCAGGCCAAACTATGTTTGTTAAAGTAGTTTAAGTTGAATTTAAGTGTTAAATTATATTGCGCTAGCATATAACTTCCTTTATTTAACATTACACTCGCAATTTCATACAGAGAAAATGCATTTATTTTCTTACACACAATTTTGTTGCTGGTTTAGTTAAGAAGCAATAAGTTTACGAACATACTAGAAAGAATTGCCGTTACACATGTATGTAGGTAAATATAAATGTATAAGATACGCGTAAAATAATGATCGTTTTATACAGGCCAACCTTCAATAGTAATAAGAAATATTTTTTTTTAAATTGCGTAATACCGCTTTTTACTTATCACATTCCCCTGTAGCTAAAAATGTGAATTTTAAGATAAATAAAACTTTTAAAGAATATAAAGAGTTTCCATCCTTCATTGTATTTCTTAAAGTACTTCATAATCATATGTCTTAAAGGTCTACATTAAGAAATATGTTCATTTCATATAGACATAGAATCAACGTTTTCCGTGTTAATCATGGTTACTGCACATAGAGAGATCATTTTCATCAGATGGCTTCGTATGAATGACGTCAGGTCGGAGGCCGAGACTCACAAATGTATTGAGTAAATTATATTACAAATTTAAGTCTATTGTTATCTAGTTGACACAATTTTGTTTGATATTTTTAAAGTCAAACTACGTGATAGTAAATATTTTAATGATGTAGCATCAATGCGCAAAGGTGTGTTGGCAGTCGCATTAAAAATGTACGATTGTAATGTCACAGCTACACCTCATTAGTGGTTGATAGCGACGGCAGTCTCTTACACCGTCTTGTAAAATAATAGGGATCATTTACTATGATATAGTACTTATAAGTTGAAAAATTTAAATGCATGCTGATTTCTAAAACGTTTAAAAATGCCTTTTTCTAAACGCTTTCTAAACGTCGGTTAACACGTTGATAATGTTATTTTTTATAATATTGTGGAACAAATGCACTTGTGGGACAAGCGAAGCGGGAACAGCCGCATTTTATATACGTTGCTGGTCTTTGAGAGATGAAAAAAATTGCAGGGAATCTTTCAACGTTTTTCTGCTTTAGTTGGAATGTAGAATCAAATGATTCAGTCAGTGTACATATTTATTTATCTAATTAAAACAAAACACAGTCACTTGATTTTTTTAAACTGTTTGTGAATCTACTACGGTGTAACTGTAGGCAAGTTGAATCGCACACCGACATAATTTGATTACGTATGCATTAAGTGCATTTCCATTTCTGTATAAGCGCGGATGTCTTTCAAATCCGAATATTACAGCAACCGTTTGTCTACCGTTAAACGGATTCATTTGAACTTCGAATAAAAACCAGTTTTTTTTGTAAAAATTTTGGTTTGTTTAAAAAAAGCGATTAACGAGTATCATAATTAGAACGAAAGAAGTCAGTATACCTTTTTGTTATATGGGAACAAGAAGTAATTGCTTATACAGAAAGAACAAACCATTGGTGTGAAGTTTATATGTATGCCTTGAGTTTGAGAATTCACTCGTAGCTGGCTTTTCTACTTAACTTATTGGGGACAAAATACGATTTTGAATCAATGCGGCGGCTAAATTAACTATCTGAGATAGAACAGATCTAATTGTCTATTTCCCCATATTTAACACAATAGAGACTAATTGCTAAATTGACAATAAGGTTTCATTCAGCGAAAGCCTCAGTTGCAACAGAAAAGCTAGTTTGGCGTATTGTTGACTAAATTTATAATGCTATGAAATTAATATAAATAAATTTAAAATTAAGTTACAATACATTAAACCTTTTCATTGTGTCATTACGCAGGGCAGTAGTTAATAACTTATTTATATAATAGAAAACAAGAAAGGTATTTTTAGGTTTCATATTTAATTAGTGAACATATTTTTCGCTATACAATTGAATGATTTGAGTAGCCTTTAAGGTTCGTTTTAAAATCTTGTTATCTGTATAAATTTTATCAGTTTCAATACACTTTTAGAGTTTTAGTATAGTGGAATATTTCGTGTCCATATATGTAATTAATTAACTCCGTAATTATCATATATTTCCCTAATTTCGATCCGAATAAATTTTAGTTTTCGCACCAAATTAGAAATTTACATAGTGTAGTGTTGGACTTAAGGTTCATACTGTTTTAATTCTATATACTCGTAATAATGTTATAATGTAAAATGTAATATTGCTTTGGCTTGTTCAGTTCTTGCATCCTGTCGTCCTTCAAATCCTTCATTATGGTTGCGAGGTTGCCCGGTAGCTTTGATAAAATCCCACAACCTTGAACCTCTGATACTACTCGTAGGGCTCCGACTGCTACCTGTGGGTGCAGACATCCCGTAGTTATCTTTGATATTCACTACTTATGTATTAGGAATAAGGGATCCGTTTTAGGTTCGTGGGTCACTCAAAGATTTAGTCATATTATCGCAGTTTGCCAAATTCATTACATAACATAATGTATAGTCAGACAACTGACATTTTTACATAAATTTAAACATATTTTATACAGTCCACGATCTTTCAAATTGACATTGCTACTCTCTCTGTTATCAAGATCATTTCATAAATAAGATTTTAAGTAAGACAATTTTTAATAAAATTTAATCTAAATGTCTTAATTCTAATTTATGTTACGTCTTGAAGTCTTAACTTATTACGAAGTTAATTAAAATTAGAGTTGAGCCAGATGACTTATTTTAGTGAATAAAATTTAGCTTTGCTTTTATTGGGGTTAAACTTATTCCACCGCTTTAAACCTATTTCATTAATTTATAACAGGGAAATACATTCTTGTATTGATGTTATTAAATGTGTTTGGGCAATTTAACTTAAACAGTTTGTACCTCTGGTGGACAGTTCAACGAGCAAGAATCTCTCGCCGTTAGTGCTCAGCCTCTTGTCTTGTCTTCGTGAGAGAAGATCATAATAAAAGTTAAATCAGCATACACAAGCATAAGCAAAAAGCATAGCACTGGCGGTCAGTGATATTTAGGAATCGGTGCGGTAAACATGCGAGGCTTACATAAGTGTCAGCCGGTAACTGTAAGAGAACTTTAAGAAAACTGGTTATTTGGATACGACATTCAGTTTCTTGGTGAGTTTCAGAAGCGTATCGGAAGTGTGCGCAAGTTTGCAATGGGTTTGGTGACGAACATGGTGTACCTACGGCAGGCTTTATAGTGGTGGTATTGGGCAACATTGGAACATCGTTAGTAAAGTTTTACAAAATTTACGGATTGTCTCAGTGTCGTGAATTAACGTTTATACGTTAACGTTCTTGGCGACTTTAACGCCCATCCGAACGAGTAGTTTTATGACAAGTTTTACGAACAAGAGTGGTTATGTGTGACCACTGAATGACATCAGCTATATTGTATATTTTGAAAGTGATGTCACAACCACAATTAACACATAAAAATTAACACATCTTGCAAGTGGTCCAGGGAAAATTAATTTTTGGTAATTTGTGAAAATGAAATTATATAGTTAACGTGGCCTACCAATGTAAGTAGATCATAGTTGTATAGCAGTTTAGGAAGCATTGACAGTGACTTCATGTGCACAGAAGAGAGGGCTCGAGTGCCCAAGATATTGGAATCCGATTTACAACAACGGATACTAATAATGCTATAACATCTACGTTGTTGGGGAAGTCTCCTGGTTATGACGGACTTAGGTTTGTATACCTAAAGCATGTGGGTTCTAACTTCTTCTTACATAGAGTTCTTTTATGAGACAGAGGGCAAAGAAGCAGATGAGAACAAGCAGTCCCAAGAGTAACAGATGTTAAAGAGTTAGTAGTTCATCTAAACGTTTCGAGATATAAATTGAATATGATAAATATAAATAGAATATGTTAAAAAGCTTTTAGGAATTTATCTTGCAATTCGCTACAGGATTTTTATACATTAACAGCTGTCATGGCATTGTAAGATTCTCTTGTTAGAAGTCATTTGTATATTAAAATTCAATGGGTTGGGCTCCACAAGATCATCATCAATTTCTGCCCAAAGTTGAATATGTATAAAGTTGCCCCATATCATAACCGGAAGAGCGAGAGGAATATATGAGAGAGGATTTCAATGAAATGCATGAATTAAAACACTTAAATAATTCACGACAGTAAAAAGGCGGATTAATTTCGAAAGGAGGCGCTCTTGGGCGCTCTTGAGCGCTCTTTTTTTGATAAACAGACGATATACAACAACCTAAACCTACATATAAAGGCGAAGATCAATCTGTATAATTAGTGCTCTAAAGGGGAATAAAAGTTAATGACTTTTAAAGTGTTGCTTTTGCTGATGCAAAGTTTGAAAATAAATTACACTAAAAACTTCATTATAGTTGCTAATTTCGAGACTGAAATTTAACTGTCATAAGGTTTTAATCATTTAATGAAAAGACAAAGTTTAATGGGTATTCTGTTATGATAAATGAGAACCGTACTAGGCTAAGAAATTTCCGGTTTCCGGTTATGTATTATCGGCACTTGACATGCAACCTTCAAATAGAACGGAAGGCTTTTCGGCAGCGCCGTCTTTAACTAGGCTGGGGCCGTTGGGCACACAAGAATTTGGGGCCCTTTTTGAAAGTAATGAAAGGAAAGTAAAAAAGAAATACACATTTTTTACTAAATACCTATGAACCCATTTATGGTAGCCGTAATCCGTAATTAGTGCATTACATTATTTCTTTCGCGATTTCTGTTGTGCAAAATCTTCTATTATACCCTTTAAGTCAATTTTTTTTATGTATATCACTTTCTATGCACATATGTAATTGACAAATTACTCAGTCGTTCTTGTAAGATTGTTGTTCGCAATTAATATTTTATTCTTTTAAGGTGCAAAAATTACCGCCCTTCAATTGTTAGCCACTAGGCAAAGGAATATCGCTGTAGCAATTTCTACGTTTGGAAAAGTTTCTTCCAATTTATCAGTTTTTATTACTTATGTAAGGTTGAAATCTTTAAATCAGCTGATTCCTTTGCTATGTTTTTTAAATATTGCCTTAAATGAAAACATTCTGATTTGAGTTCATCTGCATTAATGTCTTCATGATAAAATTCTGCAAATTCTTTGCATTTTTTGGTCAACTCACCAGATTCCATTCTTGTTAACTGACAAAGAAAACTAAATCGACTATTTATTTCTTGGTATGCTGCCGAACGTTTTTTTAAATGTGTATTTAATGTGTCAATTACGGGAATGAAAGTATCTACAAGAAACTTTTCCTTGCCGTGGAACTGTGCCTCCTCTGATGATATGTATTGTCTTTTAAATCTAACCTTCTGATAATATGACCTGATTTGTGAAAAATGTGTAATGTGCCCGACAAAAATGTTTTGTGAATAAATGTGTGAGAGAAATAATGGATCCTTCGGGCCCCCCGAGATTGGGGGCCCTGTGCATGGGCCCCGTGTGTCCTTATGGTGAAGACGGTATTGCTTTTCGGTAGGTTATAGGTAAATTTATGACGGAAACATCAGAAATGATAAATAATTAGATGAAAACAATTTATTTCTTCCAGAAGAGTAGGTTTCACTAGTAATACTAATTTCGGCTGAGATTTGACATTTATTACCTCAGAACACTATTACGTTATTCAACTTTTTAAACACAAACTGGCAGTGTACCAACTTTAAGGATCAGATTATGAATTCGATTTTAGTATGATACATCTGTATGTATATTAGACCTTAGCCAAGTAGTACAACACCCTGGTTAGAGAAAAATATTTTGTGAAGCGTTAATTCCTTAAATATAATATAAATTCCCGTACAGCTGTTAAGTAATAGAAAAAGGGCATAAGAATTGTGAGTTAGCTGATAAACATAAGTATGCTAAGATGTTTAATTTAAACCATACATTACTGAAAAATAATGCAAATTTTTCGTTCTGTTGTAAAATTATTTGACTTTGATCCGATAATTATTTATTAGCATCTTGTGAATAGAGGTTACCCTTTATAAATGTCAGATTAACAAGTCAATGGTTTTCTCTTGTAAAGGTTAATTTCATCGTCCCTTATAGGTAAAGAATAAAGTTCTAGGTAAATACACAATGGGCTGGAAAATTATTAGACATTTATAGCCGTATATCACGAATATTCGACATTAAAATGTTGTAATAGAAGAATAGAAGGCTTTCTTTATTTTCATTATTAATGCAATACAAATACTAAATAAAGAAAATTGCTACAGTAATATCAATATATATTTGATTTCTTGAATTTAAAGTAACAGACGTAAGAATCCTTAATGCAATATTTGTTAGTGAAAACTAATAGTAATTTCTCTTCAACCAAATATTCAAATATAATGTCATTTAATAAAAAGTTGTGATCCATTGAATTTTTAACAAGTGTATATTTTGTCGGCCTTCAAGCTGGATTGTTATGATTGGAGCTCCAAGTATCATTTTTAAAAAGCTAAGATTTTGGTTAATAAGATGCTCACGGCACTTTCTGCCGCGCACCACCGCTATGTGGAACCAGCTGCCAAAAGAGGTATTTCCGAACAATTACGACTTAGGGACCTTCAAAAAGAGCGTATAAACCTCTTAGAGGCCGGCAACGCACTGGTGAGCCCTCTGGCTTCGCGAGTGTCCATGGGCGGCGGTGTTACTTAGCATCAGGTGGGCCTCCTGCTCGTTTGTCCCGTTTTATAAAAAAAAACCAAATCGAAACAATTACTGTTGATACGAAGCAAGGAGGTAGTTGGCAACAATGATTACTTACAACTTAATAGTTTATGAAGTATTGAATAATAAAAGACGTATGTCGAAAAGGTTTATTCCAGTACATTGAAAGCATTATCAGGTGCTTGTTATCCTAGTATATACAACTTATTTTTTATATACCTTGATATAACAAAGGTATGAGCTTTCGGCAAACGTGCACTGAAAGCTAAGCTTACGCTAAACTTGATATCAAATGCTCCACTTAACTCTTTTTCATACGCAAACTCATTACATAATAAAACATTTATACCACCAGCGGTGGCAGTCTAATATTGTTTACACAAATATATTACTTAGACATAAAAATCGTCGTCATACCTCATTAGCACTACAATATATAGTGCTATTACAGGTTAGTATAGCGAGCAGAAGCTAGTATAGTTTACACATGTTTTGGTTTATCCATTTATTGTATTTCAACCTACAACATGTTAGATATATTCTTCTTAAAACATAATAGCGAAATAAAATATTATATTTCCTGACATTCGGTATATTAATAAAAGTAAGAGAAAGAGTTAAATACAGATTAAAATAGTTAAACTAGCTTAAAAACCGTGCATTATCTATGCTTAGTTGTCTGTCAAAAATATACTTTTTCTTTCACTACAAAATCCTTACCTAAATTAGTTGACTATCTATTTTTTTTGAGGCTAGATATTTCACGATTAAATTAAAAATATGCAAAATTCAGTTAAAGAATAGTTATAAATTTTGAACCTAGTAAATAATGAAAATATTAAAATTAGAAAACCTAACATCTAAACACTCAAGTTAATAGTTGATTTTTTTTTAATCCACTGGCATATGAAAATATAAATTCAATAAAAGCTCGATACAGCCTAGACCTATGCGTGAAATTCCCAACCTCAAAAACTACATTAACCTGGCGATATTGTCAGCATATTAATTACAAGTCCATATTAAAAAGTTTTCATTAGAATATGTTCAGTCAATGCACCAAATTTCGGAATTAGACTATCCTTATTTTCCTTCCTGTGCCTGCATTTCTTATCTTTAAGTCCAATTTCGGATTTATTATGCGTAGTCTTTAATTGTGTTGAAAGAGACAGGTTTTTTTTAACACAAGACGTACATTTACAGTTAATATCACTAGCACTTAATTGTGTCTTAACTCTCTTCTTCGTTTTAATAGAATTGTCCTCTTTGACCGCTTCAACTACTAGATGCTTGTGGTCGAAGCACGTTTTTGATTTCTGTAACAACAAAAATTGACAATGACAAGATAAATTTCAAACTTTTAATGGATGTTATTTATGGCTTCTCTCGCTTCATGTTGTCAAGCCTTGTAACCACTGTACAAAATTTTCAATACTTTCGTACTGTTCGGGTAATGAACTCCGAACAGCTGACTCAGCGGCTGCTGAGAATTAATATTAGGAGTTAGTTTTAAGATTTCTGTCAGCAACAAATCATAGTAACAGTAACACGCGACGCGCAAACAGACTCACTAACAGTATTCACTAATAACAATGTAACAGTTTTTTTAATAATATAACAGTATAACAATTTAACAGTTTTTATCATTCAACATCTCCAACACTGGTAAATCGCCCTATACATACATACGTTTATTTTTACACCAAAATACAACTGATCGAAGGTTCTGTAGCACAGCCTTTGTATTAATAAATTTAGGTTTACAAGAGGTTTAAGGCTTTCAGACTTGTTGTGGTCTATAAATTCTGAACACTCTTGATACAAAAATAGTGGTGAACGGTTTATATGAAATTATACACTTGTGTAAAAAAGTACCATTATAATGTTCAGAAAGGCTCATCAACATTGGACTAAAAATATATTCATACAAATTAAAACATTGAAAAACTTATGTTCAAGTAAACCTACGGTAGGATTCACAGCTTTGGAATAGATCTGCACTCTGCCTTCCAGTTCCATCTTTAGTCTCCAGTCTCTCCAATACATGTGGGCGGCAGCGCTACTCGGCCACCCTCTTCGCCATGTGTGCCATCTGCAAAATTAATATATTTATATGGATAATTTATATTTCCTTAATTAAGACAACTCAATATGGGCCATCTTCATGAAGAAAAGTAAATCAATACATTTTCAAAATAAATAATCTTTATACAGTTTTGCGATCGATGGATCAGGGAAATAAAATTACAATTCGGGTGTCAAACACCTTTCGATTGAGTCACATGCACAAATATTTGTTAGTCGCATTACACTAACCGTTTTACATTACAATTACGTTAAGAGAATCGCCCAACTTAACTTCAAAAACAATACCTCATATTGTCTATATAGCTAAATTTTATTTTCTATATTCTTTTTTATAATTCGATTTATCTATCTTGATTTTACATTATTATGCACCATCCAATGCTGTTTATCATTAAAATTAGTTGTTCTTTCTGCAATTAGTACTCGGTAAGTAGTTCCATTTTTAAAATTAATCAAGGAATAGATTGATTAGGTACGCACATAAACATACGCACATACGCTTATGTGCGTATGTTTGTAACGGATAAACTGAAAAGAATCCATATTCACATACTCTTTCAGCATTACATTACCTACTGCTACAAGTTGACTACATGAATTATATACGGGTATTATAAAATCACAGTGCAATGAAAGGGAACAAAATTATGGTAAATATAAAATAATGGTAAATGGGAATATTTTAAGGATTCTGCAAAGCGAGGCTGGCTTGACACAAATGGTTTGCGCTGTATAAAATCGAAATGCATCATGATCGATTATGTAATTGATACATGAAGGTAAATTAATTTTACAACAGGACACTTCCATTAAACCAGTATACGTCCATTTTTAAAACCATTATTCAACCGATATTGATTAATTATATCGTTGTTAACGCGTTCCCCGGTTTATTTATTAGTAGTGTCGCTCGCACAATAGCACCTTGTAGACAACGCAAATAGAGCTTATTGAAAATCAATGTCACATTGGATTCGTTTGTTTGTTATATTCGTTTGTTTAAAACTAGTGTTCTAGAAACGTTTCGTATTATCGAGAAAGGAAGAGTAAGAATAGTGTATAATATTGTCTTTTATTATCATGTTACTCATTTAAATAAAAACACATTTTTTTTAACAGATTTAAGTTACGTATTTTTGCAAATTGCATTATTAAAAAAAATTCCGACGATTCGCGTACTTTACAGCATGCGTCTACATTGACCACGCACGCTGTAAAGTACGCGAAACGTTAATAAAGTGTTTTTCTTTAAAAGAATAATGTAGATTAAGAAATTAAGATGTAAATGTAAATTCTGCTACATGATTTAATACTTAGGTAATATATAATTCCTACTCATGGGTTGAGTATTTTAATCAAGTGAATTCACTTGATTAAAATACTCAACCTAAAGAAAAGTCAACCTAAAATGAGACACATGAATAATTTAAGTGTAATGAAAATAAAAATTAATGGAATAGAAATAGTAATGTAAAGTTTATAAAATATTGAAGAGCTGATACTGATTTCCATATCTAAGATTCTATTTCTCAAAAAACAATTAGTCTTTTTAGTTCATTTAATTTAAAGTACTTCTTAAAGATTTTTATTAAAGCGATGGTTGAATTGAAAGTGTTGTTTAAAAGTTTTTAAAATTGATAGTACTTAGCATTTATTATATATAAACTAACTAGTCCTTTTAAGTTTTTCAATATGCGTTTTGTCCGCTGAAGTATATTTAGTATAAGTGAGATACTTTCTAGTACAAATTCGATCAAATGCACTTTCTTTATCATATTTCTATACACGATCCGATATTACTACGTAATTTAAAAGTAATTCTTATTTTCAAAAACATTATATTATCAACAATGACGTGTGAAATAAGACCTTTCCTCAAAGAGAAATCTCTTTGAGAGAATGCGTTAAACTTGGTGTTCATGATTTAATATATTTAATAACTTTAGTCTCTAAAAAACATAAGTTACTTCGAAAGAACATAAGGATCTTTGAAATGTATTTTTTAATATATTGTCGTACATTAAGTACGAAACAAAAATTAATTACGAAGTATAGCAAATTCTTCCATGGTGAACAGCCCGGCCATGAACACACCGCCTTAGAGTCGCTTTACTAGGGTTACTTCTTGTTATGGTGTAAAGCCTTTGAATCTGTATTAAATTTCCTTACCGTGTCAGAAGCTGTAAGATTCTTGATTTCTGTCCTAAAGCTCGATACAATAGTGCTGTTGATCTCAAGGAGATGAGGTCAGCCCGCACGGAGCGTTGTGAGGACTTCGACCGGAAACTAACTCTAGTCGCTTCTAAATAGTACTTGGATGCTGGACCCGGTAGACCTGGTAAACGATTTATTTAAAAATCAAAATACCTTTATTCATATAAGTAGTACTGTACACTTATGAACGTCAAAAGAATTAAGAGTATTTTTATTACTATGCTTTTAAATTTACATTTAGATAATATCATTTCCCAGATATCTTTTTTTTAAATCTAAGATGTATATAACATGTAGAAATAGCTTATTTATGTCTGGTATATAATTACTCTAAATGGGGTCGAGAAGATGACCCTTTTATTGACAGTTTTTTTTTAATTCGCTAGTATTCAAACCTCAACCTAAGAACGGAATAGAAAGATCAAATTGTTTTATATTATTTGTAATCGTTAAGTGTAATTTCCTTTACTTTTACTTAAACTAACATGGCATAACATGAGATGTTTCTGCAATACTATAGCATTTATTGTAAACGTGAAACAAACCCTTAGTTTTGAGCCAATTTCCATACAAAATATAATGTTCCCAGTTATTGGGCTCCAGCTCAACCAGTCTTCTCAAAATGTTCAATTTTTCTGACTCTGGTTTTAATGACAACAATTCAACGTGGGCTTGAACAAAACGCGGCTGTAGAGTGATACACCTTTCCAACATCCTTATAGCCAGCTCGGTGCGTCCAGTTTTCCTGTAATGGTAAATTTAGATAAACTATGTTTTAGGCTATAATAATAATAATAATTACAGCTTTAAAATGACCTAGAATGAGACCCAGTGATAGACAGTTGAAAATTTCACAAACGCATTTTTGTTATGACTACAAATATTTAAACATAAATTAATTAAATATTTAAAAGGACTTGTAACACTTGTGATTTTGCTGTTTTTTTTTCTAAGAAGTATTTCGTCCTTAAACAGTAAAAACACTTATTAAAGCCCTGATTATGACTTTCAATGTTATGTAAGCTTTCGTATCATCAAGGTTAAATCTAAATATTTTAATAATATAAACTAGACAACAAATGAGGTTTATAAGGAATGTTTTTTATGAGCCAGCTTAAAGTATGAAAATGAAACTTTCAAAAGAAAAGCTTAAGCAAAATATTATAATATCTTGCACTTAAATTTTGTACTCACTAGAAGTGCACTTTAAATAATGTTGGAAGTATTTAATAAATTTAAAAAAGAACTACTAATTAGCCTCTTTAAGCTATATCAGAGGAGTGCAATGAAAATAAACAGAACTACAATATCGTACATGTAGTACGAGTATTTACTATACAATAAAATATTTAACATACGATTTCGTAATTAAATTATTCGAAGATCGGAGAATCTCACAACAGTTTAATTAATTATAATATTTGATTATTTATTAGTTATTATTTTATTAAGATTACACCACACATAGTCAGTTGACATACAAATATAAATAAACATACAATAAACATACATATATAAACAAGAAAACAAAAAACATCGGTACAGTCAACCGACCAAAACTGTGATATGTAAACAATTAGAAATAGCCAACATTTTATAAGTACCATAATATATATTAAGGAAAAAAACTAAACTAAACAAATTATCATTATTAGATACAATTATTTAGTGTAGAAGACAAGACAATTTTATACTCAAAATTTATTATCATGTGATAGATCTGATTAAAAATTGATAAAAATTTGTACTATATTAAAAAAGACTACTAAACATAACATAAATAAAAACTTATTTACTGAAACAAATTTAAAAAGTGTTGACCCTGTGACTGCCCCTAATTCTGGCGGCATTTCCTCGTTGTATTGCGATGCTTATAAGCATACATAAGATATTCGGTTTTGAAATAAAATTAACGAGGTTCTGTTGTTGTGGCTTGCTTTTAACTATCAGAGTTAACTGAAAACTCTCTTAACGTAGAGCGTAGTTACCAAAACTTTGTTGAAAATATTTAGACTAATTACTACTTACTTACTACTGTCTTAGCTGAGATTCTAAAAAGTTTGTTAACATTATAGTTATTTACTAGCACGTCTAGATTCTAAGACATAGTGGTAACAGTGGTTATGAGGTTCTTTAAAGAAACGTTCTCCTTTAGAAACATGTTTCAACTTATTTACACGTCTATTATCTCTATTTTACTGATATACTCGTAAGAGATATCTTTAAAATAAAGTACTGAATATATACAAAATTCCACAAGAAGAAATTTTGTTTATCCGTCTTAAAAATTAAAAAAAAATGTCACGAGATCCACTCTCTCCTTTTCTAAGAGGAAAATTAATACTTACTTTGTATTGGGATAAATAATAAATATTATAATTATTATTTAGCCTCCGGAGCCTGTACTTTATTGATATTAGCATTCCATTAACATACTAAAGGGGCTTAGCACAAGTTATTAAAAGTAGAACATACTTGTAAAGTTTTCCCAAGTTGTAGTGCGCGTTGACATGTTGCTTATTATATCTTATCGCTTGCAGAAAATGGTGTTCAGCGTTGTCTGTCCCCGCCACCAATGTTCCAATATTATTGTGGGCGCTGGCGTACGTCGGCCACAACCTTAAGAAACATATGTATGAAACCGTACTCTTACATATCATCGAGCGGACACGTTTTGAAAAAGTAAGTCTTTTAGTTTAACAGCAATGCGCCACACCAACATGGCTTCCTAAAATGTAGTGAAATAATATAACCATATATATGCTCAGAAGGCCTATAAATATTTGTGACCGCGGCTTGTAAAAGAGTTCAGTCAGTGAGTTCAAAAATATGCTAAATTTCAAACAATATATTTTTAACCATTTTAAAATATAACCTTTTATGCACTTGTTAAGAAAACATTAGATATTCATCTATTTTATTCCTTTCTGCAAAGCTTTAGAATAAATTTCATATATGGAACATCCTCGAGCAAGGATATAACTCCATGTAAATATGTTAATTCCAAGAAATTACATTTCTGTGCGAGCATACGCGTATCTGCAGCACGTACTACTGCAATGCAATACCTGTCTAGCTCAGGACTGTACAGTTACTTAGAATGTCGTTATAAATAAAGATAAACTACGTGTGAGTACTTTAATCCAGTAAATTGATATGATATAACAAGGTTAAAAAAAAGACTTATTGGTAATATAATAATCATTAAAATTTGTGTTAGGGCTGGGAGACCTGCCCTACCGATTCAGAGTGATCACCCGTAAGTATTGACCGTTTCTAATGAATATCGTGAAAGCCTAGCCGAAGAAATCGAGAGAAAGAGAAAAAATCCTCTCTCGTGAAGAGGAGTTAAAATTTTAATAAAAAAATAATTTGTATATAAAACATATAACTTTAGCACATTAGAGGGACTGATATATGTATATCACAATCGTGATAAGACTGTTAAGTTTTACTTTAACTGTGGTGACAACATGATTCATCTAAAGATACATTATACAATAGCCTATTTATAACCGTACTATAAGCCTCAATTTTGCTATCCTTATCACGCTCGTATCTCTTGGAAACTAAAGAAACGTGACAGGGCATTAATTTTCGTTTCTAAACCTATAATACCCTTATTTGTTTTAGAGGGACGGACAAAGAATATAAAATATGCAAATTAACAATTAGATATATATGTTGACAACCCAGTTGGTCACCAAGGGGCATAAGATTCGATTCGTGGTATGGTAAACATTGTTCTCTGGGGTCTGGATATTGTAATATGTATTTATAAAGAGTATACGTTTTTCAGTTGTTAGCACTCATAGTATAAGCAATAAATATCTTAACTTAGGGCAACATGTGTGAAATCCAAATATTATTATTGAACCCGTATTTCCCGTTTACAAACCTTAAAGCTTCCTTATAGTGTCTGATGGCGGAGTCAGGTTGCTCCGATTCTCTTAGAAAGTTTGCTAAGTTGTAGTGCAACTTCGCGTTCTGCGGCAGGCTTGCAATATCCGCGCTACCAAAGACAAAAAGGATGTATATAAAAAATAGCTATTGGAGTTTGATTTAGTAATAAAAACTAGAAAACAAAGATCTCTATTTAGAAATTAGACTCTAGAATCTTAGGAAGGTTTCTAGCTGTTTATTTCAGCACACAATATGTAGTTTAAAGTACTAAATGTATAAATAAATACGAAATGTATAATGCAATTTTAAATAATATAATATGAATATCTTATTCATTTACATTAAATTTTTCGCACTTAAAACGTCCATAAAAAACTAAATTCTTCATACCATTGTATGAAAGAGACTCGCGGGTAAAATAATCAATGACATATCATTTCATCGCTACTAGTAGTGTCAAGTGACCTGTATATCATACTTTAAATAAAAACAACGTAAAAAATAGACTTTAACTGAAGACTTTCAACACAGTAAGTTGAACTATAAATTTTGAAACAAATGACAATTACACGACGTATGTTTATAAAGTTTGCTGGTTGACTGTAACTTAACAACAATACACATTAAAGTAAACCGATTTATCATGCTTGGTATTGTCCGCCAAGAAATAGAAAACTTTAAGTGCATTTTTGTTTATCAGATCCAACTGCAACTTATGTCAATAAAGCATTTTATACTGAATATATTTTACCTTATGACAATCATTGTGGAAATGAAGAACTAACGACACATACCGTAATAGTGTCGCTCTGTCACGCCAGTCTGCATTCCTTCTATGTGTCCTAGCCACCCCACTAGCTGCCAACACAACCAGACCGACAACCAGAAACACTTTTGATCCCGGTTTTGAATACCACATCAGCTGCACACCGTACGCCGTTATTATAACACTTCCAACACTATGACAAAAACAAAGGACATTCAATGTGATACAAAAACATATGGTATTGACCGAGACATCGAAAAACTGTTATCATAATCACATTATACGCAATGGAAGGAAAGAAATACTTATACCATGTGGCGTCGCATCGGAAACATCCGCGATGCGCATTTGTTAAAATCTACAATGACAATTATCATCCGTTCAGATCTATCAGCGATTTAGTGCAAAAAATATTTACTTAAAGCATAACTTTCATATTTAATCGATTTTTATTTTTTAATAATCCATGTTGTTCTCAATAACATTTAGATATATTTTCGTTACACTGCAATATAATTAGTTTTCAGAATTCGATTTATGAACGAAAAATAAATGGAAACACTTACATTATCCCCGTGGGTAAATTTTTAATCCAGTAACAAGATACCTTGTTAGTTTAACGAGATGTAAATATATACTTTTATTAACTTTCTATAGCGAATACTCCATATAGGTTCTTGATGATACTTTAAAATACATTATTTTTTCGTTTAAAATATATGTTTATATAAGATTTACAAATATATCCGCTATCCGCACAATAATCAATATTGCACTATTTTAAAAGTACCACCGCTCAAATAGACTACGTGTATGGCTGATGGGGACTTGACAGTACATTTTACTTATACTAGATTTTGGAATTTTTAGTTTATAGATTTAAAATGTACAATATATTATAATAAGAGGTAAATATTGCGTTCTATCAAACTTTAATTCATAATATATAGGTGGCTTTTATATTTAAATAATCCACGTTGATTCCACTAATAAAATAATATTGTAAATAAAATTTTACCCCAATTTTGTGTTTTAATTTAACAAATAATTACTGTGTGCTTACCTCGGTATGTAAAGAACACGTTCTGCGATGACAAATCCAACGGTGACCAACAAATTACTGGCTGGTAAGAAAGGTATGACTAGAAAAAGAACACCCACGATGACTGGACAATGCCTTTGAACCTGGGTAAAAAATAGGGAATCAATAAACTTTTTCATTATAAAGTCATAACTTATATGCTAATTATGTCTTTTTATATTATATCCAAATTAATCACACCTAACATCAGCTCTCACCATTGCGATCAAAAGAAGAAATAAACAAAACTTTATTCCGGAAATGCTGGTGCGATTTGGAAAGGTTCAATAGTGAACGGTAATGCTGTCGAAATCTAGATATTTGTATGCAGGGGAAAATATATTACGGTGGCTTTACCACAGAGACTAGATATACTACTTATTTATTTAGTAAATACAAATGACAAGCACACTGAATATTACGAATTATAATATGACAAATAGTCAAATTATTTGTAGCCTTAGGAATTTTGATCACCAGAATACACGTATTAGGAAACAAATAGAAATAATTAATATGAAGCAAATCTCTTGTAATTTAAAACTATTAGTATTAAATGTGAAAAAAAACAGGTTTCACATTTGATGTAGAAATAATCTAATTCTCTCTGGTCACCATTTGGCCTATTTTTATAGATAGCCTCCCGGCAAAAAAAATTGAAATTACATGACTTTATAAACACTTCGGAAGGCTTATATGATGGTATTTTACATAAACAAAACCATTTCTAAGATTTCAAATTACTCGAAATTCTATGTCATCTCACAATCATTCCAGAATCGGAAATAAATACGAACCTTTAATTGGACTTTTACCAACTTTATTTGTTCGTACACTTACATGGCTGTCTACAATAAGAAAAGAATTGTTTCACCAAGTTCTTATTTAAAATGCTGATTTGACAATATTAATAATAAGTTTACTGAGCCTATATCCATTCATATAGAATAATATATATAAAAAGCCCTAGAACTGTTAAACTTCTTTTGAGAAACACGAAGTAAAGACACATAGAATTTTCCATTAATTGTCTATTTTGTATAAACGAAATCTGATAACAATCGCAGTCCTAAATTTCCACTTTATCAATGCATTCATATAAACGCGTTTTTTAAATTGAAATTTGTATCCCGTTTGGAAGACCTCCAATGTTTTCAGTGTTTTTTTTACAAGAGGCTTTATGATGAAAAGATTAAGCAAATATAATGGGAAATGTGCATATTGGCAATTTTAAATCTTCAGTATTACTCGTACAATGGTGCTTTTAAGGACTGAGTATGAATGAGATTCTTTATACAAATAAAATTTCAATTCTATTTTGGAACAAAAATTTCATCACGTTATAATTTTTATTTCGAAATAAAATCATTATATTTATAAAAAGAAATATATAAGGATAAAGTGATATGTAAAAGTTTTCAAGTAATATTTTTTTATCCTTTTCTATTCCTTTTAAGTAGACATACCTCCATATCTGCAAAACACCTATAGCAGAGTAGAACAAGAGTGCCCATCGCAGCACAAGTTAGAAGGTTTCTAGGATCCCAGCCGCTGGTGATGAGAGGCACAGAGCCCATCTGCCAGTCATGGCTCAGTGTCCAAGGGCACAAGAGGAGCCACCAATTAAAGGCAGCCAGATAGCAGAATGTCATCAACCTGTAATATTAAAACTTTAGCGTTCTTAAAGCTACAATTAAGACAAAAATTAACTTAGGCAAAATAATGACGAATTTGTTAGTTAATATAAAATGTCACTTAACTCCTTAATTCAATAAAGAACATGAAAAAAGTTACAATTTAGAAGAGCTGTTTAAGCAATAATTACTGTTATGGGTTCTTATGTTCTAAAAAATTTAAGTCGATCGAAGTTTGATTGGGACACGTTAACTATACTTTATCATACAAAGTAACCAAATTACTGATATATCTATATTTATACACATTGTTGTTTTGTATACACATACATACACACAAAGAAAGGAAGTTAACCAAGCTTAGTTCAATTAAACCAACTTTTAACTACGACTTTATTTTGCACGTATATTATTATGTAATCGTTCCATTACAAGTTAATGTTAGAAGGCATTATAACTTATTTTATCCCAGAGATTTACAAAGCAATGCGAATACAAGCTAATAAGTCGTACAGTATGCGAAACACAAAGCTCGCACAATGTTTCTTGCCATTACAGATTAGCAATTTCTACTTATTGTGGACATTACCATCTTCTATTACAACGTAATCCTCGTGTTAATAGTGAATTCTGTGTAATATTGCTCGACACGAACAATTTTGAATTTCGAATAGCGCGTTTCTTCAGAATACAAACAAAAATATTGAGGCTAATTGTGTACTAAACCTAAATATCAGTACCACAGATTTGTTTGGCTATTTGAAACATACCAAATTATATGAAGGATTATGTTATAGCGATAACTAGGTTCTGCGATGACTACACTATATAGTTAGTCCATCCAGTCTCTAGTTTTGAATAACAACATTTTTGTGTAAAACAGAAAATATTTAAAGGCATTAAAACTAATGTGATATTGTTTTTCTTAAGACAAAATATTTTTTTCCAACAAACTGAAGAATGTGCTTAGTTTAAGAATATTTATATTAAATTACCTTACAAGATTTTCAAAAGAGATGTGGAAATTTTGAATATTAATTCAAGTTCATTGACGATAACGCAAACTTTACCGGCTTCACAATAGAAAACAAATTTTGGAGCGAGTTAGAAGTTGGCAGCGCCACAATAGAGGTTAAATTAGTGCCAAGTTGGGTTGCGGGGACTGCAAAACCAATTTCTTAATGAAATAAAAGAAAGAATATTAAACATAAATGCTTCTGTATTCTTCTGTTGTGAATGCTTTATTTTGAATGCTATAGGTATTTTTGGGTTCTACTACGGGTGTGTGAAGACCTGGGTTCAGTTCCTGATAAATCATATGACTGAAGAAACAATTCAATGATATGCCCGCCTCATTCATATATCTTGCGGTTAAAACATTTTTCTAAACGTTAAATAATATCAATAAATCAAAAACAATCATTTCATTGTTTTTGAAATTAATTTTAATTTTAAGGGTTTCGTACTCAAACACTACAAATGGGAACCCTATAATAATGGGAGCCTGGTGACAGATGGACTTTGCTGTCCATCTGTCACCAGCCTGTATCTCATGAACCGTGTAGTTGAAAGTTGAAGTTGAAATTTTCAGATTATGTATTTCTGTTGCCGCTACTAAAAATGGAATAAAATATTTTTCAAAATATTTATTTTCCCATATAAAAACGTTCTGCTTAAATTAATGGTACAGAAGCTTTCGTGGGCGAGTCCGACTCGCATTTGCCCGGTTTTTACTTTTTATATCTTATCCGCGTGATCCCTTCAACACATCATTCGTATTTTACACATTACACCAGCGGTGGAATACTTAAAGTAAAATAGTGATATTTTTTAGAAACATAACATTGAATATGCATCACGGATATTAAGATTATAATCAATAACAATCATAAATAACTAATCGATATTATTATACCACAGCCTATAATTAATATTACTCAATAATTAGTTCGTAAGCCGGTACTCATCGGATTATAACCACGAATGTTAGTATAATCTATCGATCGAAAACCCGAGACTTTAAGATATGTTTAAGATATATTATGTTTCAGATTCTATCTATTTTGAATTTAATTTAAAATAATAATACGTCATTCTAAAACTGTGCCCATAGCTTATTATTATACCTATTGCATATGGTCTTGGCATCTATTTCCAAATAAATGTTGTTTTATATACCACAAAATGCTAGCCCATTTTCAGTTTCCTTTAACAACTTTCCCATAGTGGCCTCTTAGAGATCTTATGGTGATGGCCCGTCTAATATAACTCAGCAGCAATATACAACGGGACATTGCTTTACAACAGACGGGCCTAAAAATTTATATATTACATTTATATATTATTATAATGAATAAATACTAGAACAAAAAAGGGCTGTAAAAGCTGTAAACAAATTAAGATTGAGAGGTACAATATGACTCTTTCGTGCGTTTTGGAGTCACAGTAAAAATAAAAGTAGTTTTATATTATTGCCTTCGTTCAGAGTCGTTCGTTGAGGCGTATTTTCATTCTTACCTTACAAAGAAACTTGGGTGGAACGCCGTAGGGTTGTCCTGTGGCGAAAAAACAGGCCACGTTCCTTGTAAAAGCGCAAGACGAACGCTTATCAACAATGCGAGGGACACGACCACTT
Organism: Pontia daplidice; assembly: GCA_963693355.1. NCBI lineage: Eukaryota > Metazoa > Arthropoda > Insecta > Lepidoptera > Pieridae > Pontia > Pontia daplidice. Next base: position 56,317 of record CAVNZL010000091.1, on the reverse strand, counting down.
TAATTGTTCTTACTGACAGCCCTGCGCACTTTTTCTCTATCTTTAATGAGCATATTGACCTAAAATATAAATGAATAACTTATAAATCAACATGATATTAAGTACTATATTTGGAAATGTGGGAAAGAACGCAGAACGAGACGCAACACAACTCATACTTCTAGCCACACTATTATTCACATTTAGGCTCACTTATATAAGAAACAGAAGTTGAATATTTCTTTGATGAACATTCTTAATATTGTTTTATCGAACTCAGGATGGGCAATCATGAAAGTTTCAATTTTTAATAGTCATAAAATAGAATACGTTTTTGTAAATACAAATTACAATAGTAAATCTTAGAAATATGTAGTAATAATCGTGTGTCGATGCATCTGTTATTTATGGTATGGGGTGCAAAAAGGCATTTACTGTCGCATTAGCATAATAACTAGCTAGTGGCCGAATAACCCCGCCTTTAATTAATTCATTGTTTTGCATGGGCTTAGAAAGAAATTTGCCATATATTTTGACGTCTGTTTCATTGGTATTTTTACACTGTTAAAGCAAGATAAGTCTTCTAGGTAACTAAAAATCTGGTAAAAATTAAAGGTTTTTACATAAAAAATCCTATAAAACAGTGCAGGATGATCATCATACATTCTTATATTACCCCCGTGTTCGCGTTTAATACTTACAATTAAATGAATTATATGATTCGCGGATAAAAGTTACGTTCAAACAATCAATCGATCCAGTAAAAATTCCTCATATAAGCTCATTCGACTAAAAAAGAAACTGTACAGCTAGTACTAATAAAAAATAATAAGTATAGATAAATTAACATACAATTCATATAAAAAGATCAAATAATTATATTAAAACATACAAACATATATATCCGAATCATAAAAAAATATTCTACCCATACTTATAAGAGTATACCCAGGAATTACACCAATTATAACATAAGGAAGATAATTAGTTTGTTAAGGAAATTGGGAAAGAGCGGACAAATTTATATTTAATCATACATAATAATAGGGTACGTCATGATGTAATTTACGCTTTAATTACATTATAAATAATGACTGAACCATTTAGAAATTAGAATAAGTTGTCTAAAATATACTGCATTTAGCGAAGCAATGCATCTAATAGGCAGACTTAATGAATCCAAGAAAATGAGCATCTAATATATTGTTCATTATAACGTTTGACAAGAGTAAAGGTACATAAAATACTTACTTCTTAACAAAAGGCCAACACCTGTAGAAATCTATAGCCAAATTGAGAAGCAATATTGTGAGTCCCGTCTCTTTAGCCAACATACTTAGAGCTCCCAGCACCACACTGATGCACACGCTCCTCTTGCTACTTGTAGGTCTGCAACAATCATTATTTACTAAGTCAACAATTATCATAACTTAGCCACCCTGTTCGTCTGAGAAATAAAAAAGTTCGCTCCGAAAGCTCAAAATTGTCATTGCAATGTGTAATATTTTCATGTGTAAACACAATTCATGGGATTTTTTTTTGTAATCCTTTATCTAATATATAAAATTCTCGTGTCACAATGTTCGAACTTGAACTCCTCCGAAACGGCTTGACCAATTCTCATGAAACTTTGTAAGTGTATTGAGTAGGTCTGAGAATCGGCCAACATCTATTTGTCATCCCACTAAATGTTTAATTTTTTGTAAGGGTAGTCCACCCCTAAATTTTTATTTTTATTTTTTAGACAAAATTTTTAGTTTCTATTTTTTAAGATACAACATTTCACACTTCTACAATCAACCCTTATTTTTTATTAATTAATTAAATATTGAAATCACATGTATGGCAAAACAACGTTTGCCGGATCAGTTAATAATAAATAAATTAAGTTGTAACTTATTTAGAGTCTATTCGGAAACTACTAATTCTAATACAATAATAGTCATGAGTTGGGTTTTATTAAATATACAATCTTTTAATGTAAAGAATTGAGTTGCTTAAACCTTTCTTACTTCTTACCATTTCAAAATATGAACAAATAGTAAAAATGTCAATGTTATATAAATTATACTATATATGTGTGTAATTAATATGTAGTTTAACAGAGTAGTATGAGCTAAGTTGGCCTTTCGGCATAAGATTGAGAACAAAACCAAATAAATTTTAAGTTATTTTTTCTATCAAATATCACTTACCCATGATAAACTAACAATGATGATAAAAAAAAGATACACGCAAGAACATCCGCTCTGCCAACCACACCTGCTACCTGTAAAAGAAAAATTGAGATCAAATAAACTTATTTCAATAAAATTGCGTGCAGTGTATTGAGTGCGTCTTCCACAGTGGCATGGGGCAGATCTAAATTTGTATTAGTATTTAAAAACACAAGTAGGATACACATACCGCACACAAATATACATACCGCTTCTGTGTGTATAGGATGTACGGCGAAGAGTAAAGCAGCAAGCGCCGCAAATGGCCGTTGCAACCGCGCTATAGTGACGCATGTTCGAGCGACGAGCGCGCTGCAAGCCGCGTGTAAGACCACATTACTTGCATGCCACCACCATGGTCTGAGACCCACCAGGGCATAATTTAACCTGCAAGAACAAAAACAATGTTGGGTTTATGCTACTACGAATTTTAATAAAAAATGTTCTAATAAAAATAACTGATAACTATACTAAACGCAATACATTCTGTTTCCTGACAAAGTTTTATAACAACATTTATAATTGTATGTTATTTTGTATGTTTAATATATAGCAAGCTCACATTTGAACTAATTATATATTGGTCTGATTAAGCTATTGAATAGTCTCAAACAAGTTGTCCGTAGATCCAATTGGATTGTACAAATTAGGGTATTTAACAGTTTCTTACAATAGTCCTTAACTATTCCGGCATAAAAATTCCTGTAAATCCTTCATGAAAAAGTCTGGAAAGAGTACTAGAAATTTCTAGCATTGCTTAATGGATGAATCTGTACGGCTGCTATAGGCAAGAATGTTATGAACATATTATAACAAGAAAAATTTCGTACAGTTGTGATTAAATAACCTTTTATTACCTGAAAATTTTATCATTTATAAGAGTTTTAACAATTCTATAAGACAAAAAACGTAAATGTGTCACGTAATAACATTAAGATAATCGTCGTTGGATTGTTACTTTTATAGCTAATTACAGCTATAAACACGCACCCCATTTCGCTAGAAAACATAAGTTGCTTTTCAGGTTTTTAGCAAAATAAAGTTAGCTAGAATTTATAAGATATTTTACATATACCTAGCGATGTAAAAGTCTTTTTGCTGCGTAGTTTACTCACGAAATAACTTATGTGTGCCTACGTAGCGTTTAATTAACGTTAAGTACCTACTTTTTATGCAAAATTAATATAAAAATAAACAAAGAAGAAGAACACTAACCTTATTTTAGGGTTGGCTTCTTATTATAAATTATTATCAGCCTTATAATAATAATAATTATCGTTGCACTTAAACGATAACGATGTTTTTTGTTAAATTATAATTAATTGTTAATTTTATTATACAAACCCTGAGTCTTGGAACAACAAGAACCCTATTATTTCTGATGATTAACGTGAACGGCTTTTAAAATGTACAGCAATTAAAAGCACATAATATGGGTAAAGTTATGGCAGGCATTTACATTTGAATATCGGTATTATTTAGACAGTATGACAATCAGACATGCGATTTGGAATTGCTATAATGCATGACACGATAGGACAATTTTTTTTCGATATTAATGTTTTAGAACTGACAGCTAGTTTGTGGTTCGGTCACGCGAGGTTCGCGGAAGCATTGTAATGGTTGGCAGTTAACTGATTTTAGCATTTTTTACCGATTCAATATAATACTTTAAGTTGGATGTGTGGCGCCTATATCACGTTTGTATGTGATATCTTTAGATTTGAAGAATTAGTTTTATTTTTAGTTTGGAATCATGTATAACACCTGAGTAAACATGGAACTTGTTACAATTAATGCTAATTTCATTGTTTGATAACAATTAACATCATGTATCAGACGTAAAAGGTCTTTGGTATAATAAGTACAAAATTAGGTCCGGGAAGGGTGATGTCACTTTTATAGTTTCATCGTATATAATTGACAAGAACTTTCTTTAAATAAGAACTTACTTACTTACTAAATATATTTTCTAAAAAAACACTAAGTAAACTGTAAACTGGGCTTAACTTATTAGTAGAATAATAAGTTCAGCTCGGTCTTTGTGAATAACGGTATTATTTACCTTCTACGAACCACCTATACAGATATATAAAAGTGTATTTGTTCGTTCGCTATACGAAAAACGTCCTAAGCTTTTTACATAATGATTTCTCGTTTGTCATAAAAAAAACTGTAGACCAATTCAGTTCTAAGCCCGAAGTAAAATATCTGGGAACAAGGCATGAGAAAAGATAAAAGAGTGTTGATTGGTACGCGATATCTGGCACGAAGCTATTAAAAAGCAATCAAGCATCGTGTTCGACGTGTCCTCGGACGATATGAAACTTCGATGGCACAGATTATTTACACAGGACTCGAGTACTGTGTATAGTTACAGTCTCTATACCAGTTTTACCATAAAATTAAGTAATTAATAATGTAGTTAAAAGCACCCTTTATAGGGCCCTTCTTTATTTCATTCATATCTATTGGCCATTAAAGTTTCATAGATTAGGATCAGACCTCTTTACTATACCTGCGATTTTAAATTGTTGGTTTTATAACTTCCTTTCATAGAACGTTATATATGTTATTATTCGCTTTAATTCTTTCAATATGAGCTTTGTGTGAAATGAGACCTGATATTATTTAAATAATATACATTACATTATAATGATCGGTTAACCTCGAGGGAAGCTTTTGTTATCGCTGCTAACTACACTGTTGTAGATATATTTATATTTATACTTCTTTAAATATCTTAAAATACCCAGACTACACCCAACAAAGATGATATGTGTAAAGAGCTTTATGATAAAAACAACTTATGAGTCTTTGTAAATTAATTCGATATTATATATGTTATTAACAGAACATCCACTCTCGCTTAGATATCTTATAATGTAAAACACCGAGGAATTATAAAGTGCCAATGACTATCCTATACATTATCTATCTTATCAAAGGCTTGATTGCGTTTTAATAGCTTAAACTAACATTATAATCGCATGTACGGTAGTAAGTTTTTTTCTGTAGGATGTCACATCCTTTTTCTTTACATTTTAAGTAGGAGATATGTCGTTTTTCCTGATAGTTTTTGATGTGTTTTTATCAAGAAATTTAGACCGTTAGTTAGATCTTTAATAAAAGCACGGTAAAATAATTCGATTATAAATTCTATACTTAATAATAGCCTTGATATTACAATCGCGGTTGTTGTTACGCTTGGTTTGTACGTAACTTTAAACAGTAATATCTAGGTTTGAGCGCGACCCTTATTTTTCGTTAGAATAAAATTTTCACGGTATAAGATTTTTGTTTCTCATGATCAGTACCCTGGTAATAAGCTTTAACATTCTTCTTAATAACCATTTTTAATTTATTAATGATTAAAGCTTCTTAAACATTTTAAAAAGCAATAAGATAAATACTTCCACGCCGTAGCACCTTAACACAATACGAACCCCACTCAATCAATGCTATCAAAATCTTCTTTCAACGAATTTTCTCACAGTCAACCTATAACTATAGCTATAATATATAAGCTTATTACAATTTAAAATACAAACAGTTTGTTTTACTAGATTAATTTGGAATTCACACTTTCCGATTGATTTGCCCGTGCGTAATTAAATTCGTTTGTACGAAGCGAAAATAATAGAATTATAATTACTAAAATGCAAATATTTGATTCATCAAAATTCAATAAACTAAGCTCAGCTTATTAGTAACTCGAATAATGTAATATTCAATAAAATATAATTTATTAATAATATTTTACGTGCATTTACTTTTATTAATAATATTTTATGTGCTTTTGTAAAAAATAAAATATATATCAATATTTCCTTCATTTTATCAAATATTTATCATATTATTGCATCTCTTCAATGGGCATTTTTATACACCTATTGGTGGATACAACATCAACCAGAATCAAAAACAGGTCCGACACGCAGTATCTGTAAAATAATATTAAAGCCTGCCCGGCGCTTGATATAAAAATATCAATTAAAAATTCAAATACCAATTGTCAATAATATAATATAAAGTTTTATTAATGATATATAAAAATTTAAACAATAAAAATTGAAAAAGTAAATAATAGTGAGAAATACAAACAAACGCTTTATAATATTAAAAATAGCAATAATTGAGATATGGAATACAAAGGATCTTGCAAGGACGTATCAAACATCCATCCATTAGTTTGTTTAATATCCTTAATGTCTAACATGAAATTTGTGGAGTTTACGGCTACGATTAATAAATGGATATTTAATAGCAGTAACAATTTTAATATATACTTCAAGAGATAGAGACGGGTTTTTATTATACTCAAAGGTATACTTGGTCTTCACTACATAATAATAATGTAATATATTTTCCAAACAAATCCTTAATGATGTAAACCATGTACATTGCACGTGATATAAAATAAGAAGATATTTTTGGTTTCAAATCTAGTGACATAAAATTGTAACCCTTTACCTCTTCTCATGTATGTCTTGTTATAAAATACTATTTCAATGATTTCTATATAATTATTGTCTTATCAAACATCTACAAATGTCAATACAATCATTATGACTACTCTAATATATTACTACAGAGACAGTAATGGAAAGTTCTGTTGAATTTTTGATGAATTAACCTTGAGCTATACAACTATTATGAGACTTAAATAAATCTTAATTATATAGAGAAGATACAACATGCCAATTACCGAACTTTGTTTTCAATCACATCCAGGATCGATCTGGGATCGCCACAAAGCCACTGATGTGTCAAATACTTAAAACTTCAATGCTGTGATGTATCAAGAGATTTGAGCCCATTCTCCGCTTACGCTACTTGTTTCAGTGAGATAAAATAACAATGAAATTGCATAAAATTTCGGCAAAGGTTAGTTTTATGTTACCGCAAAGTTATAATTATATAGTTTCAATTATAAGTTTTACGTTTTATCTATTAGAAAGTCCGTCGTGGATACAGTACATTCTATATACATTGGCAAAATCAATAAAGCGTTAATTATAGATTGTCAACGTTGTAGGATCTGTGTTGGCCTAGGGGCTGGACTCGCAATCTTGAACACTGTGCATTTAATGTATTTTAATATGAGTTAATTATCAAAATCAAAAGCTTATATGTAAAGGTATAAAGTGTAAGGCATAAAAACCATGTAAAGCAGAGAAGTGGGACTAAAGAGATAAAATAAAAGATCAAATGAAGCGCCACTTGTGTTTTTAATTATCAACGTTGTAGTTCCAAAATTTTCCATGTCCCTTATAATCGATCTTTGATTTGAGCTTTTACAAACATGTTTTCGTATCGTATATATCGCATTAAGCAAATAGTTTTTAACTTGGAAGAAAATTAAAAAAGATTAATCCTTCCAGTTCCTTTTACTCATTTGGAATTTGTATTTAAAAGCCATCAGATTTTTAAATGTAGATACTTTGGTATAGCTTTTTAATAATTTGTTATTAAACACTTAATAAAATTGTACATGCACTGAAACCATCTCATAAAGTCCAATATTATATGTAATTAAATAACTTATATTCCGTCTGATTGAGTTTTTTATTAAGATTTTTATTTTTTATTTTTATTTTTATTTATATTTAATATTGCAGTAAAAGTAAACTGAAATCATAGTTTATTTTTGGCGTACTATTCGTACATTAAGATAAAGTTAAATTGTCTACCTCAGGCGCTTAACCTTTCGATGCTAAGTTTTAAATTGGTTCTTGTACGTCCGCTTGTCTTCGCTAATGAAACCTCTGCGGTTTACTTAAACGTTTCGCGTGCACTTTATGAAACCTTATTGTATTTTCGTCGTGAATGTACTGCCAATTCGTACACTGTGTACAATTGCAGATCTTCAAGTCTAGGGCTCAGATATATATTTTCAAAAAATGTGATTTTTCCAGTAAAAGTAACTCTAAGTTAGAAATTCTTCCATGTTAATTATTAGATAAGAGTGTATACAAATTCGTATACACTCTTATCTAATACTTAACGCTACCTTCAATCCATTATACAAATACAATATTTAGGGATGTCGTTGCATATTCAGTGGCAAACTGGAAAGCCCGTTGTCACGCGTCTCTCACGTCATTTGTCACTCGGGACAAAAACTGCGGGACAAACTCTGAACACTCGCTATCTTGTTTACTTCAATTTGAAAAATGTTTTGGGATTACACATTGAATTGTTGTTCGTATTTGTTACTTTAATGCGCTTAACAAAATAATGTTTCAGATCTACATTAATTTACAAAATTATCTTATGTATGAAACTTTAATGGCCTTAAAACAACTGTTTCCTAGATGAACAAATTCACTGACTAGCATTTTATCATTTACAATTTGTACGGTATAATATAGACATGTAAAATTTAATAAGCATGAACATAGAATTTTATATTTCTTACAAATAATTTGAGGTATTTAATATCCATTGTTTCCATGTCATGTCGTTTATTTTCGATTGTGTATTCCTTAATCGAAATATAAATTGTGGTATGCTGAATTAAAATAATAAAGCAAAAATTTTATATCTATAACCGATTTACAAAATACTGCTTGAATAAAAACATCAAACGCCAACAATTAAATTTCTATAGAATGTGTTAAAATTCAACTTTAACCTGGTCAATTGAGCAGGTAAAATATGAGTGCATGCCCATGTATATAATCCATCGATGAAACCATAGAATGGATAAAATAGGACTTTGGTCGAAATACTGTTCCAGATTGTACAGACTTTTTACTTGATATCCTTTTCTTTAAATCCATAAAACCCGGGCCAGTAATATTTTATTATCTATGGAAAGTCATAGAATGTCAGCTAAAGCGAGGGCTTTCTGAAGTAATTTATGGGTATAATGATAATGGAAAAATTAGCTAATTTGCCAGTTAATCATTCATCCATCCATAGTTGTATTAATATATTTATTTAGAATTCTTATTGGTTTGTGTTTGTGATAGAAATATCAGTTCTTAATGTTCCGAGGTTAGTATCCCATTGCTAGATATATCCCGACAATATTTTTATTGAACTAAACAATTTAAAGTAAAATGAAACTTCATTTACTTAATTTTACGTAACAAAATTGGATTAAAAAAAATAGTATCGGGTCCTATTTTTTTTAATCCAAATCTTTTGTAACAACGCCATGTGTGTTTGTTTACCGGTAAGCTATTATATTGTTTATATTTAATTTGAGTAAAAATTGCTACAAACAGGACATTTTTTAGAAAACATATCACATTTTTGCACCGAAATCTACTAGTATAAGATTAACGACTGTAATTAAATCCATGACACCATATTTAAAAGGTTGATTATTCTAGCAAGTCCATTTATACTTAAATCCTTCTGTAAATAGACACCTATTCATAAGTCTATTCTGTGCACTCTTTCATTCATCAGCTGACAACGCTTAACGAATCCAAATGATATATTAAAGTAGGATTTTCTCTGTTTGAGTGGCGCTATTGTTGGAAATCGCATGTTTTAATGAAAAACTGTAAATTATAGACGCAGCAACTTTATATCTTTTTTTATTACTGCTGAATATATCATTATTATATTCATAAGAGTTTTATGATTTTTTATGAATCTGTGTAAATTTAGAAAACAACTTATGCTATCAATGTTTGGAATTTATCTTTATATTCTTAACTATAATACATGCGAAGAATTTGTAAGCTTAAAATAACGATTTATAAAAAATAACGATATAACGTAAAATAACGATTTATAATAATAAGTTGATGCAGTAGTATTAAGCTTGTTTCTTTTGATTTACTTACCAATAAATTGTATACATATTCCATAGACATAAAAACCAGCTTTACACCGTGCAGGTTTCAATCAACCTTAATATTATTTATTTTTCCCTTAATATTATTTCTAACAATTCAAAATGATAAAGCTTAATGTTCCAAAGCTCATGAAAACGAAATTCGTTATATGCAGCGAAATGCAGTGCAAATTCGATCAGAATTTGTATTAGGAGATTCCCGACACGCGTCAAACTAACGAAGTCTCGACAAAGTTACCAACCGTTCAATCGCTCCAAGAGAAATCTTTTCGCGAGTAACTCACTGAAATTAGCATTAGTTAGAGTTATCCTACGAATGATGAGGAGTGGCTTGTGAAGTTTTAAATGAATTGAAGGAATGGGGCTCCGGATAGATTAAGATTAAAAAAATTACTAAAACGACCATATTTATATATAGCTATAGCATTTAATTTTTTATACGCAGTAAAAGATTAACATTGTTGTTAGATAGGTTAATTAAAGAGAATGCACTTTATCGAAAAACTTCGAAAACCTGAAACAAAAAAATCAACTTTGCAAAGTACGACAGTCTCTTCTAATTGGCCGAGAAACAGACGGCACTTTTTAAAATTCACACCACGTCACCACTTTAGTAGTAGCACGCAAATTTACTCTCTATCGTGCTGAACACAAATTCGAGTTTAGCGCGAAGGTGTTGTAACAGTTTTCCTGTCTGTAAAACGGGAACAAAACAGCACACTTGTCATAGTAAACGCGTACATTTGAACCGCGAAGTTGAGAAATGATGTTACTTAAAACTAAATTGCAGCTTGAAACTCTGCGGTTATAATTCACTGGCTTTGCGGCGATTGGAGTTCATAATTTTTGCTTTTAAATTTGCATATAACAAAAATGTTCTGACTAATTTATCTTAATACACTATAAAGGAGCTTAGACTGACTGACTGACCTGTTATGATAATCAAATTAACTTTTTGCACTTCTATTATCTTCCTAATATTATGAAGACCAAATTTTGTAACAGGCAAGTTAAAAGATGGATTACAAATACTCAAAGGTTAATCTTAATATTGATTAAGCAAGAAGCAATACAGTAAAGTAATATCCTTTCCATATTCAAAAAGCTCACGTATGTCATCTGAATATACTCACTGAAGTCGATGTATGGCCCAATCTCTATCGAGAATTGGTAGAATTTTTCACAGCACTTATTCCATCTATACACGTAGGCGCGGCGCGTGTTCCACGAATGACTAATGATAGGACCATGTCAAAATAGATTGCTGTTCTAAAATATGGTAAGAGATTCAAAAAGCTTTTGTTGAATGTGGAAATGGTTTTTCTCGCTTGATGGCTATGTTAGGTATATTCAGTTACTTGCTGTCTATCTTCAAACATATGAATAATTAAAAAAAAAAAATCAATAGCGTAGTTTCGGATGGGTCAATCTTAAAAGTAAATAGTGCTGTCTTTCCAACAGCCTATTAGCAACGTAATGTACCCTTGATCTTGGTCAATTTTTTTAAATCACTTAAACACGAAGTATTTTAGTTCCTACATAATATTCTTAAATAATATGAATAAATTTCAAAGTATCCATATATGTTTTACTCGGGAAAATATATCTATTCTAATATTTAAAGAGGAAATATTTGTAGTGCATAAACTCTAACACTACTTAATTAATTAAAGACGAATTTTAAAAAGTATTAATCCAGCTGAAATCGGTGGAAATTAAAAAAAGTAATACATTTTACATTATTGGACAAAAATAAGTAGGCTACTAGGCTGTGGCTTATAGTTTAAATTTTAAAAATAAAATCCACTAAAAACTTAAATGTAAGTTTATCTATGCAAAGCTTCCCTTAAAAATTCAAGATAATAGTTTTGAAGTTAGTCGACATTTTAAAAAGAATTCTTTCGCTACGCCAGTTGTTAAAATCAAAGTTCGAGAATATTTATAATTCTTTAAACGCCTGTCTCATACAATTATATAATTTTAATTAATATTTAATGTACCGTTTAAAATATAAACTTGTTAAAATTCTGCTTTATATAAGCTTATATATTGAAAACTATACGCAACTTTTATATTTTCCCGAAGTGTGCAGCCCTAATGTTTGGCGGCATCTGGGCCACTTAATTTTATCTCCGAGGCTTTTTTCCGATACTAGTCTTACTGAAGTTATTTTTTGTTCCAGAATAAAATATTGACAGAGTTTGGGACGTGTCACCGAGAACTTTCCTAAAGTAGTACAGCTATTTACCTTGTTTTGTCTCTTTTGGAAATGTTGCAAATTTATTTTTTCTGTTGTGTAATATTAATAATATTTTGTTATATGTCCACCCTGCACATCTGGGTCAAAGAAGGTCCACCGTACCAATAAAAGAAAATATTGTATGCACCTTATGCATATTTTATATTTGAAATTTTTAGATTTATTCAAAAAAAAGAAATGCAAAACTTTGGCTAATTATATATATTCAAAGAAAGCCGAACATTTGCACTCTTTCATAGTAAACGATTAACAACTTTGTGTAGATAACTGAAGTTATATAAATATGAAATGTGAATGTGTGTGAAAAGCGATTTAATTATATATGTGTACATACACTATACCTTTATCAATTTATTCTATTCGTTAGAAATAACAAAGCACACAATTTATATAAAACGGAAGGGACGAAATGATTTCAAGCGTAAAAGTGTTCAAATTTGACCCGACGGACCGCAAATGTGCCACAAAATTGCACTAAACCACAACCTGCGGACCGGACAATGGGCATTAGTGTAGTTTAGTTTATCGAAGGATATAACGACTGTAATATTTAGCGTTATAACTAACATTGATTTATACAGATTAATGTGTTCCAAATATATCATATTTCTGTCATGTAATGACAACGAATGGCTTTAAATAAATGTAGTACAACTTCTTATGGTGCCATCTCCTTTTGGAGGTTGGCGATCATCTTGGCTACTCTGATTTTGGATGCCGTACTTCTGAACAATGATGTAGTGCTTTAACAAAACCATTTCCGAAGATTATTTAACCAAGATGTACGTCTGCGTCCAGGTCTCCTTCTATCTTACACTTTACTATTACATAGGAACATAAAAACTAAATAATAAAATGTTTAATACTGTGTACAAGCTTTATAAAATACACAAGGACAATATTTAGTAGCTCATATGATTTAATAAGTTTAAGTTGTAACCAAGTCAAACATACATTTATGTATTTTTGGAATTACTGTAACGAATAATACGAAAATATGTAAAGCTATATAATATAAGTTATATACAATTAATAACCCAGAAACGATAGTGAACACATAATTAATATACAAACTGCAAAATTAATTATATATTACTGATTAAATCAGAGGTTTCACTTAGCTAGCTCAAATGAAGGTTGACACGTAGGCTATATCTTAGATGTGACGTTTAGTCGAGCGGAAAACTGCGTTACGCTTTATAAGCTGTGGTTCCAAGTTATATTAGCTCCACGTCTTCATTTTGTGGCGGGAAAATGTTTTTATGATGCATTAAGATAATACGATATTACGCTTAGGTTATAGATAAAACGTACAGTGGCTGAAAAGATTGTAGTTCTTGTGTAAGGATACGTTTCAGAATATTTTAAATGATCTCACATATTAATATTTGAATTATGAATAACAAAGATATTCTACACAGAATATGAAGGTAAAAAACTTTTCAACTTACTTAAGCCTAATTTCTATAGTCTGTAAGCATCATTCATTAAATTGTTATATAATAATTAATCCAAATGTGTGAAATAAATAAGAATTAAATCCGTGAAGCTTTCCGAAAGACGAAGTATTGAAATTCATTTTTCAATTAATGAACATCTAGTTTTGAGCTTTAACCTATATTTGATAGCCTTCACTATACATAAATAAGAGCTATGATGATAAATTTTCCTTTTACACCTAGGCCTTGTATTAGTGAAAAACGTTTCCTTGTTCCATTTATCTATAGAAATAGATTTGGTAGAGGACTTTCCATCGGTTCAGTTACATTAGAAAGCGTAGCCCTTGCATTTATAATATCAAAACAGTCGACAGTACATTAACATGTGAACCAGCCATAAAAGGCACATAATAACCACATATAGAATGGAAATTCACATATCGATGTAAATGTACACTTTGTGGTTTAGCTGGCCGAATCAGCGGGACTAATTTAGTACTGCGTATGCTAATATTAGCTTATGTGGAACTTTCTCGAACGTAAATGAATATTAAGTTCAGACTTTGATCGATTCTCTACCGCTACTAGAACTGTTTAATGTTTAGGAAAGAATTCTTGCGAGTATTTTATGTAAGTAATAGTTGAATTAAAAGGTTGTATACCATAGTTTGGAGGATATAATTTCAGTGTTTATAATTTACAAATATATTGAATAAATATTTAACGTCACCCCCTCTCCATTGCCGATGCCGGTAATAATTTTTGTAATTGAATTTTCCTTATAAAACGGTAGCTATTAAAAGCACGTGTAAACGCTAAGAATATAAAATCGTTTTCCTGTTCCAAAGCGTTATTACCCAATAAAGATTCTCCTCGCAACACAACCAACGATTTGCGAACAAACACAATTACCACCATTAATTATTTACGTTCATTTATAATGTAACGACACGGGCCAATAAATAAATTATTGCCTAACATTTTATTGGGGCTTCGCCAAATTAATTTGAACCCTGGCCCAAAATAATAAGCCCCTTAATGGGTACTGGTAAAGGCTTCAACTGGTTTACCAACTTGTGCCATTTATTATGAAACCTCGTCCAGAGGTTATTCAATGGATTTTCTATTATTTCTCCGGGACTTATAACCGTCAGGTATTTACCTAAATCGACCTTTTATATTTTGTAAGCTTTACTTAAGTTATGTTCTTAGTAATTGTTATAGCATTGAAACAATGGCTAATATATTCCTTACATTTTAATTATTACTGTTTGACTTTTTCATACATGTTATATATGCACGTAAATCTTTCGAATTATATAACTAATATTAAATTAAACCTATTCATCATTAATCCAGTTTTTTTTTAATTATTGTAAACTATTTATTACAATTACTGTTTCAATTTTTTTCTTTATTACAATTTAATACAATTATAAAAAAACAAATATATTTCCAAACACTAAAAGAATCACGGGGGGGTTTAAAATTGCACCTGCAGAGCCATAAAACCATTAACATAGACAGATTTTTAATTTTTACACTTGGTTTCCATCAGTTTCGATCGAAATGTGGTACCGCATACATTTAATCAATACATGACTGAACAAAATCGACATAGTTGCTGATCAAATGGACTTTTATTGCGTTTGGTTTGGTTTAATTCTCGCTTTAATAACTCCACTAGGCCGTAAACCACAGAAATTATACGCCCATAAAATTAGGAAACATCGAAAAACAAACAATGCACGCACGGCTGAGCATTTAAAGTCATAATTTCACGACAATTATGAATTTAGGGTCGATCACGATTTTGCCGAGATTGGTACGGTGCGGCGCTTTTGTTCAGTACAGGTATACAGGTATAAATAATGATAATGGGTTTGTACTGGTATTTATTGTGTACTAAGTATATTATTAAGTAACACAAATACAAAATTTAGTAGTAATACAAAATTTATACAAACATTTATATCGCGCAATTAATTATTTTATGTTTAAGCTCATTGGTAGGTAAAAATCATTGGCTCTATAACCGTGTTCTGGGCATCAGATATTCTATAAATGTTTAACGACAAATAATTTATTAATTAAATAACAAATAAAAAGTGTATTGTTGCAAAAAACGGCCTTTATCTGTAATAATTAATCTCCTGCAGACGAATTCAGTTCTGTAATTTTAGCGAATAAAACTCGATCAGTAAAAGGTAACATTTTATTAAAAAATATTTAGCGAAATATAGACCTAAGCCTATAGATAAATATAGACATGTCATTGCATCATGATATTACAGGTACACCTCCCATAATTAATGAAGCCTTAACCCTTCACATTAGCGTTACAAGACCTAATTGTATTACTAATTAAAGGGTAACACGGCTGTCGCTACTGAACTGAACGAAATTATGTTCCTGTGACTGTCACAGAATGGCACACGGAGAAATGTAAGCATGACAAAATCAACCCTGTTTAGGTTGTGGTTTAAGTTAAAAGCTGGGGCGTGAGATTTTTATATTGTACTAGGAATCTATATCTAACCTTTATATGCTAAATACATGGTCGGAGAAATCCAAGCAACAAATGTAATGATTTGGTATGGGATAGGTGGATGTGGTAAATTACATATTATTTTCATAATTCATGCTATGTAATAATAATAATCATCTTTATTTGAACTAACTGCGTTCTAAGGGCGGATTTTATAAAAAATTACAATCAGCTGCTACAGAGTCAGCCAACCAACATGGCATGCAAAAATGACAATTATACGTAAAGTAAAACCATATGTCAAAACATATAAAAAAAAATTAAAGTAAAATAATAATAGTCATAAGTAAAAGTCACCTACAGAAAAAAAATATTTTCCTTATGTATTTTGTAAAGCAATTTAACTTAGTATATAATCTTCAATGAAAACTTAATAATAAAATATGTTAATAAAAATAAACCAAGAATATTAAGAGAATATTAATGAAACAGAACAACGAACAAGAAAATATTAGTAAAAATATTTTTAATATTTAAAATTTTTACCGTTCTTAGAATTATACACAGACTAATATAATATCAGACTATATTTCACATAGGATCGTTTAGCCTAACCTTATCTAAAGCTATGTACAAAAGTGTACTGGTAAATATAAACTTTTATAAATAAAAATCAAGCTAATATTTATTGAAAATGTCCTTTCCCTTGCATCACAGTATAAAATGAAAAACTTCGCGTGCGGTTCCACATTAATTTGCCGCGTGAAAAGATCGCTCCGAGCTCGTAGGGCTGCCTTGAATGATAGTAATGTATAGGTTTCAGTGCGCGAATTATGGCGTACCCGTATAGCTTCCCTTACAACTTTTGGGTCACGCACTTTTATGCCCCTCTAAACGACCTGTTGGGAATTTTAAAGACCGTACAAAGTAAAACTGCAATTCTAAAGAGTTTCGTTGTAAATTTGTGTAAGTAGGGTATGTATAATGGTTAATTTGTAGAGAATCCCAGTTTTTTTACATTAAGTAACTGAATAGAATACGTAATATATAATTATGCTATTTCGACTAGATATTAAAGTATATAGCTAGTATACTAGTAGTACTGTAATGGACTAATTAACACTTAATTTATTCTAATTTATTCTTTATAAAATTAGAAAATGAATACGAATAACAGATATTAATCGAAATATGTTGAAATTTAACATTGTTGTTGCTTCGTTTAAGTTTTATCTATAACGATGCTATTAATAGATGGTTTGTAAATGCAAAAATATATTACAATTGAAAGCAGAACCCGTAGATCCTCAAAGTAAATCCAAGACAATGCATTCGCTCACCACAAACCAACTAAACCTATTTCATGTATCAAATATTAGTACAATAGCTGCCACCTGTCTGCTTCTCAGTGAATTTGCTTTGGTTGCATCCCGAAATAAACGCTTTGCTTGTAATGTAGGTCATATTATGTATAAACCGAAATTTCTAAACAAAGGAAAATTAACAGAACAGTTGGATTTCGATGTGGATTTCAATACATTTTACTGTTATATCGCGAGCCAAATATACGATTAATTTAATTGTTTTATGTAGTTTGGTACATATATAAAGAGAACCTCTTTATTTTAACATTTTTATATATAATAAAGTTATAATTATATATATAAGTATTTGCTGAAAGTGAGTTTTATTATTTTGTTATGGGTTACAGATCTATGTTGTATGTATTTTACATTATAGCAATGCTTCCTTCGAATGATAAAATACTTTTAAAAATACACAATATGTATTTGTTTGATACTTCTAGAGGTTGTGAAGATAAAAGTAATGTTTGCAGCGGCTTTGTAAATAACCTGGTGAACAAATGGCGGTTTCTTGCCAGTTCTCCTTGTTCGCTGTGTCCATGATTGTAAAACTGTAAATTTAAAAACATACTTTTAACATTCATCTGACTTTTCGCTTGTGCTGTAGATAAATTAATCGACTTGGTTTAGTAGACTTAAGATATAAAAATATATTTAATGCGATCTCGTCTTTGCGTATATAATGCTCCTTGGATTTAGTTAGTAAACGATTTTATATTATTAAAAATGTTTGGGTTAGCCACTGAAAGTTTTAATTCCCTAAGACATTTTACAAATAACTTACTGGTAAATTAAAATAACCCGAATGACTGCGTTGTTATGTCCTGGCCCTGCGTTTATGATCGCGAGAGCGTCGAACGTAAGTGTGCAAAAAATGTACATATTATGTATAAATTGTAAAATACAAACTAAATATAAACAAAATTTATTACATATCAGAATCTAATTTCTCCTTGCATCCCAATGTCTCCGTAAAACTGTTGCTACATTTCAAACCCCTTCTTTGCACCCCTATAACATTTAGCTTATATATTCCAAGATTACTCGATACGGGGTACTCTGGCACACTTCCAAACGTTACTGTGCGTGAGATGCGCAATCTAATTTCAAAATCAGATTATGCAGCCCTGCTTCCGAATATCGAGACACTTTAACGACTTTGTGAGGGGAATTTGAAATGCACTTAAGTTACAACTTTTATTTAAATTCCGGACACTAAAGGGGATTTAACTTTCAATAGCTTTAGTGGTTGTATTTTTTATATTAATAGATACTTACTGTCGAACGTAAAATATTTAATGATGTTTTAAAGTACTAATGCTAGAATTTTAACCCAGCAACAAATAATTAAGTTTTGCTCTAAACGCTTCAGCAATCAACAACATTCACTCTATCCACAACATCTCGATTGATTGAATTCTTCCAGAGTTCGCTTTACAAGACATTTTCTTTTGCGAACAAGTTTGGAATCGGCTCCCAGCGGAGGTCTTCCCAATCGGATACGTCCTCCAATACTTTTAAAAGAGACCAAACTCCTCCTTAAGGGTCCACACACAAGAGTGAATGTTTATGAGCAGCGGCTGTTGCTACTTAGGCCACCTGCAAGTTCATTTTCCCCCCTATTTTAGATAAAAACATATTTGACATCTAGGTTATTTTAACAATAATTGCAGTTGATCATAAAATTACACTCCTTAAAGCAACTAACCATGAACAAAGGTTTT
Source organism: Pontia daplidice (assembly GCA_963693355.1). Classification (NCBI taxonomy): domain Eukaryota; kingdom Metazoa; phylum Arthropoda; class Insecta; order Lepidoptera; family Pieridae; genus Pontia; species Pontia daplidice. The sequence goes on along the minus strand of CAVNZL010000091.1, from coordinate 37,031 downwards.
TGTTGACTTCAGTATTAATCACATTCATAGAGATTAGTTAGTTAGTTACTTTTTGGTGTCTTAAACAATTATATTATTTAATGGAACAAATAGCTACGTCATAGTGATTAGTGATTGTTCCCCGTGTTTCCCCATAAAAGTATATTCTAGTCCGCATTTCTCATTATACAACAAGTGAATTACTTCAATGAGAGCACTCGTTACCTAGAAATCGGTCGAGGACGCTCAGCAGATGTAATTTTCTGCAATTTGACGTGATTCATATATTTACGAGCTAGCCTAGTTACGAACGGAATACTATTTTTAGTATTTTAATGATGTCACAAAAAATGTGGTTTAATAATTCACTTACAAAAATTTCATTCACTCTAATCGGTCTATAACTTTAAGGGTTCCGTTTAAATTTAAACATTTTTCAAAAATTACATCAGCAACTTACCACCATAAAGAATTCAAATAAAATTAAGACCTATCTAGCCCGAGATACAAACTTTTATCATAATCTTATCAAATTACATTCTACAGAATGGGATGCATAGGTACATTCCGAAGTATCGTTTTTATATCTTTTAAATATCTGTGGTAACCAGAATCAATGAGGTTTTAGCTATAAATGGAACACAGGATCGTCCCGTATGTAGGCTACCTACCTGTATTCATATAACGGGTAAAGGGAAAAATGAAACAGATACATATATGTAATCAAACCTTTTAATAATCAAACATTCCACGAAATAAAACGTTAATGCTAATTGCATGCTTATTCAAAGTAGATTTACAGTCAAGTTAAGGAGGTAGTTGGCAAAGCGAGCTAATTAAGGCTAGATATCATTATGTTTACAGCGCTGTTAAATGTTGAACCCATTTATTAACCGACAATGTCATGTTATATTTTATTTTTTAAACCATCAGGGTTCTCGTTTTAGTTTCCAAATTAACATTTGTGGAAAAACTATTCATATTATAGACCTTATAATCTTTTTTCTCGCAATATCTTCGTTAATTTAAATTTATATATAGACTCGCTTTTATCCAGACTTTCAATGGTACCTTTGCTAACTTCTATTGACATATAAAGGATTAAACTGTTTGTGGTTTTCTCAACAGGGCAAAACCTACAAATTATAAAAAGAGATCGTACTCGATTCTCAAGGTCCGACAACAAATTCACAAAACGTAGAGTTGGTGTGTATGGACTGCGGCTGTAGTCACTTCGACTATTCGAAAAAGAAGAAGTAAGAAATAACTTGTTAAATATATATTATTTAACAAATTTAACCCTTCTTAAAATTATATCAGTAATGTTCCTTGCATGGTACGTGATTCATATGTGAAGAAACAAGAACAGTCTCAACGGCAAAACTAGATAAAAATAAATCAAAAGCCCTTCTTACATACGACAATAATGTTCGTAGCTTTATCCAATAAAATTTAGGAAATCCTTAATATATATACAGTTTCATTATTGTTTAATTTTAGCTTCAATATAATTTTGCGACAATCTTGATTAGCAGATGTTCTCAAAACGCGTTATATTCACTACTCATAATAATTATAATTTCGAGTTTATGCCTCGTACCAACGTGTACCAACGTTATTAACATAGATATAAATTTCTAGACGAAAAGTTTCAGATAATTTTTCATTTCGCTTAAACGTCATCAAGTTAATTTTAGTATACAAAAATTCAGTTGGTGAGCACTCTGATTTCTAAGAAAGGTGGCAAACAAAAAGACAACTTTTTCTCCTTTTTTGTTAGTTTCGTTTACGGTTCTATTGTCGTTTTTTAATTTTCGCATTAAATATGACAAAGCATAAATTATTTCTTCGATAGGCCACAAGTCCGTCATTATAAAAATTCTAAATGAGAAATGAAATTATACTGGACCGTGGTCGTGAATACCGCAATTAAATAGTGAGCAATCATTGTCGCTACAATTGCATACTTATTAATTCATTAAGCTCGACAGAATTGCACCGATGCAATGGTACTTGACTTGCATTAAATAAGCAACTTTGTTAATTAATTATTTAAACTTTCATTATGTTTCAATGACTACTTAAATATGTAAAGTTACAGTGTAAGTGTTTTCGAAAGTCTGCATTAGTTAATTCGTTAGGAGAGAACAGATGCTTTTATTCTACATAACTTTAATACTATTAACATCAAAATTACATTTGACAATAATAATAACCAGATATGCTCTATATATTAGTGTTTTAAAATTTAATCTTTGTATAAATTAGATAAACATATTTCTAGATAGATTTTAATCTTACCAATAAGCACTACTATCAGGTATTATAAATATATCCACCAAAACCATAATACAATATTCCTTACCTAAGGTTACATCAATAAAATCTTTAGCCGTGTTCTACTGCCAAAATTTGAGCGTACTATGAATTCTAACTGCGAACAGACACGCGACGGTACTACCAGTTTTATTAATATTTCTCTGTTACATTTAATACAAACTTAGCATACTTTATCATTTTCCAAATCTAGGTTTTACTATAAAGCAACAATTACAGCGCAAAACGACCCTAGGCCTGCGACCAGAGTTACGCCCATAAAACAGGAATACGAAATTAATAACGCCTCTGAGCGTTTGCGAGTAATTAACGGAAATGATATCATTAATGTATGTATGGCTTTTTTAATTTGGTTTCCCTTTCTCGTATTATTAGCTATTTTTCATCATTATAGAATAGCGTTTGAAATATACATAAAGAAATTGAAGTGTGACTTTCAAAAAAATCTTCTTAAATTAAATAAAAATATGCCTGATTTCCTTTACGCATGCCTCAAGCAAAACTTTTCCATGAAACAGATGAAGAAATATGTTTTTCTCATGCCCTATGGCATGCATTAACTGTTCAATATTTGGAACATTCTTCTAGATTTTATATACATCTTGTGGAATGTAGAATATTATCTAGGTTCTTGAATGTTGTTTAGGTCATAAATTGCATCAGAACCTTATCTTAGTGTGCGCTATCTACCTCTTTATGAGCCTCGTAAAATGCACGTCCTTTTGCAAATATTCTATATTTTTAAATATAAGCTGTTAAATTTATATTTAAATTCTTAACATAGCCCTTAATCATAAAATATATACAATGTGGAGAGGACAATGCGACAATAAATGAAAACACAAACAGTAATAGTCCCTAGTATAATTTTGAAACTATGAAATGAACCCTAACAACAAAATAAAAAAAATAAAAATTTCTAACAAACTAAATACAATATAAATCGAAACAAAATGTAACACCATTTGGAAATATAGGTTCACTAACCTGTGGTAAGAAGAGCGGCAACAGCGCGGCGCTGTTGCCGCTCCGCCCGACGAATAAAAACAATTAGATACCTAAACCTACACTGATTACGATCGTCATTCACCTCGAGTAGTTCATTCCCATTAATAAATTTTTTATGTGCCCCCCAATCACAGGGACGCATAGTTCGCATCTTATAATATTATTTCGCACTCTAGTTAAGAGATCGGCATTTGCCGCGATTTTATTCCATACTGACTGGTACTTTTACTGGTACTGTAGGAGGAGCACTGTCCAGATGCGGGATAAGAGGTTGCTTTTCCCGCAGCCTCTGGACAGCCTGAACAATCGTGCGGCCGTTGGTAGGGCAATACCTAATACCTTTCTTGATATGTCCGTATAGCCAATGCAGCATTTCCGTGGCATTCTCCGTAAATTAAAATCATGTCCGTGTACTCTGATGCTGTATATCGGTAATGAGGCATTGTAAATAAAAAACAAAACAAACTTAAATCTAACACAAATAATAAGCGTCTATTTTCGCACAATTCACCAAGTCACTAAGTAGGTACTTAATTTATTACGTGTCCTATCACTAAATTAAATAACCGTCCAATTTCGCGGATAAAATAAAACAAACGTAAGTCTAATACTAATAATAAATAAGCGTCCAATTTCGCACGATTCATACACAAAACAAAAGAGCGGCCGCTCTTCAAAGGCGGCGCTTCAAAGGCGGCGCGAACGCAAACGAAATTATTAGTAGTGACGCGAGCGACGTCACAGGATAACGGCGAGACCTTGACACACTGACACACTGTCGCAAACATGAAATAGAAACAATAAAACCTTCATTTCTCCCTTTCCCACATTGTTTATTTTCTGTTTAACTGAGTGTGTAGAACTATCTACTTTTTAATTTTTGGTAATATGCTTTATGACTTACGTAATGGGCATAAGGTATAAAATGAATTTGGACTAATTTGACTAAGATTTTTGACATGGCGAGTTGACAACATGTGATTTGTAAGCGGTCATTAACCTGATAGTGATGGCGTAGTAAACAAATACGGCATGTTGTAAATGTTCAAAACAAAAAATGATCTCCAATGACTTAACTGTTAGATTATTTGTAATGAATATTTGTATACTGGCTAGGGACATGATGAGCTATACGGTGTTTAATTTATTGTCGCATTGTCCTCTCCACATTGTATGTGTATAAGTACTTTATATTTAATTTTTTTTATTGAAATCATAGAAATATTATTTTTACCTATATAGTCATTACCTAATAGTTCTAAACATATGTGTCACGTGGTATGTAAATACCGTGGCCCAATAATCCTATGTTGGATTTTTTCTGCCTTTTTTGTTTTCATAAATTATTATAAAATTATAGTTTGCTTCACACCAAAAGATTTTGAGGTTGACGTCTATGACTAATTTCTAGGCAGAGCTGTCACCGGCTTAACATTAACGAAGCAAACAATTCACAATCAACTAGCGCTTTCACACTTAAGTAGATTTTAGATGCGAACGTAAACAAAGGCTAAGCACAAACGCAAGGGTCATATTGTGCTACATAAACACATTGCTTACATTCCAAAGAATATTTTATTTGTAGTGGGTCTCTTTTGCTTCCTAAGCGGGGTCGGGTCTGCAATAAAAATATTATATACCTAAGTGCTTTGCGGCCGTGGGGTGGTTCAAGTTATAGAAAGTCAATATTTTATAATGAAAGTACACACATTTTAGCTTTACAGTAAAACGTGATTTTATTACGGTTTTGCGTCCCATTATGGGATACCAATTGTTTATGGAGTATCCTGAAAAATATACGACACCTAAGTGTACAAATTCTTAAAGAGCTGGTATCAACCTAGCAAGGGTTCTCACATTGTGTGAATTAATGGGGGCATTAGGTTAGCTTGAACAGTTTAAAAAATCACAGTATTTCGCTTATACCTTAAACAGATAGCCGTTTATATCCGTGACTGGGTCGTTTACCATTCTAGTTTGTTTAGATTTCGCTCGGCTTTATTGCAAACTACGAATCTTTATATAATATATAATTTAGGTCGGGGAAACATATTCTTCGGGTATTATATAAACACTCAAAAGGATTTTTATAAAGTTTATTTATATTTGAATTTTGATAAAGGACTCCTATGTTAGGTCCAAATCATTGGATAACTGTTTTCCATCTTGTAGGTAGGGTATTGATCCAATTGCTTTAAACATTTAGGGCTTCTGATCAAAAATCTGCATGAAGTGTTTCTGGCAGTCCTCTTGTGATATTAACACAGCCTCTTCTTGTTGCGGTGAACCCGGGTTTTCCCACAGTCTGCGAAGCCTTACGGGTCTTTGACTACGATATTTTTCGCATGTTATTATCGCGTCATCCACTGTTCCTTAGCAGTAATAAGATTCTTCAAAAATAGTTCGATTTCATTAAGGTGTCACATAAAGAATCACAAATGAGTACAAGGTTTCTTGCAGTAATGTCATTAGGCAATCGAATATCGATCTTTTCTGTGTACCCAGCTTTTTTCTAACGCACCAAAACCGTTTTGTAGCCAATTCCTAGTTCTCCAGCTACATCGTAACTACTAATATGCCATATTTTGCACATAAAATGGCATCAATTTTATCCCTAACAGAGCGACCAAATAATAAAACCAAATCAAAACCACACATTTTCCTAATATGAATTTGGAACTATCTTCTTTAAAATTAAAAGTTTTTAATGATACCAAAACCAGCCAGATATAAATGGTATAGCCAAATAGATTTAAGTACAAGTTCTACATCTAGTATGCGAAAATACTTTTTCCCCAGCCATTTATTTGATTCTTTCAAGGAACGTTGATAGAATACGTTTAAACGTTTATACGTAATCTTTTTAAGTTTATAGTGCGTTTATGCGACTGATATAATCTGCTACAACTACCAATAGCTACAAATGAGCCCGAAGGGGGTAGTAACCTGTAATGACCCTGAACTCAAATCCAGTGCTCTAGCCCCGCGTATTACCTCTATAAGCTCCTACTATATAGGCAGTACTCGGGGGTAGAGCATAAGATTGAAAGTTAAAATTATTTAATGGTTAGATTTTTTTCCTAAGATAAACACTTAAAAATAAAACTACGGTTTCCTATTTAGGTAAAAGGTTTTAGGTTTAAAAAATGAGGTATTTCTTGAATTTTCAGGATAAAGCCGGTGTTTAGGCCGTTTTCGATTAAGATAACATGACATTTACTTCTATCAAATATGGCTATTCAGAGAATATTTGAATCCACATGATTAATTAATCAGAGCTATATAATTTTAATTACTCAGTTTAGACATTAAAATAATTCCAATCACTAAAGTCAAATTGCAAAACGTTATTTTAATAGAGTAGGCAGAAATAATACCAGTGTCTTTTGTTGTGTTTAGTCTTGGTAAACTTTAATAATATATAATTTAGGTCGGGGAAACATATTCTTCGGGTATTATATAAACACTCAAAAGGATTTTTATAAAGTTTATTTATATTTGAATTTTGATAAAGGACTCCTATGTTAGGTCCAAATCATTGGATAACTGTTTTCCATCTTGTAGGTAGGGTATTGATCCAATTGCTTTAAACATTTAGGGCTTCTGATCAAAAATCTGCATGAAGTGTTTCTGGCAGTCCTCTTGTGATATTAACACAGCCTCTTCTTGTTGCGGTGAACCCGGGTTTTCCCACAGTCTGCGAAGCCTTACGGGTCTTTGACTACGATATTTTTCGCATGTTATTATCGCGTCATCCACTGTTCCTTAGCAGTAATAAGATTCTTCAAAAATAGTTCGATTTCATTAAGGTGTCACATAAAGAATCACAAATGAGTACAAGGTTTCTTGCAGTAATGTCATTAGGCAATCGAATATCGATCTTTTCTGTGTACCCAGCTTTTTTCTAACGCACCAAAACCGTTTTGTAGCCAATTCCTAGTTCTCCAGCTACATCGTAACTACTAATATGCCATATTTTGCACATAAAATGGCATCAATTTTATCCCTAACAGAGCGACCAAATAATAAAACCAAATCAAAACCACACATTTTCCTAATATGAATTTGGAACTATCTTCTTTAAAATTAAAAGTTTTTAATGATACCAAAACCAGCCAGATATAAATGGTATAGCCAAATAGATTTAAGTACAAGTTCTACATCTAGTATGCGAAAATACTTTTTCCCCAGCCATTTATTTGATTCTTTCAAGGAACGTTGATAGAATACGTTTAAACGTTTATACGTAATCTTTTTAAGTTTATAGTGCGTTTATGCGACTGATATAATCTGCTACAACTACCAATAGCTACAAATGAGCCCGAAGGGGGTAGTAACCTGTAATGACCCTGAACTCAAATCCAGTGCTCTAGCCCCGCGTATTACCTCTATAAGCTCCTACTATATAGGCAGTACTCGGGGGTAGAGCATAAGATTGAAAGTTAAAATTATTTAATGGTTAGATTTTTTTCCTAAGATAAACACTTAAAAATAAAACTACGGTTTCCTATTTAGGTAAAAGGTTTTAGGTTTAAAAAATGAGGTATTTCTTGAATTTTCAGGATAAAGCCGGTGTTTAGGCCGTTTTCGATTAAGATAACATGACATTTACTTCTATCAAATATGGCTATTCAGAGAATATTTGAATCCACATGATTAATTAATCAGAGCTATATAATTTTAATTACTCAGTTTAGACATTAAAATAATTCCAATCACTAAAGTCAAATTGCAAAACGTTATTTTAATAGAGTAGGCAGAAATAATACCAGTGTCTTTTGTTGTGTTTAGTCTTGGTAAACTTTAATAATATATAATTTAGGTCGGGGAAACATATTCTTCGGGTATTATATAAAAAATGAGGCTATAAAAAAAAATCTGAAAGCTATAAAAAATTTTTATAGCTTGATTTAAATATAAATCAAGCTATAAAAATAATATTTATATCGGTTAGAATTGTTATTTTAATAGTAATATATATATATACTTAACTTAATACGAACGTATTCACTGAAATGACTCAGCCATACGAAGTTCAATAATGCCCCAATTTTATTTAGGCTGCACCAAATATGAAATAATAATGCGTTTGATATAGAACGTAAAATAAAATCAGGGTGTCTCTTTTACGATAGAGAATAAACCAAGTTTTATGAATCCGTAACTTCGCTACGTGTTGGAACCTTTAATGTATCTTTTATTATGAGGTTAGGCTCTGCAGTATTTGAAACTTCTCTATTCAATAGTATTATGTATTTTTCAGTAAAATGAAGAATGTTATAATATAGAATTCTTGAACAATATTATCATTACGATATTTGATGTACGTTTAAATGTTTTGTTAATTTATTGCTGTATTATGATAGCTAAATAATTTTCTTGAAGTTTAAATGCGATTGTTAGATGTAAGTAATGTTAACACTTAACCTTAGATAACTTGCAGATTTCAGGACTCTCATGTCTCGTCATGTCAAATGTATAAAATAAAAGTAAATTTTATAACGATAGACAATGTGTGATGAAATATTCGTAAAACGTAAACGTAGATATTACTTCTATCAGATTTTTTACGTTCACAAGTGTTTATAAATTAACGAATATTTTGATTTTAATTAACAACAACTGTCTCAACACATGACATCGGAAATGACATGTAAAGAAGCTTCCCTATCTACCTTTATTAAGTAGGCTGATACTTGTATCATGATACCTTTCTTGAAAAGTATAAGGAATATAACGGAAAGAGAGTACAATGGTTGGGCATAGCGAGATACAGGGAGCAAGTAATCGGTTAAATGTATAAATGTAAAAGTAAATACAATAATAATTACATTTAATAACTAGAATTAGTATTAATAAGAAAGGATTATGTTATTTATTTATCAAAACTAATACATAAAAATATTTGTGAAATTTCTAGAAAATTTCGCTATTATTTTATTTACTTAACTAGTTATTAAACTTTGACAATGGTCGTTTCAATTGTGTTTTGTGAATTGTGTTTTCAAGTTTTAATACTTTTATAACTCATCGCTTTCAAGGGATCAAAAATTAAATTAAACTAAGATCTAGACAGCGCAAATACAAATCAAGAACAATATTTATGAGAGTTTTAATCAAAGAACGGAAATTAACAGTCTCAAGTTACAGTGAACTTCATTGAACTTAGAAGTATGAATTTGTTTAGTTATATTGCAAAAAATACTTCGGCCGAGTAGAAATAACTTATAATTTAAAATATGAATCGTTTGAACAATTTTTTATTGTAAAAAGATTTCTTGATAAGCGGAACACAGCCGTTTCCTGCTAACACCAAAATAAAAATGTGAACAGCTTATGCTTAATATGACGAATACGGTACTATTTATTTTTCATCGCCGTCCGAAATCCCACGTACAACTGTACAATGTTCTACAGTAAATATCTATACAAGAAAGGCTTTTACCGAGAGCGTTGTAACAATTTGGAGCAGGTCCAAACCGTGTTATAAATTTTCATTTGGACAATGATACATGCCTGTGTAATGATTACGTTTTATTTGTTAGGGATTTGCAAGAGACACAGATTGAACATACTAATTTTAGGCATTTCGTTTCCTTCATTGAACCTGCAACTTAATAGTACATTAAGAAATCTAAGCATATATAGCTATTTAACTAAATTTAAATTTTTTGTAAGGGATAAGATACTCTAATGTCTGTGCATTATGTAATATAAGAAATAACTTAGAAAATTTCACTCCAAATAAGTAGTAGGAATAGACGAAGATTCCATGAGAGGCAACTGAGACTTCAATCTCCGTTTGTTTGTTCGTCACCAGGCTGTATCTCATGAATCGTGATAAATGATTGAAATTTTCACAGGTGATCTATTTCTGTTGCAACAAGAAATAAAATAACAACTAAAAAATAACAATTGTTATGTGTTTACGGCGCGCACTAATAGTTTGGAACTTACTAGTCCGACTCGCCATTGCCCAGTTTTTAATTGTAGTATTGTTTTCCTTTGGTAATTGGGCGTTTATTCCCGTCGAAACAAAAAACTCACGAACAAAAGCCGAATTCAATCAGGACATTGAGATCGCTACGCTCATTATTTATAATTAATTAAATATTTAATTACGATACATGTTATAATAAACAAATTTCACGATCATACCAAACCGAGTGATTAAGTAACGCAATTAAAATCCTGTAACTTAATCTCTGGTTTAAGCTATCGTATGTCCCATATTTCTATGCAACGTATTTAGCCAATAATATTTCCCATAGTAGAAACCTGTCATGCATAACATTCAAAGGCAACAATCCACATCGACAAAAAATCTTTGACATACGAAACAATTGAAATTCAATACAGCAAAGCAAAGTTGAACCGTCCACTCGTTCGTGCTCCGGAAATATGAAAGCGCAATCAGATTACCTTTGCCGGAAGACAAACAATATTTTGTATGCATTCGTTTTGCTTTGGAAAGATTAAAGTTTATTGGACTACAGCTGAAATTTTAAATGTAAGCAAAGAAAGTAATCCTTTGTGCCTTGCTGATTAAATAATTTTTGTATACTCAAATATGACATTCACACCGAATCCGTTTTATCGTATTACGTATTTACTCGCGACTGTATTTTGGATCAGTAAAGAAAATGGTGTGAACATTATTACATCTGGTAGCTCCATCTCTTATAAAATTGATACTGTAATTACGGACCTTCTGTCCGTAAATTAAACTTATTATGTAGTTAACCGCTTAAATTTTTGAATGCACTTTCATCAAAAAATAAATAAATAAAATCAATATCTCCAAGATCACATACTGCGTCGAACAAAGAGAAAATATAATTATTAACAAGCATGTTTCACGGAAACGAGAAAATCTTAATTGCGCAAATAGAAAAATTCTATAACAAAAGCTGAATAAAGCGTTGACAATAATATAGTTTTTTCATCAATATTGGGCACAAAGGGAAGCTTTCAATAGATAGTTAAAAAAAATTAAAGTTCAGCTCTTTCACAGAATTGAAAGTGTGTAAAAGGTGTAATTTTACATTGTCATACAATACCAATCACTTCATATAATAGAAACCTGTCCTCTCCAATTATTATTTTTGGATGAATAAAAACTGAGAGATTTTATGTTTTTGTCACCGTTCAGTTGTGTTACCACCCCTTATCACCATCCAAGATCAAAGTTTTTTCGGAAACTCCGAACAATCTCAATATCTTCAACTGGGCCTGTTTTTTGTGGTATGGAAACCGTAAACGAGCGACGAGTTTCCAATACGCCGATGACCTGATGACGCTCACCCGAAAAGAAGACACCTTGCCAATGTCAGCGATAAGGGTATGGACCCAAAGAATCCAATAAATTTGTAACCACTTTATCACATTAATATTCATACCTCGTCTAGTAAACAAACGAAATATTAAGCTAAATACGGATAAATGAATTTTTAATAAGAGCTGAACTCACCAATAATTGGTCATTAATGTTTTTTTGTCAGTAGACCCATTTCAATTTGGCAATGTATGCTTATTGTAATTTAATTGTTTTGAAATTACAGGTATTTCCATTTGTTGATGAACTTTTTGTAATATATTACGTAGTTTTTTCATCATTTAAAACCTTGTGGTTTCCAAACCTGAAGTCGTGTGTAACCTATATTTTGATATATATTTGAACCTGGCTTGCCTAAATATAATATTAGTCAAGTTTACTACTCGCGATAAAACCCATACAAGAACCTGAGTTTCTATTTATGACTCCTGTAGACTTGGCTTAAAATGCCTCTTGATTATATGAAAAAATATTTTATATAATAACTTTGAGAAGGCGAGTTGAATGCAGGTCTCCTGTTTAATTTCAGAGTCACAATCAGTAGAACAAGGCAATATTATACGTAACAATGTTCAATCACACATTAGACGGGCGTTATTTCAAATCCGATTTACGCTATTGTTCCCGGGAACAAAGCCTGATATAATTATACGCACGAATTGATAGGACTTAACCCATAATAATAACATACTTTATATGAGATAGCATCTGTACGTTGATAGCAAAATGCTATGGACTTTCGTTTTAAAACCTGTAGGGTTTTCGTGGTACTAATTATTTGTAATGTTTGAATGAAACCCGTTTCGCGTTGTCACGGCATCACGTGTGAATGGCTGAACCATTTTCGATAATTCTTTTTTTTAAATGTTTGTGGAAGTCCAAGGATGGTTCTTACGGATAAAAATATTAAGAAAATCTTTCAGGAATATTAAAAAATATACATTTAATATTGCATTAAAAAACGCGCAGAACGAATGTCAACGTCATGAGAGTGAGAGAGTCGTGGCTTATTTCTATCTCTTTCCCTCTTATAATACGAAATAAGATAGGTCAACTATACAATATAAAATAGTTCATCAAAGCTACGCTAAGGCGGTACGAAGTTCGCCGCGTAAGCTAGTTATATATAAATATGGAATTTCACATTAAAGCTTTAGACATAATCAATTTACATTACTGTGTATTAGGAAAAGCCTAGAATATACTTGCTAAAATGATACAGGAATACTGCAGAAGCACCGAAATATCGTATGAACATTCCTGAATAATAAACAAATATTACCACTTACAAAACTAAAACATTTTATATATAGTTCACAAATCTTTAAAAGTTTTACAAGAAAAGCGTCATGTCATAATCAAACATTCGTGGCACATTCGTATTCTGTCAACATCATTACCCTATACACCAGAGCGAGATAACATTATTATTTTATAAAAGAAAAAGGGAGAGGTAAATACACATTATGTTGTGTTTTCAACATTCATTCCAACGTCTAGAAGTCGCTCATAAATTGTGTGGAGGAGCCTCTATTTATCACGGGGTGTGTGGACTCTGAATTTAATATATCAAACACATTTATTTCATTCCCAGGAAAGATTCACCCCTTTAATGAAAAGGTAAATTTCTAACGCTCGCAACAGCTTATTTGTTTTTAAGCCTTAACGAATCTTTTTTGAACTTCGTTATATCATCATAGTTGTTGTTGTTTAGCATGCAAATACAGTGGTCTAGGCTCCGAATATGATTTTGTTCCCCTCGGTGTAGAGATCTTTGGTTAGAGGGGTTGTAGCTCTATAAGGTTTTTTAAGGAAATAGCAAAAATGTTAGTTGACAGGAGACCGAAGAGATGGGAGCTACTTCGACCAAAGAAAAAGTCAAGCTATTCGAAAGAGAAACTGTGCCAGTTATCGGAACCTTTCGTGAAGAGTCTCCTTTTAATAATATAATTTATTTATTATTTTACATTTTTATGGTTAGCTTAAACTTCATTACATACGATCAATTTTTTTATATACATATGTAATACGAATGTAACCATATTTGTTGTATTAGGTGTACAATTATGTACATTAATAATTTATATATATATATATATGTATATATATTATTAAGTTATAGGTAGATATACCGGTTAAAAGTTTAAGTTTAAATTAACATAATCCAAGACAGTTACTGTGTATACACTATCAAAGTTATACTACATTTTCACAGGCAACGTCTATTACCTGTTCCCCGCTAACTAAATTCAATATTTATTTGTAAGCACAATCAAAGCTCACAATTTAATTAATAAATCATAAGTAGAAGTTAGTTCCGGTGTAGTTTGTATGAGATTATAACTATTTGTAATGAAGACAAAGACGGCAAACCTAAAGCAAACTTAGATATGCAATCGACGAGTGCAAACTCGTCATAGTGAAACTGCAGTATTAATCATTATTAGTTCCCAAAACTACGCAAATACTGATATAGTTGGTTATATAAAGTTAGTGAAGATGTTGCTCTCCGGAAGCAATCGACTCCTAGAATTGCATAACTCATATGAAATTGATATCAAACTTTGGAGGATTTGTGTAAATCCTGTTTGAATTTAAGTTCGCTCGTGTCTCGGTACTTGTTTGGTTTATATGTTAGGGAAATATAGAATAAACTCGATCTTTCGAAACTTAATTTGGTAATGGTTTATTTTATGATTCCTATATTTGAAATTTGATGAATACAATTGTTTAAGGACTCACCAAGCTAAATGGTCTAAGCATATAAGCGCAATCTGTTCCTTTGTAGATTATATTTTTTTTATTCATTATACTTTGACCAATTAAAACAAAATCTATAAGGCGCTTCTGTTTATTTGTGATAAATTTTTATACATACCTTGTTGTCAATACAGACTGTGTCTACACAACTGGACTGTGATCAACCACCAAAGTAGAACAAATATATTATATAAAATACATACATATTATAAGTACTCACCTAAAGGATAGTGTTGTCAGCGGCCTATAAGACTTATGGCTGTTCGGATCAACCATTGGTGTTCCCCAGAAGTCGTCCAAAAACAGTTGTTTCAGACTACTTCCTGTCACATCACTATTTGTCACTATAGCAGGTATATCATCGTGAACAAAATCACCACTAAGACTGTTTATATAACTGAGAACAGCTGTAGTAGTCACCATGGCGTATACCACTATGTCACTGTTACACATGCTATGTTGGGGACTATCATCCCTTGCCACTGGTAAACGACGCTTCATTTTTGGGCTGGGTTTGTGTACTCTAAAAGATACGTTCCTACATCTGCACATTGGTGATCTGTAACAAAAAAAACATGTTACAGGTATTCTTCTTTCACAGAGCTTTCACTTAGTACATACACACATCTTGCTATGTACTAAGGATGTGGATAATTGATTTTAAATTATGTATCGGAGGTTTCCGGACCTTTCTCTTGACAGAGATTCATTACATTTTAACTAATATAAAGCTAAAAAGCAGCCGTCAAAATTATTTTATTTATAGCCTCAGCATCAAATTTATAATCAGATTGTTGCCATATTTGCTGTAGCTATATTTTCAGTGAAGATGGATTTCCATTTGCCGCAGTAGACATAGTTTGGTTAAATATTAAAACAAGTCACTATTTGATCAGCGCAGGATATTGCAACCTGTGATTTTGAATTTTCCCGCGAAATCCAAAGGTCGAAATTAGAGTTACGGATCGCCGGTATGTGCTTCACCGAATTGCAATTTGGTACATGTAATCATACATATACCGGCATTCTATCTACGATATAATTCTTTTATTGTATTGGATGAACACTTCGAAATTAGAAGCCTTTGTGCCTTCATTAGAATACCAAATTTCAACGTTCCGTTAAGCTAAAGCGTTATTACTCAAAATAACCTAAAATGGGTTACTTCAGAGAAAGTTTTTTGTGCTTCTACAGAATTTTTAATACTTATTAAGACGCTAGATAACTAGAGCTATCAAATTATGTATGGACAAGTTGTCGAATTCATAATCAAAATATTATCTAGGTGATAAAATGAAATAAAAATTTAATCTACATTTAGTTTTAGTACTGGCAAGTACTTACAGACAATGATAACAAGAACTGGCTTAAATCTCTCGATCATTTTATTAAACGGCAAACAATATTGTAAATACATGATCTTCCATATTCGCCAGATTAAAACTATAAAATCATCAAAAAACACATATTAGGTCTTATCTATCTGCAGAAGGCTTAATTAAGACGGAGATTTGTAATATAATAGAATCATGTAATATAACTCATATCGCATATAACTCAATCATGTAATAGAACTTTAAAGTAAAAAATTTAAAATACATTTATTTTATAATATTTTCTATTTTATTTTATCCTTTAAGTGGTTCTTCTTAACTTTTATAAAATTTAAAATTAATCTGTTTTATATTTTTAGATGCTTTTCGCTGCCAACGAAAATCAAAAAGAATACTAAATCTGCAGGCTATCCGAAGTAACGTCCCTACATACATTTCGGTGAATCAATTTTCTACGAGTAACAGCCTAGTGCTTGATATTCAAAGCCTTATCATTCAAACTATGGTTCAAACCATAGATAGCCAAAGCGATTATTTATGCAACTTCTAGCAACTATTGTGGTTTTAAGTTACATTGAAATAAATCTACGCATTCCTTCCCATCGTGAAATTCTTATAAATAATGTGGGTGACATTAAATCATAATATGGTGATTAGATTTAATAATGCCCCCAAACCGATATGTTAAAATAATATGGCTATTAGCTATTAAAGTTATTTTGACTATAAAAATACGCAAGATTGTCATTTGTACAATGTGCGTTTTTAACAATTGTTATTTATTGACAGTGTGACGTCGTTTGTTCAGTGGGTGAAAATTACGAACTTAATAAGTGCCCTCCACCTTTAATTATGGCATTACATGAATAACATCCATATGTAATACACGTAATACACGTAATACCATAATTAAAGGATTAAAATTGGAGAGTTTAATATGATACTATTGTTATTTTAAATGAATTTTGCATGAAATATAGATTTAACCGAGGGCTATATATTTCTTTATTTTTTATGCATTCCAATACCTATTAGAAAAAAACGAATCGTATATACAGAATATCTACACAAATTTATTTTGTGAGATATTACGTATATGAGGTATATAACATCAAAAATCTAGACTGTATAAAAACATTTTTAGTTTAAAGTATATAAGAAATATTTGCATTTTACAGAAGACTCGATACGGAACGATCAGAGACACGTCGCTTCGAAAGACGTTCGTGGTTAATGAAATGTCAAACAAATGCATGCTTCGATTATACGCCAGTTATCCGAATAATAGGTACAATAAAGTTTTGTATTAGTATTGAAACTGACAGATGGTATACATATATTAAATAAAGGTAGCAGGGTAAACATTTTTATGTAAATATGAGGGCGCAAAATAATATATAATGATTATACCTTTACTAATCTATTAATTATATGTAAGATTGATATTTAAAACTCGAATGGTGCTCACAAAGCTTAAAACTTTAATGCTCTAAATATTGCTAGAAACGTATTGACTGCTTCACGGTTTGTAATATAAAATTGGATATTCACTTTATTGTTTAATGAATTATATGATTCATTAAAAGTTAAATCTATTATTATTAATTTAATTAATTATAAATAAATGACATTGTAATTTGTTGTAATTTTATGTATTTGATATACGCATTTTTTCCTGAAATAAAGACTATTATTATTATTGTTCCAATGCTTATATTAATTATTTAATTTAATATTTTTAACATCTTTATACCATCTTATTGTTAGGGCTATCTGATGCCCAACTTCGTAAAGTCTATATAAAGTCTGTTTGGCTATTGAATTTAGTTATAAATTTGTATCATGTGTATATAAGAAATTTGGTGTTGTATAATGTAAAATTCATTATTATATTTATATTGATTATTTATCTTTATTGTATTATTAATTGTACAGTTATTTAAATTGTATGTGAAGGATGTTGCAGTTGTTAAACGTTGAGTTTGGTAACAGTTAGTCTATATAAAATAACTTACGCTCAGGCATTCTGTACCAGAAAATCGTCTTTACGTGTGCTTTTAATGAAACCTTGATTAAATAATTCTGGCATATCGGCAACAGCAGCGGTGGGATCACTAACCCAAGAAACTTCGGAATCTTCTAGTGGCACGACCTTCACTATGGACAAGTAATGGGTCTTTTGACCTCCATTACGAAGACTGTTTTTGCATCAATAAATGAAGCTAATCCATATGTTTGGCAATGAGTTCCGGTATAAATTCTCGACTACAACTAACCAGCTACTACGCAAAGTATGATACGAAGGCGTGGATGCTTTTTAGAAGGATTAAACCATAGGTTGCCGACGCCGAATTGACCCTGAGTTCTTTCGATCCGAGTTCCCGATTAACTTCCTAATTTAGTATCAATCACGGAAAATCGAAAATAGAGAGAGTAATTATAGTGATGTTAAACAACGTGTAACGAGATAAAATTGTTTATATCAGTTGTAATATCATTTGTCTAGGGACTGTAAAGAGAGAAATCTCTATGGTTATTTCGACACAACCCATAACAATAATTCAAGTTTTCATGGTACATTCAATAATGCTCAGATTATTGAATGTGATTACTGCTATCATGAGGGTAATTTAGAGAATTGCTTCCGGTGACAAAATGACGAACGTAATGTTCTAAATAAATCTATTAACTATTGTTCATCTCTCAACTTAGTATAAATTTAATTATTATATGTCACTTTAGAGTTAGAGTTTTACGTAGTTGGTGACGAAATTCAATTTGATATTGTAATTGGGTTTAATCCTTTAAAAATACCCTCAGACTCAGGAATAGTGTATCGGCTGGTAGACAGGTGGTCCTACATATTATTGACAATTTTTTTGTACATTTACATACTGTGCATACAGATATAACTATCAGAATTATAAATGCGATGAATCCAAATATAATTTTGTATTTATCAATGGTTTTATTAGGTATATCCAAATGATCTATATTAACATCGTACAAGCAATGAAATGTTTTTTTTAAATCTTTTTACGATAATCGGCACTCAATCGCCACTAATTACTGATGAAGATATATGACATCTAGTAATTTAAATTTTTTGGGAAGAAGATGGGATTTAACGTCGAGTTATAACAAATGAAGCTAGTAGGCCTAAAGGCCTTGTCGAGCGATTGATGTAAGTTATAAAGGATAACATGTATTTAATATAAATAAGTAGACCTTAGCATATGGCCTTACAGGAATTAGGAATAGCAATACACCGCAAAAAATACAGGTAACAATCCCATGAAATTAGTATTAGGAAAAAAACCACACCTTATATTAAAATATTGCAAATTGATGAAGACGAACAGACAGACAACATAAAAGTTAGGTCTTTTGCTAAAAAGCGGATGGACGAGCGGAGCGTTCCCTTAACAATAAATCACGTTTTGATAAAGGTAAAGCCATAATCCGATCTTTAAAGGTCGGTGATTGTGTCTTAAAGCGTCGCCACACTTAGGTGTTACTTAGTGAAGTTAGGCTCTAAATAAATATAATTATAATTAGTTAACAAATAAAAAATTATAATAAAGTATGAACATGATATTATACCGACACAGAAAAAACTAACATTCTATGTCTATGAACATATAAAAAGCAAAGTTTAATTATCACATAAGGAATTTAGCGATAACTATTAGATACGATAGATCTACCATTTATACAAAGAAAACTAAATGTTTTGCTTATTTTAACATATTTATCCATTACGTAACGTAACTAATGGTAAGAAAGCAATTACAAGGTAGAAATAAAATGGGTAGAGTTATCAAGTAATTTAATCATGAAGCTTCGTTAAATGATAAAATATAATTAATTTTATGCCTTATAACGATTTTTTTCGTGGGTCGCCTTAAACCTCTTTTACAGTCTCTCTAAGTGTCCCTCCCTAAAAGCTAACATACTCTTACATGAAACACACTGTAACACGACGTTCTCAATAATTAGCTCATATGAATATCGCGAGGGAGAATTAATAAAATATAATAAACGAAAATGTCCGCTTCCGACGAATTTACAGGCGCGCGCCACTGAAGCGAGAACCTCATTAATATTATGAAGAGCACTTAAAATATTTCGTATTTACTCATCGATATTAAGCGCATTGTGAAATACCTTACCTTTTATGATTTAAAACATTTACATTTGAAGCTAATTTGGTAATTTTGTATTTTATTTAACCGGAAAGATTAAATACGCAATTAAAATACCAATCATAATTAACGTTCGATTTTCTTTCGCGTTAAACAGCTTGCACGCAAGTGAGAAGACGTGATCAAATTGGTTTAAATATTTCTGAACGCATTGTGCTCCTACTATCGTCAAGTTCAATATTTAAATTATTAGAAATTTTCAATTGAGTTATGTATGTGTTTCAAGAGCTTTGACAACTCGTAAAATATTTAGAAATTCGTTTTTTAAAACTGCAGACTGCATGTAAACAATTTTAATAGAATGATAATATCTACCACGCTCCATTGCATATTTTAGCCAATTTCCATATTTAAAAAATGCATACAGTCTACCTACTTCGTTGTAATTTTCAATGATAAATATTAAATAGTTGAGAGATTTTAGTACCAAAGTAGTAGCTTTAGTACCAAATATATATTAAACTATTCTTTAATATAAAAGCATAGCATATAACACTCCCACTGTTGTGTCATTGAAACAACCTACCGGCAACAACTGACTTTATTTCATTTCACCCGCATTACACAGATCAAATACACTATAACACCCACGAATCAAACAAGTCTATTTAACATTAAATATTAATTTATAAATTTTATAAATATTATAATTAATTTCTATATTAATACTTAATTTTATTAAATTACATAAATGTTCTCTACATTATTCCCTACTCCGTACCGTTCGGGAAAAAATCTCCTTAAGTCTGTCTGAAAGGTTAATGACCCTAGCTCGGAATATATCTATTAATTGTATATTCTAGAATGCCTTAATCAATATTTCAAGGTTACACCCTAATTCTTGTTTGATACACAATTATGTAGTCTTACAAAACATATTTATGGTATAACAATCTATTAGATTCTATCAACCAAAAGTTCGGCTTTAATCTATTTTCAATACCGCCGCAATATCGGTTATGAATTTTCCTCTGGCCCACTCAGCGCTGAACGTGCTCCAAATATATTATTTTGGAGAAAAAATTGGAACTCGAAGCACTAAATATAAATATCTCGAATTTGTGGCACAAAACGTGGTTACTCGCGGTATTGCCGGCTTTGAATTTTTGAAGACTGCGCATTTCATACAACAAAACCACGTTTCCAAGATACAGAAGGATCAACGTATTATCTCAAGCTTATTTTTCTTATATTTTTGGCTCTGAATTTGTAAAACCTTTATATAAACGAATACAATTTATTTTTGCCCAAAAATTGAGATCGAGCACTTTGTTTATGCAATGAAAGCTATCAGAAATATCTCTATTCTCTTACAAATGATACTTTAACATTACATATTATTTTAGTATACAACATTATAATATTTTATAATATTTCATAATTCATGTATATTCTAAGGTACAAATAGGTGTCGCGAACTTGTCAAGTTTGATTTTGAACTCGTAAAAATAACCATATACATATTTTACTTTAATTTTATATTAGATAATGTAGAATCAATTTGAGTCGAACAGAATCAACATATACAACATACCTATGCCTTTGATCATTCTAATAAGCTTTGGCAAACGAACGCGTTTATCCAAACCAAATTAATTTGATTGTTTGTTCCGAGCGTCGTGTATGTTTTTACAGTACTTGTATAATTTAAACAGAGTTATTTGAATGAGAGTTATTCGTATTGAAATACAAAACGATTTTAAAACGTAAAAATCTTTTCAGTACTCTGCTATGCAATCGTTAATAATATACTCAATACTTGCTAAAAACATAAAGGTAACTTGACTGTGATTCATTAAAACGTATACGTATGTAATTTTGAGCTATGTTAATAACAAAAACTGAATCTCTACACTATCTATCTATGAAGCTCAAAGCGGTTTTGGCCCATATCAGCACTGGGAAATTAAGAACCAAAAATTTCTTAAAATATTTATTCAATAAATCTAACGATATAGCTGTCATACTTACGAGAACATTTTCTAAGTTAATTTAATTTTACAGGCTGATATTTCGTCTATAAAAATAAGACGCAACAATACTAATAAATAAACATTGTGTACTTACCGGATTTATTAAATTTTTTCAACGAGAAAATATTTTAGCGATAGTGTTTCTAATACAACGATATCATTATCCAGCACTTTTCTATATTTCAAACGAAATGTTGTCAAAAGAATTTTCAAATAGATTTTCCATTTACATACATTAAAACCCGGAGTTGGACGAGCCGAAGAGTCAGACGCCCGCTGAGGGCCCTATATAAATTTGTAGGCACAAAAGTTTCAGATTTTTCCTATTGTAAACATATAACATGCAGTAAGACATGGTTACTTGTCAAATTACGTAGTTCAAGGTCAAAGAAAAATACCCTATAAATTTTGTGTCTCGAAATATGTGTTTATGGCGGGATAAACACATACCCGAGTTAATATAGTTTAGTGTAAGTTTTTTCATATCTCCCAGAGACCGGTTTAATATCTACTTCACATCTCAATGTCTTCCCGAGATAAAGTTCTTTCACAGATAAACGGACATTCAATAGCAGGTTCTGACCATCGTTTATACCTGAATTTTTGTCCCCTTCCATCGTCGGTCTCTGAGCCCAGTTTGTATAAAAAGCATCTTCATTGTAATATCGTGTCTAGAAAGAAACAAACAGAACGATCCATTGTATTCTAGGCGATACATTGAACGCTAGATAATTGAAAAGAAGTAACTCTTTCAGGGGATGCGGCATTGTTGCGACACAATGTCCTTCCTTTACGCTTTTTGCTCTAGATGCAATCTTTAAGACTTTTGTCTACATTTTAAATGTAATTTATGTTACTCAAATTCAATTGAAGATTTTTTTTTCTTAGCTTATGCATCAATGATTTCTTTTGTTGTGTCAAAAGGACAATTTGAATGATCTCACATTACAAAAAAAACTCGATATTTAAATGCTCTAAATATTAAAATCTATGGTGTGTCCTTATTTTCTTGCAGCACTTTTTTATTAATAAGTGCTTTTACCTTAAACTACATAGGTATATGCTCTTCTTCTTTGTACAAGTTTTAAACATTTCGTTCCAAATAATATTTGCGTATCCTTTGTCATTTACACGTGAAGTAGGTTTGTTTAGGAAACATTTTCCTGTTTTTGCAACATTTTTCTTGAATACACCATTTGTATTGATTATTATTATTATTTGTACATTTTGTTTCCAGTTAATTTAGGACTATCCAACCCATATAAGATTTCAGTTCAATCCTATTTTGGAAAGGCCTGAGATTAGCAAGTTGAACCAATCTCTTCAGATATATACTATTATTATAATCGGAAGTAAGCTTTCATAGTAAGTATTGTAAAAAAAACGTTAATTTGTAACCCAAAATTTATTTCACGGAATGGGGGGGCGGGGTTGGTACTCGAGAATAATTGGTTTTAAAAACGAATGAAGGGCAAAAACAACCAAATTAACGATCATTAATTTAATAGTTTGCTAGCCTCAGCCATTTTGCTCTCAACTTCAATTATTCATTATATAGTTGTTGAACCAAAGGCAACCCTGATTCACCGTCTAATCGAACTGAGCTGTGTACCAAACGGTACATATATTAATAGCAACTCGAATATGAACAAACAGGCTGACTACGGACAAAACAAATATCGGAAATGTCCGAAGAGAGCCATGGTTATTTACGATTATTTTTATACTAAACGGTTTTTAAGTTTCATTCATTTATTTACAAACAGCATTATGTAACTGCTGCTACTAAAGTCAAAAAATTACAATATGTATAATAAAAGATTAAATGGAGAATATTTCGAAGCTTTTATTATATTTGAAAATTCGTTTAAATAATAACAATGATTTTGGAATCATTATAACCATTGACAGTCACTAGTTTATGGATCCGTCAATGCTGTAAATCTTTAACGTTGTAATATATACACCCACAAATCGTCACCACTCCGACATATATATTACTAGCTGATCCGGCAAACGTTGTTTTGCCTTAAATATAATTTCTAGCATCATTTTTTTAATTCAATTAAAATAATCATCAGCCCTAAGTGTGCGGGCATATGTTTATAATCGAAAGCGTTTTAAACAATAAAAGTATGCTTTATTTAGGTTCATAAATTAATCTTTATATGACACGTTTGTGGGTTTACCATAGCAGTGCCATCTATTGATTACTTACTACGAAAAGTATCGACATCTGTTAGAATATTTTGGAGTTAATAGATAATTGTGACTGTCAATTAATTATAGACAAATAATTTGCAATACAATTAAATTGCGACTATAATTAAAGATCTAAGCTATCCTATCTCTTAAGTTTTACCAGACTGCTCACGGTGTGCCAATTTAAATTAAAATCGGTTAAGTAGTTTAGGAGTGCATCGCGGACAAACATCGTGACAGAAGATTCGCGTAGCATTGTTACTTGACCACCTATTTTGTGTCGTACAAAACTCGAATGACGCAATTAAAAATAATAAGAAGAAACAGCGACAAATGAACCTAAGTATAACAAAAACAAAAGTCAAACAATTGTTCCCTTCAGTTACTCCGGCTTTATTAACTACAGATGTATAGGCTTAACAACTGGCAAACAGTTACTATTGAATTTTCCCTGTGCTAATAAAATTATTCATTATACAATTGTGATCGCGAATGTACAAGGTCGTGTTCAATCAACTTTTGACAGATTTGCATAATAAATAACTTGGCTTCACGAAATTAGAAATATGTTGTTTGTATCTTAAAGAATCTTAATTAGAAAATTAAAATACAACTTTTAAGTTAAATAGGGGGAGGTTTTATGTTTTTTCTGTATCCCTGTCATTCGTCGCTTAAATTTATAAAAAATTAACGAAAAATAATCAAATAATATTGTTTAAATGTGAAAAAAATACCCGTACAATAATTGTGGTGACTTTTATTTTCGGTATTGGATGAATTTTTATTCCCCCAGAATATCTACTGACCTAATTTGCTATATAATATATCAACAAAAAAATATAATCAGACTCTATATAAATATAGCTAAACATATCGAATAAGCGAATTATGTAATGAAATGTGTCAAGTCGCGACAAAATACCCCATTAAAAGAAGTAAATAAATTCGAATTAATAACATCCAAATCCGAGCCTTTGAATAAATAATGATATTTTGAAGGCTGTATAAAAAGTCTCATTAATATTCAAAGGAACGTCGATAGCAATAAGGCGGCACTGAAATTGTCATCACAAAACATCGCTCCAATTTTATTTTTAGGCAGAATGATGTTATTAACTATCGATTGACATTCAATCAAACACTTATTAGATGTAAATAAGACTTATGTAATTACGCATCACCATGTGTATTATTTCTCTAACCATTCGGAGCGTTTTCACCTCTAGTACTCAAAAATTATTTCATATATATAAAATCTCGAACCTTTTGGTGACTCAGAAATTGATTAATTACTAACAATTTTCCTATACCAACGCAAAGGAAAAAAATATCGACCGTCGAGTATCATTATGTCATAGAAAGCGTGATTGATAATATAATAGTTAACAACTACAATCTGCATGTGAAATATATTTTGTTTTCATACACTAATTATTCCAGATAGCAAAGATCACTTATAAAGGGAAAGTTGGGATGCCTGAAGCATCTCAACTCAAATATTTTCGCATAACTTAAAAACAGGACTAATCTCATAAATACGTGAGTTTTCCTACAAACAGAACTCATTCAAGTCGTGTTAAAAGGCTGATAATCTCTAGCAATCCTTACCTGTACGGCGAGGAGGGAGATTTATTTACTTTTTATTTACAGTAGTTTGTCCCTCAACCAACGCTTGGTTTAATCTTTGTTAAGTAGTGTTTGCATTTGTATTAGAGGTTTCTAGAGTGCTTTTATGAGATTATGTTCTAGGTACATTAATTTATGGTTAAGCATTTTCATCACAATTCCTATTATCTTCTATTTAATCAGTTTGAACAATATTTGCACAGGTGGGGCGGGGCCTTAAAGTCGCACTCAGGCTTGGCTTAAGCGCTACTCTTAAGCTAGAGGCTGTGCATCGATGGATTTTTCTATTTGAAGGTGCAAGTAGTAACGATACGGGAAAGGATACCCCTAGGATAATCTGCACTTCAATAACACATATAGCCGTATTGAGATCGAATGTAAAGAGATACATATTTCTGATTGTTGATCTGTTCCCCAATGGTTGGTAAAATTTGATAAATGTACTACTAAGGACTAAAGTAATAATAGGATGATATGAATACAATACGGTTTAATCTAACGGTTCTACAGATACAGAGAGATAATTCAAAAGTACAATAATTTTAAAATTTATAACAATAATTAACAATAAACTTATAACAATAATTATAACACGAGTACGGTAAAGTACTTTCATTTTATGTCAATATTATTTTTACAATAATTTATGAAGATTATAAGTCATATGACCATGTGCATTCACTAAATTCTAAAATTCACATTGGTGAGTTGTTATAAAATCATGTTGAATGAGTAGTTTTTATTAATTAAGATATGCTGTTTAGTTTAAAAATATATAAAAGATGCATCTTATATTTCTAGCTATATACAGGACTATCTCATATAACATATTTTGTCTGTGTAGACTTAAAAGTCAATTTTTAGTCCTTATTTTATACGAGATTTAAAAAAGTGTATTGTTGAAATGTTATTTTGTTTTAAATCATATTTTTGCCTAATGGACGAGAACACATTAAAGAACATATTATTATACCGTCGATTCTAGTTCAAAATGCCCGCGACCCAGTTATACGCTTATAAATCCAAGGCTTAGGGATTAAAATCGATAAAACGATACGTTTATGAATTAAACTCCTAATGGAGGTACATAGTGTTTAAACAGTCATTAAACTTAATATAGATTTTGTGATAATAAATAATATAATAAAGATTAAATATAAGATAATAAAATAGATACTGTATGATTATGAAAATAAAAGCAATAAGACTCTGACTGTAAAAAATTTGACTAATGCTATTTTTTTACTATTTGTATATTCATAAACTATATAACATTATTAAGAAGACACAAAAAAAAAATTCCTAGTTACACACCGTTTAAGACAGACATTTATTTGTTAGTTTTATATATATTATTGTATATTAGATACAATAAAAAATATGTTTTTTGTCACACATATCATTATTACTAATATATCTATTAGTATTTGACTTGATGTTAACATTCATACAAAATATGCAATCCAGAAAAATCTAACCAAAGTTTACATTTGCCCCACATTTAGAATTATAATAATAGATCGAGTTGAATAAAAATACAAAGCACTCAAACAAAGCACCACAACACGGTCTCACCTGTAGGGGTGGGAAATGCTATGTCACACACTTATCTTTGAACAAAACCCCATGACTTTCATTTCCATTCCCACTCAGGAAGCCGTTTTGGCTTGTCGATTACAGGACACGTAAAAATGCGATAACTTGCCCCTTTTCGCCTCGTTAACTTGAGATAGGGGAGATTAGCTAATGTGGAGAAGAGGATTATGGAGCAAAATAAATCGATTTTACTCGCTCTGCCCAAGTTAATTTAAATCATCGTAATATATGAGCAGTCTATACTTAATATTAAAGTTGCTTAAACTCAATGCGGTGCGCTTGAATCTCGGCTGTTGCCGGTTGGTCCTAGAGCAGAAAAATTGATATCATTACTTACTGCTTTTGCATTGCATAAAAAGAAAAAATAATTTTAATCGTTTATGTATAAAAATTGTGACCAGGTCAATAACTATGTTTTATAGTTATATTAGAATATAAAAACTGAACAACTTCTTTATTTGCTTGAATCACTTGCATCATGTACAATTGAATATTTTTTTATTTTAATAAAAAGTCACTTAATTACTGGAACGTGAAACCGTAGGATATTTCTACTCATAAATGATTAGCTACATTAATTTTTATGTAATTATAACTATTATTTATTTAAAATGGTAGAAGTACATTAATACAGCATCAGTATATATTTTTTACCGAAGAAATTCTTAGATAGCGGACAGTAACTGAACACATAAAGGAAAACAATTTTATTACAACATAGCAATTATTATTAGTGTCGTAGAAAATTATTTAATCAGCAAGATAGGTAAACTTCCTTCGGTTTTTTTGAGGTCGAATGAAACCCTCACTGGCTTACAGCTCGCATAGTCTCAATAAATAAATCTGACCGTTAGCCATTATAAAGATCCACTTTACAGGATTAAAATGACCCCTAAGTGCTAAAACGTTTGTAGTATACGTGAGGAAGTATCGATTTCTCAGTGAAAGACATTGCTGCAAAAAGTATGTTATCTATCATGCTCTCACTCCAGTGATTCCGATAATTTCTGTGAGATTCTTGAGAATTCTTGGTGAAATATATCTGAAGAAACGTTAGATCGTCTAGACGCATTACGTCTCGTTAGTAACACGTTTTATCTTTCAATGTTTTCGCTTTAAATTTTATGATTCTATCAATAATTTATTAGATATTCTGATATTGTTTCCCATTCATGTAAACATTTTTCTAGATGAACCTTTAAAGGTAAAAACAATTTAGCCATAGCCAAACGTAATTAAAGAATATCGTCAAAGAACAGTAGTAAATCAGTTTATTTTATTACACTTGTATTAACATCATTACCATAAAACCTCGCCTTATCTTGTAAAATCGAGAATTCATTTGCCTAAACAAAACATTCAATCATTAAATACGCTATTCGTAGCACAATTTGTGAGCTACGCGGCGTAAAGTAAGATTTTCTTTCGCTACAATATTGTACGAAATTTCGCGTAGAGCTCGTGTGACAAAAACTAAACTGCACGGAATAGTGCAAATGTTCCAGCCAAGTGTGATTTATCGCGCACAGTGGATATCTTAATAACTCCCGGCTGTCACTCGTAAATCAATGAGGGCTTATTCTTGGCTCGACTAATTTTATTTCAGTTTAAGATTAAAAGTCACGTAGCATAGCAATATTAACTTTGTTTTACTAATGTGAATGTCATCGGACCTGCCAAATGTATTTTCTATGCCCTTCTTGATATACTTGTGGAATTTTAATTAAGAAAAGTAATTTTGTAACCTCTTCTAATACTAATGTATTTTATGACTAAGCGTAGAAAACCGACCGGTTCCTTGGCCTTATTGAACGTTAAGGAACTAAGAAGCTCAATGGTGAGCAAGAGGTATACCTAAGTTAAGATAAAACATTTAAACTTAAGGTACAGTCAAATCCAATATAAGACAATATAATCTGAAATTACTTCAAATGCTTAATGGTTTCATAAGAATGGTCTGGTAATCTCAATTTACGCTTATTTTTATATGGACTAAGCCGTATGTCCGTTAAATTTATCGTGTCAATATTTGTTTGCAATTTTCTAGGGATTTTTGAGATGATCACACATTATAAGTTGGTGGATTAATTGCAAATCGGTGTATTACAGGATTGAAAAATTCATACCCAGTAATGCTAGAACGAGGCCAGCTAACATAGAGGTATATACGATGAAAATAGATTTTTGTATCGTACTAACCTTGGCATTCTTTGCAATAAATAACAAAAAAACCCTAACTAAATTTTCTTATTAAAGAAAGTTTTCTTATTATAAGGACAAAATTAGTAATAATAATACTCTTATTTAGGTTATTATTACTCTTATTTATTAGTTTTATTAAATTTTATAACAACAGAACGCCTTAAGCAACGTTGTTAATGAATATTTAATAAATCCTAGTACCTCGGAAGTAGTAAATCAGATCAAAAGATAAAACCCAACTCTCAACATCTCAGTTCGTTTTCATGGATTATTACGTTACATAGATCATATTGTATTGAGAAATAAATGCTTAACATTTCCCTAATCACATCTTTAATCAACGAAAATAAGGCTACAATTAGTATGTATCTTAAGTGAGGTGTCAACGTAAATATAAACAAAGCAATGGACACTTAATCTATCCCAGGAAAGTAATTTAAGAAAAATAACATTAGCAATTCAGATTAGCCTCTATCGAGTCTTTTATTAACCGTCGAAGAGGCAAGAGGCGCAAATTTACTTCTCAGAAGGTCGCTGGTGATCGCAAACTCAATTTATCTGATCGAGTGGATGTCATATTTCTTCTCAAATAACGATTCAATGAGAATTATGTTGTTTTTCTTCTTTGACATTATACGAAGAAGATTTTGATTTTCTTTCAGAAATATCTGATTTGATTTCAAATTGTCCTTGGAACTCTTAAGGTTGGACTTTAATAAATAGCCTTATGTAGGCAGTTTGTGAGATATTTTAAGTATCTGGGTATAACAGTTTAAGCCTATTAGAGAAATGAATCATAACTGTAGCTTTGTAACCTTACATTACTTTTAATTTCATTGAGACTCCTACACTGCTTATAGAAATAGAAGCCTCAAAAAAATATATTTGAGCGCTTTTTAGTAAGCAAAAATAATTAATTCGTTTATTTATTAACTATAGTGTCTTTATTATAATATAGGTATTTTTTTCTCTCGTTCAAAGCGGGTCGAAAACTTTTAATATGAATTTTTTATGTACATCAACAAAGCGCTTTAGAATTCTCAGAAATAAAATCATTATAAATTTATCACCTGATATATAATTTAACAAGTTCAAATACATTAATCTTAAATATTTTGTACGGTCCATATATACTCTTAGTAATCATCAGATGTTCATTGTTTATTTATAATTAAATATAAAATTTATAGTTTCAAATAAAACATACGTCTTCCGACCAAGATATTTTATAAAGTATTTAAGTATTTTAGTATTTATTTAAGTATTTCATTATGATAATTTAAATATAACGAGTTTAAAGTCTTTAGATTCACTATTTAAAATTCACGATAATTTTTTGCGTTCTAGTGACTAAAAATGAAACTATAAAGAATATAAATACATGCCCTAAAACAAAATAAGCAAACATATTGCGTAAGAACTAAAAAATTTAACCAATAACTGTAAAAATCTGACTTGAAACATCTTGCGAAATTATGTATTAAATAAGTTAGTGACGCGATTATTGTTTCCTAAAATTCGAAACACAACTTTCCTAAATTCAAATTTAATTAATAAAATCATGTTACAATATTTATATAAATCTTAACCACAGACATTTTTTCAGTAGATATTTACTCTTTCATTTTTGGTTAGCGGAATTCTGATTTCAATACAGTAAACGTTTACTTCTTTTCTATTCTATTCTTTTTATTTGTTACTTTCCCTCTCCCTCGCTCTGTGCCCTAAAAATATCTTACATTTGTAAGCTGATTATTATTTATACATTTAGATAAGTTTGCAATGGTTTAGGGATGCCAAACTATTACCTGATTCAAGATAAAATTACTATTTTCTCTTGCAATATTAAACTTATGAATCCTATTCTTTATGAAAACCCTCATTTTTAATTCATTCCAATTAATTTCCAGGTCTTTTCTACCCTACGTGATCCCACTAAGATCTAAAACAGAAGCTCACGGCTTGATAAAGCAGTTACCCACTTAATTTGAGCTTCGTATAATGGTGTGTTGCGAGCGAGATTGCGGGTGTTATGTGCCAGTAAATTAGGGTGGGTGGGGGTTCTAACTACCTTTATCCTATTCTTTGTGAGATGTGTGACTGAAGATATTTGTCTAATGATAATTGGACGTTTATGAGCCGTCTCGTTGGTAATGATATGGTTTACGTTTGAAATATTTTTGTCAAACGGCGAATATTACGAGCATTTACAATTTTACCGAAAGTATAAGAATTTATGCATATATTTAGCTGACTTTATAATGCGAGCACTTTCAAAAACCTCAATTATTAACAGAGATTAAATTTTGTTATGAGGTAAGTGATAATGTTTAGTTTATGCGAACAACTTGCGCGAGCTACTTTGATACGTCCACCTTAATAATAAAGTAATACCATCTTAATAATTAAGTAAGTTTAAGGAATTAGTAATAAATTGGTTCTGTTATGGAAATAAAGAATTAACTTAACGACCTTATTTTGATTTCCTTGAATTGTAATTTATTTTTCACGTAATTCCACTGTGGGCGTAGACATTAGCCTGTTATTGTAATGTTTTTGATGTGCGTTTATTAATTTGCCTCACTTATTATATAAACAATACAAGCTTTGATATCATTACATGGCTAACAGCCAACTCAAAGCCTACTAAAATATCTAATTATACATTAATTATTATATATCTCAAGTACGGAGGAACTCGGCATCGAAATTTAATACCCGAGTACTTAGTGACTAATTAATGGTAGCTGAGAGCCGTGAAGATATTTTTTGCTTTATTTAGACCTATAGTGCACCTATTTAAATTTTTACCAAATTTTTAAATAACTGTTACTTCACAATAGCCGACATTAACGACGATCGTTTTTTGTCGTAGTTTCAGATTACAGATTTATATTACCAAAACGTACCGTATGTAAAAAAAATTCAAGGCTACTACCAATTAATAGTGTTTGTTGATACAACAAACACTAATTAATAAAGGTAAACAGAAATGGCAAAAAAAGATTAGGGAACCTCAGAATCATAGTTGGAATCTATAATGATAGTTACATGATACATAACATCAAAGACAACACAACTTAATTAATTGATAGCATTAAATGGGGCTTAGACTAGTGTTATGCTAGAAATTAATTATTAAGGTTCTATTAATTTAGTTAACAAGGCTTGAACGAGCATTACTCGGAAAATGGATAAATTAAGAGCTGAATATTGATCGCTCTACAAGATATAGTTGAGAATAATAGTATTGTATTTTATAGGTTTACTATATAATTTATATATTACATACATTTACAACAGATTTCATTATTTTATCTCTGTTTGAGCTTGTTAACAGGTGCGTAGGGGTGGCCAAATTCAGGGTCATTTTAACCACGCACATTTTGTTGTCCAGATGCGATGCCAGTTGAAAAATGTTGCGATTATAATTACAGCGCGCGCGCATTTCATACGAATGTGAATTATAACAATTATTCCCACATTCACGTGTAATATAAAAATCACTGAGTGTGAATTGAAAACCTTCGAAACATGATCCAAGGTAAGTTCTAGTCAGGATTGAGCTTTGTTGCTTATAATTTCTTCCCATGTGCTCTTTCTCTACTCCTAACTATAATTCAGTGATACAGATTCCCTAATTGCCAGGTTTAGTAATAATGTTATCTCTTAAAATATTTATTTATTTATTTATTAAGATTACACCACATACAGTTGGTTGACATATAAATATAAACAGGAAAGCAAAAAGCATCAGTACCGACCAAAACTGTGATATATAAACAATTAGAAATAGCCAAAATTATAAAACTACCACAATGTAATATATATTAGAGAAAAAAAAACAAAACTAAATATAAAAAACTACACTAAACTAAAACCTAAAAACAAAAACGAAAAACAAAAACCAACAGACATATACATATTAATAACATTACATATTAATTGATAGCAAATTGTCTTATATAATGTTATTTGTTCAAAAGTTTAGTACTTGCGATGAATTAGGAATGTAATTGGATATGGACATGGATATGGACAAAGTAACAACAAATATGACAATAATCCAATAGTAATGTCTTTTATAAAATCGTATATAAAATAAGTAATGAATGTCGCACAAGATCTGTGCAAGATGTTATAAGAAACAATAGAAATATATTTTGGAGAATCTGATAAGTTCGGTACAGTTATATAAAGTCAGTAATAAAAAGTATCTATTAACCAGAAATGAACCATATAATAATTTCGTCTTGTCTATAAAAATGTAATATTGTTACTTTATGGCTGCTGCGGAAAAATGTCATGTTTCCCGACAATTTTGTCATGTCGCATTGAAGAAAAGATTAACTTCGTTTTTATTATATTACATACATTTCTAAATTAACAAGAAGACTCGACTCGAAAAATCAAATAGGCGTCTTGAATATGATGATTAATAAAGATTTGTAGAAGCCTTGCTGTTAAAAAATGAAAAGATTTGCTTTGAAAGAAAGACTAACTATGAGCTTAAGATGTTTTAAAAAAAATCATTTTATTTACTTTCCACGGTTCAATTAAATCGACATACTACCGTCTTTTATTTGCTTCTTTTACTCATAATCACGTGAATTTAAACCTTACAAATCTCAACCACTGATCAACAATCAACTGTCTGCTTACCAATGCTGTTTGAGAGAGATTACTCACTAAAATTCCGTTTGTTCTAGGATTAGTGAGCTTATATCTGAATGGATCACAAGCCTACGTATCTATGGAACGACAATACATGAAACTCCATATATTGCGTGTAATCGAGTTCAAGATGTATACAATAGTTCCTCATATACCTAACAATACGATCAATCTGACTCTGCTTGAAAAAAAAATCAAAACTCTTATATTACTTAGTTCAAACATTAAAATGTGTCACTTTGCTATTTCTTCGTCATTAAATAAGTAGTAAAATTCTGACTCTAATTAAATATCTAATTCTTTAATATGAATACTCTAAAAATTAGTAGAGAAGCTTTTTACACGAAATTTTAATAGTTGAACTTTAATGTCATTGAGTTAATGTTTTCATTTGCATATATGTCTAGATATGAAACTGACTGAACTTTTATATCACTACATAGTATAAAACAAAGTCGCTTTCTCTGTCCCTTTGTATGCTTAAATCTTTGAAACTACGCAACGGATTTTGATGTGTTTTTTTTTAATAGATAGAGTGATTCAAGAGGAAGGTTTTTTATATGTATAATAACATCCATTAAATAGTGGAGAAGTACTGTTATTTTTGAGGTTTCTAATGTGATGTCGTAAATAATTACATTTTTTCCGCTTACATTGCAAACGCAGGCTGAACCCTACGAGTTTTATCAAACTAAGTATTGTACACATTGAAAAGGTCTATATATCTATCTTTTATGGATAACCCACAATAACTTTTTTTTCTCATTTACTTTTTATGAGAAATAATGGCTAATTTTCGAAGCGATTTTAATTTTGAATACATTATTTATTTAATATAGATCTATATGGCCCTTTACACTGTATGATTTAAGTGAATATTTTCGAAGATATTACAGATTTAAAAATTGCGGGACGTAGCGTTTGCGGCGGTACCGGCCGGCTTAATCGGTATCTGCAGTGCTTAATAACCTTCAGGTTGTCTGTACAGTCACTTCATCATAAACCAAGGAATATGAACTGCAATAATTACATTTATTATTTTCAATTCATGCATTCGAATGAAATGAATGAAAAAATGACAGTAATAAATAATATGCTTCTCAAACATGGTGACTACTTAACATTACAATGAGGGTGAAAATGTAAGTGACAATGGTAATTATTACCTTTAATTCCAGACTTCAACGGCGCCTAGATGTTTCTCAAAGACATTTATCGCCTTATTAGTCTTTATCCTTCTTAAATGGTAATAACGTTTTTTTTCGAGATTTTGTTAATTTAATATTGTATCATAATGAGGGACAGTTAAAGACAAGATAAAAAATAAAAAAAGACTATTTAAACTTAAAGAAATCAAATAAACACACCGATTCACATATTTTCCAAACAGAAAAAATCGTACAGGATTTAAAAAGTAAATTAATCCACATGCCATTTCGACTTTCCGAAGCGAATTAAAAAACGTTTAAACGATTATAGGACGGACAGTGTCATGAATAAACAATAGATTATAGGATTTCGTATTGACGTTATGACTATTTATGCTATCTCTAAATCCAGTTACTATTTGGAATTTTTAAATTGATTTCCAAACCACAATGTCAATTCGTACATGAATCTCTATAAATAATTATCACAATATCGATGCGGTTTTTCAGATCATCACCTATTTATACATATATTAAATTATTTAACTAAAGTTAAAACTCATTTAGTATCTTAAAGTTTAAATGAGATCTAATTACAATCAATTGGTCGTTATCGGTGCGACGCTAGTAGAAAATCTAAAGTAACCTTTAAAAATATAGAAATACGTTGAATACTGTAGGAGTTCTTTTAAAAGCCGGGAAAATTGTACAAATACGTAAGTAATTGAACAAAAATACAAAGAAAGTAAAGTCTAGACTTCCTCAACTTGTATCTTTTTTCGGATTAAAACGTTCCATTTAGGTTTTAATTACTAGACATTGCTTCTAGGGAATCTGAAGCGCGACTGCTTGGGAGTCTTACTTAACCAGAATCTAGCACAAGAAATTCTCAAAGTACCGCTCCAGTCCAGATCTAGCAATCTATCTAGTGCTCGTTGGTTCTGCAAAATTTCTTCTTTTTGCATAACCTGAACTTGGACCCATCTGTGCATAAAACCTATTTTGCATTATACTTAAAGAGTAACATTGAAATAAAACACTGTATATGGTATTAAATCGCGCTTTTAACAATTATTAATGATGTTTCGAATGTTTTTTCAGCAAACGTCATAGTCAACTTTGGCCGGCCAAAACTTAAAAAAATACTTTAAAAAGTCAGTTTGACTCAACGAAAGCTATTCGTACAGGCAACATCCAGTATGCTCCGGTGACGGCGTCGAGTGTTTTAAGGTTTTTCCTTGTTGATAGTTAATCTGGCTATTAGAATTGTAACCAACCCAGTTGTGTTTCTGAACCAACACGTCTTAGTCATCGAGAAAAGAGTGTTTTGTCATCTGAAAGATCATGTCCATGAACGGTTACTTAAATCAGGTGGGCCACCTTCCAGTATACATAATTTAATCTATATTTGGAACAAAGAAGCTTTTCTCGTTGAAATAAAATAAACAAATTTAGACGTAACCGCTGTTACCATTAGGGAAATAAGCCATATCGAGTACCAGTGGACAGAGGTGCGGCCGATTCGAGGTAATCGATGGACAAATAGACAAATATTTGTCCTCACGATTGTGCTGCGGCGGCTGATAGCAACACAGTTCAACGTTTACTGTATTCACTTGAATAAACTGTACAGTTTACCGGTTAAATCTTTT